>CM054818.1:11036362-11482272 GCA_028984105.1 Lavandula angustifolia | reverse complement strand
TCCAGTTATGTTGGGATGATGATTCAGATGAAGAAACTGGAGATAAGTCGACTGAATCTCAGCCAGGAGCCGAAGTAGCTGAACAGATTGACTCTACTGAACATCGTCAATCCCAGGTAACTCAGGTCGATGAAGAAACCCAAGTGGTAACTGAGACCTCTACTGAGAATAATAATTCAGGGGGAACTAATGATGTTCCTGAGCTAAATGCCCCTGAACCTGGTGACTCAGTAGATCATACTCTTATAACTGAATTGCTTCAATCTCAGAATAATACAACTGAAATGCCTAACTCACCTACTATCTATGTTGAACAAATTTCAGATGAAAAGTTAAAACATCGTAGATCGTGACTGGACGCTCACACTTCTGATTTAATTATTGGAGATCCTTCAGCAAGCGTAAAGACAAGATCCAGATTCTGTCAGGGAGAAAGCGCCTTATATTCATGCTTCTTGTCTACTGAAGAACCTCAGTCAGTTGAGGATGCACTTAAAGATGCTGATTGGATCATAGCCATGCAGGAGGAGCTGAATCAGTTCATGAGAAACGAAGTTTGGGAGCTTGTTGACAGACCCCGGCATCAAAATGTAATCGGAACAAAATGGGTCTTCAAGAACAAGCGAGATGAAAACAACGTCAGAGTAAGGAACAAAGCAAAGCTCATGGCAAAAGGCTACTGGCAAGCTGAAGGGATAGATTTCAACAAAACATTCGCTCCAGTTGCAAGATTGGAGGCAATCAGACTATTCCTAGCCTACGCAACACATCAAAGATTCAGAGTCTTTCAAATGGATGTGAAGTCTACTTTCCTGAACGACGTACTGAAAGAAGAAGTCTATGTAGAACAGCCTCCCGGCTTTCAGCAGGGACATCAGGTTTATAGACTCAGAAAGGCTCTGTATGGGTTAAAACAAGCACCCAAGGCTTGATACAATACCCTGTCTGAGTTTCTTCTTCAGAAAGGTTTTCAGAAGGGCACAGAAGACCGCACATTATTCAGCATACAACTGGAAGATGATATTTTACTTGTGCAGATCTACGTAGATGACATCATCTTTGGCTCAAAGAACGTCATCATGTGTCAGCAGTTTGAGAAAATGATGAAGGACAAGTTCGAGATGTCAATGATGGGAGAGATGAACTATTTCCTCGGATTTCAAGTCAAACAATCTGAGAAGGGAACGTTCATCAATCAAGACAAATACACTCAAGACCTCATCAAGAGATTTGGTTGCACATCCGGCAAACCAATTAAGATCCCGATGAACACGAACATGAAAATTGATCTTGATAAAGAGGGAGTATCAGTAGACCAAACTGAATTTCGTGCTATAATTGGTTCTTTATTATACTTAACAGCTACTCATCCTGACATAACTTATGTTGTAGGTGTCTGCGCTCGATCTCAGGCGAATCCGAAGCAGAGTCACATGGACTCTGCAAAGAAGATTCTCCGCTATCTCAGAGGAACACCCGGCATGGGTTTATGGTATCCAGCTGATGATAATATTGAACTAACTGGTTACTCTGATGCTGACTATGCAGGATGTAGAATTGACCGAAAGTCAACTTCTAAAACATGTCAGTTCCTTGGCAGTAAGCTGATCTCATGGTTTTCAAAGAAACAACACTTAGCAGCAACGTCAACTACTAAAGCTGAATACATGGCTGCCGGAAGTTGCTGCGCCCAAATCCTTTGGCTGAGACAGCAGCTACGCGACTATGACGTTATTCAGAATGAAGTGTCGATCTTCTGCGACAGTACCAGTGCTATTGCAATCACTCAGAATACTGTACTTCATACGAGATGCAAGCACGTGGACATCAGACACCACTTCATTCGTGACCATGTCGAAAAGAAGGATATCAGGATGGAAAAGATCCACACTGACCATCAAAGGGCTGATATACTGACCAAGCCTCTACCTGAAGCCAGATTCAGAGAACTTTCAGTAGAGCTAGGTCTGCTGGACCCTACTGACTCCAGTCAGTAAGTGGATTCAGGAGAGGCTCATTCAGTAAGGGGGAATGTTCACTCTCAGTACTGAGTAAAATCAGTACGTAGAGACTCAGCAACCATCTTCACGAGGTATCAGCTGACTACAATGTTCAGCTGACTGGTTTGCGTATCTCTACTCAGTAGCCAATAGAACAGTTCTGTGCATTTATGAATCAGATTCAACATCGTATTCAATGCCTTAGAAAATGTAATTTAATATTGACGGTTTACATTTAATACACGACATTTTATGTAAAAGCATGCTGAACTCTGCAACGCATTAAATGCATGTCGTATCAAGTTACTTCTTTGGCTATATACAACTGTATTTTGACTTAGGCGGCTAATATGATCATTGCCTATTTTATAAAACTTAATCCTAGCCGTCCATCTCAAAAAGCGCATTCAAACTGAACCATTGATATTTAACTGTGTATCTTCCTTAAGATATATATACACGTTCAAATGTTTGAAACCGCCATTTCTACTCTGCTAATATCCTGCGAACCCTAGATTTTCTGAGATACTTTCCACTTCGTTACAAAACTAAATTCTTTAAAACTGCTCAGAAAATTCTTTGGTAACTTTCAATGATCATTTAGTATCGTATGAGTTTATTTTTCTTGTAGTTTGTTGGATACTGATATATAATGTGCTTGCAGATTACGGAAATGATAGGAAACGTTGTATATGCTCCGGTTGATATGCAAGAGATGCTTGAGAAGGATCGAATCTGGTGTGAACCAGTTATGGAGTTCGATTCCTGCGACTTGGATTATATGGAAGAGATCTTCTACGCCCTTCGGGAGACCGGGCTTGAAGGTTTCCAAACCAAGAAGCCAACGTTCTTCCTCCCGCGCCAAGTTGCTGAGGTCTACCTGAACTCAGAATCAGTAGACGGAGACATTCGAGGCCGGTTAGTTGTTCATTCAGTAGGCATCCCCTCGCGTACTGAGATTGAGGTCAAACAGAAGTCCATCCGCGAAGCTCTCCAGAAAAGCTTCAATTTACCCAACGAAGGATTCACCACTGTGGCATACAAGGACGATCTTATGGATGACTACCTGTCAGAATTTTGTGGGAAGCCGATGACTTTCAGAGCCGCATTTCCCAAGAATGCCATGCTCCCACAATACCGAGCCTTAGCCTACGTCATGACTCAGTTGCTAACGAGTCAGGTTGGCTCCTTCGATCAAGTCTCTAGGCCCAAAATCCAGCTGATGATGGCCATACATGACAGAGCGAAGATTAATTGGACGAAATTCTTCCTTAAAGAATTCATGACGCAGTCAGCAAAGTTCGACAAGTCAATCAGATGGCTGAGCGTCAAAGGGAAGCTTCTGTATGGTTTGAAGCTTTCTATGATGATCGAAGACTTCTACGGATCGGACAACATCACCTTCGCTGACAAGCAGTATTTCAACGTGAAGAAGGTCCGATTCCAGAACAGGGCAGTGGCCCTTCAGCAGATCGGCTCAAGGCCCGCTGATCCTAAGACCGGGACTCAGAAGACCTCCACTCCAACTAAGAAGAGGTCCCCTCCCAAATCTACTCCTAAGACGCCGACCAAGAAGCTGAAGAAAGTCAGTGAGGTCGTGCCGGAGGCAGAGCCTGAGAAAGTTGTTGCTGCGCCTCCTCTACAGCTGAGGGATGAGCCTGAGTCATCAGAGAAAACACCATCAGTGGAGAAGGCAGTCTCCGCTGAGCGTGGTGAAACCGTGGACCAAGGGGTCCAAGCTAAAGATGTCCGAACCATGGAAAGCCCCTTGGACGTTCCACCACTCAGCATCATACCATCTGCTGAGAAACAGCCGTCTCCAATTGAAGTAGAGGACTCGGAGACAGCCTCATAATCAGAATCGATTGGGATGGAGGCCTCAGCTCTCAAATCATGAGCCTCCCGAGAGATAGCTGAACTAATTCCAGAGATCGCCAGCCACAATGATCTGGTACTACTTGCAAGGCAGGCGAGGCTCCATATGCTGATCAGATTCCAGGAGTGGCACAACCTGAAATGACTTATCATCCACCACTCCTGCGAGCAGCTTCATGAAGAGGAGCTGATTATCAGGGGGAAGATCGGCTACTCAGAACCATCTGACCTCGGAACCCTTGAAGACCTGAGGGCCGCGATGCTGGCTATGCTGAATGATAGATAACCAGTCTCAGCATCTGGCCCCTCAGACGGGTCTGACCCCGACGGTTAGGACCCACCCCGTGATTCAGGCCCTGAGAAGCCTGATGAGGGATCTTAACTGGACAAGGATGCTCCTTCATCAACAGCTGAACTGCCACTCAGCATCCTTGGTCCAGGGCAGTCGGCGGCTGGTACTTCGAAGGCAGCTAAACCTTCTCAGCTCCTTCTTGAGTCTGCTTTCGAAGTAGCGCCTAGCCCGAAGAGCCGACGATCAAAGTCAGTGGCCAGGGCACTGAGGAGTCAAGGTACTCAGAGCCGACTCCTCGCCCACACCGTCCATAAGACGTGGAGGCAGACCACCCAAGCCCACATCGCAGAGATTCAGGGGCTCAGGACTACCATCCAGAATTCGCCCACCCTTGACTTCTCCACCATCTTATCTGAAGCGCTAGCTACCCAGAGGGCTGACTTTGAGGAACAGCTGAAGACGATCCAGGCTGGTCAGGCTCAATTGCTGAAAGACTATAAGGTCGCACAGACAGCACACACTGAATTCGTCACCTCTATCTCTCAAGCCGCAGATCTCAGACTCCAGTCTATTCAGAAGGCGATCGAAGAGAGAGTAGAGAAACAGCTGAAAGAGTTCCAGACAGCAGCCGATGCCTCCCGCAAGAAGTACCGTGCTCAGTTAACTGAGGAGAGGAACGAGTTGCATGAGAAGCTGACCAAGCTACATGAAAGCTTAGGTGATCTAGCTGAAGCTTTCAAACGTCTGGACAGCAAGGTATTAGTTCCACCCCCTACCCAATTTGCTGATGCCCAAAAGGGGGAAGGAATAAGAGAAGGAAAAGCAGCTAAGGAACTGGTACTGAAAGCTCCAAAGAGAACAAGGTCAGTGGCAGGGGCAACTCAAACTCAGACATCTGCCCCCACTGGACCTACTCAGACTGGCGAGGCCCAGGGTGTCTCAGCAGCAGGAGTTGTAGTGCCTGCTGAGACTGGCCCAAGCGGCTCAGGAGCCAAGGAAGTCGCGACTCAAGAGGTTGCTGAGTACGCTGATGAGGAGTCAGAAGAGGAAGAAGCTCCTCTACCTCCTCCAATTGCCGGGAAAGGCAAGAAGGTTCTGAAGTTTCCTACCCCTCCCTCCAAGAAGAAAGGACCCAGGTGGTATATTACTCCGGAGGAGGAAGCTCAGATAGCTGCTGACGAAAAGTTAGCAAGAGAAATAACTGAAGCTGAAGCTGCGAATAAGCCTAAGAAGAAGCCTGCTAAAGGCAAGACAAAGGCTCCAGCTGGAGGCAAAAAGACTGGACCTAGGCCGCCTCCTCGAACACTGAAGCTCAGTGATGAAGCTGACAAAGACAAGGAGAAGGAGGAGCAGTAGCAGCAGTATACTACTGGGCAGCAGGGCACATCTAAGAAAAATCTTCCACACCTGCTGACTCAGAAGAAGAACAGCCTCACAAGCCCTCCTATGTTGCCTCGAAGGAACACGAGCTTGAAATGGAAGAGTTATGGGCTCAGATGGAGAGGTACTTGTATAGGGGAGAAGAGGCCAGACAGATTGAAGCAGCCAGAGAAAGGCTCAGGCTTGCAGACCTTGAAGCTCTTAGGCTGAAAGCTGAACAAGAAGTGAGTCATAGGATTCCTGAGAAAGCTGACATTCCTTACAGATACAAAAAGTTCAGGAAGCCTACTGATCTCAAGATCTATAGATGGCCGAGAGTTGATGAGTGGATGCCGTGGGAAGTTACTCAGAAGTGGGAGTCGCTGAAAGCTGAATTTATCAAGAGGAACTATTTCTGGAGGTTCTGGGCTGAAAGCACAAATCAGTAGCCTTTGCTGAATGGGTCATGAGAGCAGACTTAGAGATGTATGCCAAACTTCAGAAAGCTGTCAAAGACAAAGTAGATGTCAAAGTACCTGCCCCTAGAATCCTGCCGCCCCCACTGAGATTAGACGGCTCTGTTCATTATGGAGTGATTGAGAAGGAAGTGAAGGACGCTGCTGAAGCCAAATTCTTAGATGAAGAAGACCCAGCTGACTTCGCTGAGATACTGAAGCTGAGGAAGGTCACTTACCGGATGTATGGACTGCCTCTTCCTGAAACCCAATCAAAGGACTTCAAAGACAGGATTAAGCGGTTCAGATGACTATCTTGCTTCTGTATTTCATTGTATCTTCTTTTTGCTCTTCTTAATGTAGCAGATAACTGTACTGAATCTCTTCTATATCTATAAAAACATCTCTGTTATTGGCTCTGACAATTCCTTATTGTCTAAAAAGCCTTGTTTGTTTATGCTTAACACTCAGAATTACTGAAGTGATTACTGACTCACACACTCACTGTTCTTACTTATTGTCAGTTTTTGCTTAGCTAGATTTTGATAGATTGCTCAGTATTTGGGGGAATATTTTGTTAGAAAAGGGGAAAATGCTGATTAGATTCTGTATAAGTTCTGTCATTTCTACCCTGATTCCCTCAGTAGTCTAGGACTTGAAGAACAACTCCATTGATCCTACTTGTAATATTTGTAAGGAGCTCTGTTTCTGATAAGTCATAGTGTTAGGTTTTGGCATCATAAAATAGGGGAAAATGTTGGGTGATGATTTAGTCCCCAGCAACAGCGCAAAATATTGAGAGATAATTCAGTCATCTCAGTTGAAGAATTAACTCAGTATCCTTGTGCTCTGAAAACTTACTGAAGATTTGAAGATCCCAAAACCTATCTTGATTGATGAACCATTCAGTTGTAACTTGTTTTGTTCTGTCTCTGAGGATTCAGACTCAGTAGACACTCTGCATCTGGTTCAGGCTCTCAGTTGATTATCTGCCTCAACACCAGAAGTAGAAGACTCAGTAATACTGGACTCAGAAGGAGCAGTATACTGAAAGGAGTCAGTGGAACTGAACTCAGCAGGAGTAGTTCACTGAACTCAGAGCTGATCTTCAGTAGAGTAGACTCAGCAGGAGCATGTTACTGAATAAGAGATCAGACTCAGCAATGGCCAGACAGTCTTCTGACTGTCAGATTCTCTAAAAGTCAAATCAGCAGAGTCAATACGAGGAAGAGAGAAGTCAGCTTCAGATCTCCTTGAAATCTATTCTGTCTCAACAACTTTTCTGAACCTCGACCAATGACGAGCAGCCACCTATCCTATATCTGTTAAAGCTACAAGTCAACAACTTTCTAGAAATAAAGGGAAAGGACACTACTACCATACATCGAAAGAGCCGTTAGCTACCCAAAAGAGAGAGACAAAGGATCGTCGTCTCCAACGGATCTATCCTAATCTCTGCTCTATAAATAGAGGGATAAAATCAAATTGAAGCTCACGAGACCAATGAAAGAACAAGCAGACACACGAACTCAGAGCATTCAAAGAGCAACTCAAAAAAGCCTAAGTCTTCCGCAAGTAATTCGAAGAGACAATCTCCGGCGAAAGACTACATTTCTGCTCATAGGGAACCAAGCTGAATTAGAATCGTACAACCTCTAGTATCCAAGCGACTGAACACGAACCCAAAGCCTATACTCAGTTGTTCGTCGCTCTAGAAGCCACCTTCTTGTTCCCTATCCCTCTAACCTAAGCTCAACTGTTTATATCTATAGCTTAGACGAAGGAGTTCACTTCTGAACTGATCCTTATTGTAAAGGACTCCTTCACTATTGGAGAGTTTTTCAAACACTCAGTTTGATACTTTGTAAACTGAGACTTGCTCAGTATAAATCTCAAGACCAGTGTTTGTCCAGTGTACAAACCGACTGAGTATAATACATAGCCTCCTGATCTTTCGGGATAGTGGACGTAGGATTGTTGGATCCGAAACACTTTAAAAATTGTTGTGTTCTGTGTTCTTTATTTTACTGTTGCATTGATTTACTGTGCATACTGAAAATATATCTTTCAAATCAATCAACTGAGTTTCAACAAACTTAATCGACCGCACTAATCTACTGAAACTATTTTGATAAAAACGTTTTCCTAACTCAACTGAATTTGGGCCTACACATTTCCGCACTACTGAACTTCATCTGATCGGTACTGAATTCTGACTCTAGTCAGCTAGCAGGCCTCAGTAGAGTCAGTCACTCTGCCACGCGATTCTGAACAGCTTATCTAGTCTGCTGAACTTTTTCAGTACGACACTCTCCTGAAAAGGACTGTTCGCATTTTAAGTTGAGAAATCGATATTCAGGTTTATTCACCCCCCCTCTACACCTGAACGTACTCTCGGGACCAACAATTGGTATCAGAGCGGGAGTTCTTTAAGACTCTTGTTATTCTGAAACTGGTCTACTTGAACGGATCCAGAAAATGTTTTCACTGCATATCATTAATATCACTATTTATCATGTCTGATATGTCAGGAATCAGGATGGTACCCATGTTCTCAATAGAAAACTATGGTGTATGGCGGGTCAGAATGGAGGCACATCTGACCTCTCTCCACGATAGCATGACAGAGGTTCTAGAGGACGGACCTATCGTTCCAATGGCTCAGGATCTAGCACAAGGAGGAGGGATGGTGACCGGGAAGAAGATCCCCAAAGACAGAAGTCTCTTCACCCCTGAGGAGAAGAAGCTTCACAACTTAGACCGCGTCGCCAGAAACGCCATACTGACCACTCTGAGCGATTCTTATCTCGGAAGAGTTCAGGAATGCAAGTCCGCGAAAGAACTCTGGGGTGCTCTAGCGCTACTGAGTCGGGGAACTCAGAAGATCAAAGCGAACAAACTCGCGCTGGAACTTCAGAAGCTGGAGAGACTGTCTCTGATGCCTGGTGACACCCTTGAAGATCTTAACGTCAGATTTACGGATCTGATGAACTCTATCAACGGGCTGGGAAAGACATTCTCCAACCGAGAGATGAATCTCAAGATTCTGAGGGCTCTGCCAGACGGTCACTGGACTGCCTTTGCTACTTTATTGCATCATTCTGATTTAGATATTGTTACTCCTGACCATATCTTTTCAGAACTTAAAGTAGAGGAGTTCGAGTTTGGCTTACCTCAAAGGAAGCAGCGAGCTGAAGTTGACACCCAAGTCGACCATGCTTTTAAAGCATCAGTTAGCACAATAGCTCCGGCGTCTAGCAATGCTGAACCTTCACTCAGTAACATACAAGAAGGAAATATATCCAAGAAATACGCGCTGCTTGCCGTGAAGTATCAAAAGGAAAAGGAGAGGCGCAGAAAGCTCTCAAGAGTCGTCAGAGACTCTAAGGGTAAGAGTATCGATATTCAGGTGTATTCACCCCCCCCCTCTACACTTGAACGTACTCTCGGGACCAACAGAACCCCTGTAAAAGTCACTACGACTATAAGTAGAGAATCTGTCCCGCGCACATATCACTGAGAACTTGCTCAGTATAAGCTTCAAGTTTTGCGTCTGTCCAGTGAACAGACCAACTGAGACTTGCTCAGTATAAATATAACAAGTATACCCAGTGTGTCCGAACCACTTTAAAAATTGTTGTGTTGATTTACTGTTTTCCTTAATTGCTCATATTGCATACAAACTGTACTTCATAAAACTCAGCATAAAACCAGTGTTTTCTAACCGAGACATTTAATAGGTCCTACACTTCCGCACACACACTCTGATACTGAACGATTGTTCGACTGACTAAAGTCAGTAGAGCTGAACTCAGTAGAAAATTTTCTGCCCACGCGATCTGAAGCATATTTGACTATCTGACTCAGTTCAGTAGCAAACTCAGCTAGAGCTAACTTCGCGTTTGAGAAAGAAATTTGTATTCAGGTGTATTCACCCCCCTACACCTGAACCACGTCTCAGGACCAACAGAAAATGTAATATTTAGTCTAAGTACAATATACTATTTCAAATCAGACTGTTTCGAAATTATATGTTGTGATTATTCATGAACCGCAAACTAGTATTACAAATGCAATATGAATAATCTAGTTTTTTGAAATCAAACCCTAGAAAGCCGATATGAACACGAGAAACACAACGAAATCATACTATTCTCCAGTAAATGACTTATTCATACATAAGATGTTTTCGTGTTTTTACAATTATCTTAGCACTACCCAAATAAATCTTACTACTCTGTTTTATACCGAAACAAAAGAACTATAATATAATCATAGTTATTCCGTGAGTTAACTATTTTATGTTATTTACGTGACTTCACATATAGATTAAGCTAATCTCATACTTATATATCTATTATACCCTAATATATTAAGTATATATTAGAATATATTAATATATTATCCATTGTATTAAAGTATATATTTACGTGACTTCACATATAGATTAACCTAATCAACAAACGAACCAATCTGACAATGACTCATGCTGCCCATATGAACATACGTCTATTGTAGGTAAATAGTAATATTAACATTATTAGAACAAGACATTCATTACTATTATAATCATTTCCCTATAATTATGATCATGCTGCCAACTAATTTTTTTAATTACGTTCATCTAATTTTTTTTTTAATTACAACATCTAAATGTAATTTTTTTCCTGCCGCCTAATTCACTACTTGTCCACGGCATCATGATAACTCAATAATATGATTTGTCCCTTTTTGGTAAATTT
Organism: Lavandula angustifolia; assembly: GCA_028984105.1. Classification (NCBI taxonomy): domain Eukaryota; kingdom Viridiplantae; phylum Streptophyta; class Magnoliopsida; order Lamiales; family Lamiaceae; genus Lavandula; species Lavandula angustifolia. Next base: position 11,471,549 of record CM054818.1, on the reverse strand, counting down.
ACCAAAATGTATGTAGAAATTAGTAGTATTTTATTTTTCATTTTTAATAAAGAAAGTATGAAAAAAAATTAAAATATGAAGGTATCATAATTAAATGTAGGTAAATTGACACAAATGGTCCCCAATGTTTGCTAGTTTGGATGAATTGGTCCCTAATCTTTTTTTTAGTTTATTGGTCCCCAATGTTTGATAGTTTGGATAAATTGGTCATTCTGTAAAATTTTAAGTTAGTCAAGTGTTAGTCACAGGGGTATTTACGGAATAAAATTTTCAGGGACCTATTCATCCAATTTTAAAATTAAACTTGGATCTTTTTTATTATTTTTTTAAAATTATGATCTTTTTCGAAAAAAAATTAATTTTTTCATTTTTTTTCTACTTTTTTTTTCGTTTTTTTGTCAAGAACATAAGTTATGTCAGAGAGGAGCAGCTCGACGATTTAGAGGTGGAAGACTGCTATCTCACGACATCTTCGACCTCAAAGAACACGAAGAACATAACACCTTCCCCAACTACTGTGTCGACCCGCTCCCCTCCTCCGCTGTGAGACGCAAAATTATTACTTAATCTAGATTTACATAATTTTTTTTAAATAATTTTTTTCAGTATAAAAATTGAAAAAAAGTTAATTCAAAATTTTATTTAAAAAAATTGTTAAAAATTAATTTAAAAATTTGATGATTGGTCCTTAAAACTAGTACTAATAGTTAATCTTTTAATGAATTTTTTCATTACAAAAAAAAATAATTTTTTTCTATCTTTTTCGAAAAAAACTTATTTGAAAAAAATTAATTTTAAAAAATATTTTTTTAAAAAAATAAAATTTAATTTAAAAATTGGATTAATTGGTCCCTGAAACTTTTATTCCGTAAATACCCCTATGACTAACAGTTGACTAACTTAAAATTTAACAGAATGACCAATTTATCCAAACTAGCAAACACTAGGGACCAATAAACTAAAAAAAGATTATGGACCAATTCCTAAGTAGCAACCATTAGGGACCATTTGTGTCAATTTGCCTTAAATGTAATCTAAATTAAAATATTTTATTTTTTTACGGAACTTCTTAAAATATTGGAATTTCTATCAAACCTAAATTTTATTTTTTTCCTAATTAAATGTAATTAAGTTCATTGTAGCAAACCTATACTTACGCTAATTGGGGTCATCTAAATTTTTTTTAGTGACTACATCTAATTTTAATTTTTCCTAATTAAATGTCTATAAGCAAAACTAGACTTTATCAAGATTCTAATTATTATGTTCCTATAAATATTCTACACATTATGTCCCTAAATATTATGAATTTTCCTAAATTAAATTAACAAAATTCCCTAAATTAAATTAACAAAATTTCCTAATTTAAATTTACGACATTCCATATATTAAATTAACGAAATTTCATAAATTAAATTGACGAAAATCCCTAAAATAAATTTGCGAAAATATTTCAATTAAATTTACGAAGTTCCACAATTATATCTTCAAAAAATTCCAAAAAATATTACAATTAACCACAAAAATGGGTACTAGTTATTCACGTTATAAACACGGTATTAGTTATATAAATTTACAAGAATGTGTACTGGTACAATGGTTTCATAGTTTGGAAAATTTCATTAAGTCTTGGATTCAAACCTTATTTGTCTCAAATAATCATATTTTTTTATTATTTTTTTCGTTTAGACTTCATTAGGCTTCACGTTATAAACACGTATCTTTATAATATCTTCATCTCTCGGCTTCTTGGCATGCATGGGAAGTATTTTTTTTTTAATCTTAAGATTTTGTTTTCATGAATGCGTGCTTTTTTTAATAATATCTTCAACTCTCGGCTATGCATGAGAAGTATTTTTTTTAATAATATCTTCAACTTATCGCCTTCATGCATGCATGCATGAGAAGTATATATATAGGGAATGAATATTATGAGATCCAAATCATAAAAGAGATACGAGAACTGATCTCGTCCCTTCATTTCGCAAATCTAAGGCTCTCATTTATCCCCAAAAGCATTTAAAAATAAATCAAAAAATGAGAAAATCTAGCTCATTGAGGGTATTTTTGTAAACTCCTCTTCTTTTAATTCAACTTCAGATTTTCTCTCTCCACCCATTTTCGCTGCCATGTTCGAGTTTTACATCTTTATGCTCATGATGTTATGTGTTTATGCTCATCTTGTGAACTTTTCATGCATGTCCGAATCGGAATGACAGAGTCGTGTTTCTTTTGACCCCGATTGTTTCTTTTGTTAGAATGAATCTGATGTGTACGCATAAAGATTGATTTTGGATGGGCCTTCATTGTTCTTGGGCAATTTTGCTCATTTCGTTTGTTTTCTTCGATTTTTGTGTTTTCCTATTTTCTGATTATCTGTTTATGTGTATTATATTCTAGGTGAATTTATGCAGATTTTTGTGTATGGAAGTCCCCCCTTCAAGAAATAATTTATATTTATCATATTTTACCGTTACAATTTGATTTATGCTTGCCTTTCTCATAAATCATGCACACAAGTATATAATTTCATGCTAACATTTCGATCAAGTTATGCACACATTTTTTGCATTTGACTCAATCTTTTTATGCTAACCTTTCGATCAAGTTATGCACACCACCAATATTAATTATGCACATAAATCCAAAATAATATGTACCAATGGACAAAAAAGTTATGCTTACTTTTTCATATATTTATGCTAATATATAAAATGTTTTATGCTTACGCTTATAAAAAAAGGCACACGAAAAAAGGGTGTGCATACCAATATTAAAACTTTCATGCACACAGACACTCAATTTCATGCTAATAATACAAGAGATTCATGCATATCAATAAAACCGGGATAGAAAAAATCATAAATTCTATCGAACAGAGTCTAGAACAAGCACGAAGAGCAGAGGATAAAGTGAAGTTGTCTGCTTCCAAACACAACTTAGGCATCCTCCTAACAAGCTCAATCCCTTCTCCCCACATCTTAGCCTCTGCATAGCCTGGCAATAGCGCATTGACTCACACAGTAATCTTCTCAGGAATTTCGTCGAACACCTTTGCTGCATCATTCAAGCACAACAGTTTAACGTAGAAATCCACCATAGCACTACCGGGTTTCATAATTTAAGTCAAGAATAAGTAAAACAAACCTGAATACTCGTCGATTCGAGGGAAAACGACTCTAAATCTTCGATTTCTTACTCGATTTCTATTGGTTCTTCTCGGTGGTCGATTATGGACGAAAACAGGTTGCTGCTCGCTCGTCGATTATGGAGGTGAATTGTGTCTTCTCTGTTTTGTTTCTGTCAGTTGTTGATGGAAGGTTTGGAGTAGTGGGTCTTCTAGGCTTTCGAGAAATTGGAGGAAGAAGGAAATCAAAATGGGTGAGTTTTTTTATTTTAGAGAGAGAAAGAGAGTAAGAGAGAGTGAGAGAGAATAAAAGAGAATGGAGTCCGTTGGTTGGGAGAGTAAGAGAGAGTGAGAGAATTGCTGTAGATATGAGAATTAAATTTAAATTGTTTTGTTTCAATTTTCCCATTTTGCCCTTTGTTGGGTGATGATTCCATCCTCAAAGACTTTGTTTCACTCAGTGGGAAAGGATTCGGTCTTAGACACTGATCTTAAGCTCAGTAGCCTTGTGCTCTGTACTTGTCTAAAGATTTGAAGATCCCAAAACCCTATCGGAATGATGAACCATTCCCTTGTATCTGTTTTGTCTCTGAGGTTTCGCACTCGGCAGACTCGCTCCCGGTCAAGGCGCTCGCAGCTTATCCGTCTCAAAGCACCAGCGTAAGACTCGCACATCTTGGACTCAGCAGAGCAAAGATAATCGAGAGAGTCGCTGAACCGAACTCGGCAGAGTAGTTCACCGGACTCGTGAGCCGATCTTCAACAGCCTATCTATCGAATACGAGGTCGACTCGGCAAGAACGGCGGATAGTCTTCGGGATCTGCCGGAATCTTTTTGAAAGATAATCAGCATTGTCATGTACGAGGAAGAGAGAAGTCAGCTTCAGTCTGTCTCGAAGTTTGTGCTGTCTCAACCACTCCATCCACCTCGACGAATGACAAGCATACACGTGTCTTCTCACCGCTAAAGCCGCAATCAACCTTTTACCTAAAAAGGTGGGAAAGTACACTGTTACCTACACCAAAAGAGCCGTTTGCTACCAAAAAGAGAGAGAGAGAAGAAGATCGTCTCCAACGGATCTATTTTCAATCTCTGCTCTATAAATAGAGGGATCATCCAAGATTTGAAGCTCACCTAGAACACACGAACATTGAAGCACGAAACGCACAGAGCATTCAAACGAGCGAAATTAACGACTAAGTCTTCCGCAAGAATCAACCGAGGTATCTCCGGCGAAAGACTACATCCAGCTCAAAAGGAACCAAGCTAAACCGACATAAGCTTCTAGTATCCAAGCGACTGACACGAACCTATAACCAAACCTTCAGCTGTTCGTCGCTCTAGATAGCTACATTCTCGTTCCTTATCCCTCTAACCCTAAGCTCACTTGTTATATCCATAGCTTAGACGAAGGAGTTCACATTTGAACCCAATCCTTATTATATAAGGACTCCTTCACTGTTGGAGAAGTTTGTCAAACACTTTAAGTTTGATAGTGTTGTAAACTGAGACTTGGATCGCATAAAAACCAAGACGCGGCTTTGCCCAAGTGTGCAAGCCGACCGAGACTAACTCGGGGATAATAAATAGCCTCCCGATCATTCGGGGACAATGGACGTAGGATTTGAGCGATATCCGAACCACTTTAAAAATCCCGTGTCTCTTATCGCTTTCTTAACTGTTGCATTGATTTTACTATTCATACCGAACATCATATTTAAAATCAATCAACCGTCTCAAAGATACCGAACTTTTAATCTACCGAACCGAGACTTAAAACGTTTTCTCACAAAAAACCGATTTGGGCCTACACTATTCCGCGCACCGAACTCTTACCGTAGATACCGAATTCGACCTAGTCGGCTAGCATATCTCACTGAGTCAAGCACTTTTAGCCTTTAACTCGATTCGTAACGGTTGTCTGGCTCGCCGAAATCAAGCTTTTGGGCCGACACCATCCCGAATAGGATCTGTTCGAGTTCGAAGTTGAGAAATCGAATCAGGTGTATTCACCCCCCCCTCTACACCTGACCGTACACTCGGGACCAACACCCTTTCTACCTTTTTTTTGAAAAAAAAAACTAAACTAGTAGTGTAATCTTGGCCTTTGATTTGGAAGGGATCTATGGTAGGGAATGGTTCTCATATCTCTTTTGAGTGTTGGATCTCCCTAGATCCACACCATAAAAAAAATATATATATATATATATATATATATATATATATATATTATATATTCAGGTTTTGTTTTCATGCAATCATGCTTTTTTTTTTTGTTAATATCTTCAGCTCTCGGCATCATGCATGCATGTTTTTTTTTTTTTTTAATATCTTCAGCTCTCGGCTTTATGTATGCATGTATGGAATTTTTTTTTATATCTTCAGCTTTTATTTTCATACATGCATGCATTTATTTTGTCATTATCTGGGCAAGTGAGTAAAATAAGGAGAAAGAATCCGACACACCTGCACACACACCTGCACATACTATGCACACACACACTGCACACACACACTACATGTGAAGTAGGTTAATTTGTACATTTTTGCAATTATGAAAAATCATGTATATTTTTGCATTTTTCAAGTTTAAAATAAATAGTGTTGACATTCCTATCTTAAAAAAAAAAAGACGAGAAAAATTAAATAAAATTAAAACGGGAAAGGTAACTTTTAACTTTTCTCGTCTTACATTTTCACCCGGTTCATTTCTCGAACAATCTCGAGGAACATCCTATCACCAATTTCATCATATATAGTCTTCATCACCGTCGTCCTTGATGTTGGTGGTGATTCTGCAGCATTCATAGCAATGCTCTTCCACGAATTGAGCTTAGCAAACTTAAAGGTGCTGCATGCTCCAACTGGGAAAGATTCGTTGCTTCTGTGGCCACTTCCTCTCTTGTTTTCATAGCCAGGGTAATCGCGGATGTTGAAATCAGCTTCCTCCCCTGCTTCCTCCATCTCCCACAGTTAAAAGGGATGAGAGGTCTTATCGGTTATGTGCACCTCCCCTTCCTCTGTCAGCATCTCGCAAGCATTTTCGAGGAACCCTCAGACCACGCTCTGGTGAAGCTTACAGTTTTTATTAAATTACGTTGCATCAATCGAGAAGGTGCGCGCGTGTATGGTCTATGTTGTGTTGATTCAACTTTCGAAATTTGGTACGGGTTGTGTTCGGGCATACCGAAACCTGCGTGTGGAAAATTAAAGACGATGATGTCGAACTTCTTGTGGAGTAGGCGTCTACATTATGCACAACGGTACACCCCTTCCCCTTTAGTAGATCCACGTTGCCGGTCGCAGTGGGATGGTATAGTCCCAACGTTGCTGCACACACACACATATAAATAGTAATAACTAGCTAGCGCATTTTGAAAAACATAAGAGAGAATATCAAATGTGGAAATATAAATCTAAGGTTGGATGTTCGAAGCCACCTTCATCGTGGAGAGAAGTTGCAACCATGTTGGTAGCTTTGCCGAAGGCATTAGCCAAACAAGCTGGGAAGGAGAAATCTCCCTCGCCCACAAGCAATATATCATGCTTGCTGCTATAGTGTTTAATCCATTTCTCCTTTGTTTCTGCCATTAATTATTTTCAAGGTTTTGCATGCATTCTTAATTAATGAACGATTAGATGGGTTAAGCCGGGTTTATTAGTATTATTAATAAGGTTTCATTCTTTTCGTTTTGTCAATATAACACTTTTTTACCTAATAAACTGCCACGTGGATGAAGTCTCTCACTAATTTTAGTCAAATGAGTCTAATTATTTCGCATTAACAAAATGAATGTTTTTGGGCCAGATGAGTCAAATGAGTCTAATTGTTTTTTGGGCAAGATGATCCTGAGCGGTGCCACTCGCGTGATTGTTTTTAAACTCGAATATTTGGTCCACCAATCATACGATGCCACATGTGTATTGGTGGGCTATGTAGTTAATATTATAATGTTTGTTTAAGTTTAAAAACACACACGTGACACCACCTGATTGGTGGACCATGTAGTGTTCCACACAACTTGGACCAGAAAATCCAGATTGTTCAATTACTATCCAAAGTTAAAAATAAAAACAAACATAATTATAAGTCACAATTTCATATAATCAATCTTAATTAATAAGTTTTAAAATAAACTAAAACATAGGTAATTGAAATCAAAGGTAAATGAAAGAAAACTGAAAAAACAAACGGTAATACATTAGAAATTAGTACAGTGGATTGGATCTCTCATGAGAAAGTGGAGTTCGCAAGTAAAATATATCCAAAAAGTTGAGTTTCAAGTATTAGTATAAGAAGAGCAAAATCATCACCAGAACTAAATGCTTCCAGATAGAAACAAGTTCCTCGAGAGATTTCCTCCCAAAGTTCCCGAAACGACTAATTCGAACCATAAAGGTACACCATCTGCCTGAGTCGTTGGGTTCTCAAAATGCTCAAATCATGAAGTTCTTCCAAAATCCTGGTATATTCATGCATCGGTCTCTCTGGCCCTGCATTTCTCATGTAGGTTTCATAACCATGACACAAGGCTTCTCTGACCGAACTGCCGACATCATAACTCGTGTCACCAAATGTTTCCTCCACGTAGTTTAGATATCTCCCGAATATCCAGCAGCACTCGTGGGAGATCCTCAAATGACTTGATGGAGTTGGATACATCCCAGATCCTATTTTAGTCTGATTTTGCATGTGAGGCATTGCAATTGGATTTCTCACTGCAAAAGGGTACACTTTGAACCTATATGTTCTGCATGAGCCTAGTGGAAATGACTCATCAGCTCTGCCACCGGATCCCCTCTTGTTACTATACCCGGGGTAGTCTTCTATTCTGAATTTATTTCGCGCGATACAAACTAATGAAAACGCTGATCCCAGTTCCTCTATCTTCCATTTGTCAAAAGGTGGTCCCGTTTTGTGATTAACATGAATTTCACCATCAACACACAGCATCATGCTTGCATTCTGTAGGAATCCTCGGACAAGATCCCTATGCATCCTACAAAAGTTTAAAGGAAGTCAGAAAGCCAAAAACTAGCTGATGTGAATCAGTAAGAACCACAAAGTTAACAATGAACAAGCATACTAGATAGACTATCAGACTATGTAACCACGGATTTGGTGAATTGCAGTGCAATGACTCTCGAGGGGCAAAGAACTCCTAATGAACAAAGTAAGACAAACACTAAACACAATCATATGATATAATAGATGCTTACGATATAATAGCTTGATTATCTTCCTTCCCAAAGAAACCAGCATGAGGGAAGTTATAAATAATCCGGTGAAACTTGTTGCACTGGAGATATGGAAGAGTCATCATTTTGGTTGCATCCACTCCATGCAACACAGATCCCCCAAGGGTTCTCAAAATCAACAAATTGGCTTCTGCATACTTGTATTTCTTGATCAATACATCTGATTTTGATTAAAGGAACAATCACTACGTCGAATTGAAACAAATGCATCAAGCCTTAATAAGGAAAAATAATGTTGTAAACATTGCGTTCTTTGAAACTCAAAAGCCAAAATAAATCTCACAGTCTCACATTCTCGGATGACATTCCTCCAAAACAAACATAACCAGCAAACTCTACCTCACTAGGTTTTGTAATGGGGATTCAAGAATTCTAGCCCGTAAAAAATGGGTCAACAAAGAAAAGGGCGGCCGCACCCCAAACTTCAATTTCAGTCGAGAAATATTTGAAAGATGGGAGGGCAAAATAAACAACCAAGATACATGCAATATTGGAAATATTCTGAAGAGAACGTAATATATAACCAATTAAACCAAGGAAAGAAGGGGGATTGGATTATGAAAGAAAATACCATAAGAGTCGAGAGTAGTGGCGACAATGTTAATAGCAGAGCCAAAGGTTAGTCCCAAACACGCAGAAAACGAGAAGTCGCCTTCGCCGACTAACAGTATATTGTGGGCTGACGAGTAATACTTTATCCATTTCTCATTACAATTGATGTTCATCCTCCCTACCACTGACGTAATCATAGGGTTCATTTCTGGACGACCTCAAAGCAGTGTAAACCGAAAAGATTCATCTGGTTTTTTACACCTTCCGTCTTATTCAAAGTCTCTTGTTTTCCCTTTTGAGTCGTCTCATAAAAAGTGTCATGTTTCTTACAAAGACAAATAATATGTGGATCAAAATTAACAAACCGAACAGTCAAACAATATACACCACACATTTCCATTTTTCTAAATCTCCGTGCCCCATAGAAATGAGACACTTTCTATTTACGGAGGGAGTATTATAAATGTAAAAAATAATTTTTATATTAAAAGCATTTTAAAATTTATTATTACAAGAGTTATTCTCCTCTAAATATACAAGCTTTTCATTTATTTCAAATTGCATACCAATCAAAAATACGGTGAGATCAAAGCGGACGTGGCATTTCCGGCATGACGTGGCTGTTGACATGTCGGGTGAGTCATAATCGATTTTATTTGATTTTCCAATAAATACACAAACTATTCACAGTTTTCTTTTTTGCACATGAACTTTAAATTTAATTTATTTTTACACACAATCGAAATTTAAATATTTTTTAATTATTAGTTAATTCTAATAAGATTTTTATAAAGAATGACCGAAATAAGTTGAACAAATCGATTAAAATAATTTTTTTATATATTACTTATAGAATTAATCAAACCAAGCTTAACCCTAATTCTCTTATTGAGTGTTCGTTTGAATTTTTATAGTGAGTTTCTTTATTTGATTATCGCATTTTTCATTGCCCAATCACCACATGGATTTGAATTCAATTATCAATTTTTTTTTATTATAAGCCTCATTTTTTGACCAACTAGTCACAAAAATAATAAGGGAGATTCAATTCCCTCATTATTCTAAACCATACAAATTAGAAAATAAGGATTGATTTCATTTTTGAATCACAACAATTTCTTGATTTCTTCCATTTCATTTCACCGAATCGACACATTAGATTCAATGATCTTGTCATCTTCCCTTGCCATGATCTCTTAATAATCATTAAAAAAAACCTATTTTCATGGATTTGTTCAACTTAATTCAGTCATTCATCATAAAAATCTTATTAGAAATAAATAATAATTACAAAAAACCTAAATTTCGATTGTGTGCAAAAGAAAATTAAATCTAAAGCTCATGTGCAAAAAAGGAAATTATAAAAAGTTTGCGTATTTATTAGAATATCAAATAAGATTGATTATGACTCACCCCACATGTCAGCAGTCACGTCACACAGGAAAATGTCATGTCAATTTTGATTTCACTGAATTTTTTATCGTTGTGCAATTTGAAACAAATTAAAGTTTGTGTATTTATGGGCTAAATTGAAAGTTCGTGTTCAAAAAGAGAATTTGAAAAAAGTTGGTATATTTATAGGTGAATAACCCTTATTAAACATTCTAGAATAATTAATTAATTAAATTCAAATCAATTTATTAACTAAATTCAGCCCAATCTAATAATTAAACACAACCTAATAAATCCAATTGTTCTCCAATCGTGTCCCTTCGTGCCGGACACGGTCAACAATATGTCGGAATATATGTATATATATGATTTTATTGTGTGAACGTGTGAACACTGCACTTTAAAGACAAATGTACTGTACTTTATTGATGATTATATTTCACTTTAAGTACTGTACTTTTAAAATTATCAAACTGCAATTATGGGGCATTTTTGTAATATGATAAATAAAGTGCAGTATCTTTGCCTTGAAAGTGCAGTACATTTGTCTTGAAAGTATATTATTCTCACGTTCACACAATAAGAGTTGTTTACATAAGAATCACTCTCCCCCCCACCAACACACACACACATATACATATATATATATATATATATATATATATGATCCTTTGGTTCTTATATGATACAAATCTTACATATATATATATATATATATATATATATATATATATATATTTCTCAAACTTGTCTCCTTAAAAAAGTACTCTCTCCGTTCCATTAGTACTGTATCATTTCTTTTCGACACGGTTATTAAGAAAATGATGCTTTGTGGTGTGTATTATTTGACTTTTTGGGTGATTGATTCTTGTCTACATATTTTCTACTTTTTTAAAAATGAGACATTACTAATGGGACAACCCAAAAAGACAAATAAGACACTACTAATGGACCGAGAGAGTACTAGTTATTAAACTAATCTTCTTTATGCTACATAGGCAACCAAATCGAATTTAATACTCACTTTATTTTTTATTGGATAATATTTTTTCTAATTTTTTTTTAAGAATAACATTTTCCTTTTCCTTTTTCTTTTCTTAAATTTTATTATTCTTCATGTACCACAAGACCTCTTGTACATTTTTATAATTGTAGATTATCCTTTATTAAATTGATTTTTAAAATAATAATCTAGATAATTATTTATTTATTTTAAGAATCAATATGTAAGAAAGTACTATAAAAAATTATCATTGGAATTCCAAATTCTCATTGAATTATTGCTTTTCCGAAACTTAATTAAACTCCACCAATATTTCTATAATATTATATATATTGGTTTTAATACAAAAAATATTAATTTCGTGAAGGGTAGTGGTTCTGACTTGTGAGACCACTAAATATATTACATAAATGTTTAATGCTTGTTTATAAATCTCAAAATTCTACATATGAAATATTAATAAAAATATTATGAAATAAAATAAAACATTAATAGAATGATTCAATGTTGCTTCCTATATTGCATAAAGAAGACTACTTTGTCATATACTAGTTTGGAAAATAATTTTTTTGGAAGAATCTAGTTTAGAAATTCACTCCAATTAATAAGATTAATATTTTAATAGTATATCATTAATGTATGAATTGATTATATTCATGTAGAATAATTTTAGAATTATGAATTTAGCAGTTATATAAATGTGGTTTATAATACAATATTTAAAGTGAGCAGTATATCTTGGACAGTTACTAGCAATATAATAACTAAAAATAAATAAAGTTGACTACCGTGGACTATGTAAATCTTTCCGTACAAAATTCCTTCCGGAATTAAATAGTTGATCTCTGATATCTCTTCCAAAAACTTAAACCAATCACACCATAATAGAGTGACAGAGTACAATTATCGCTTTCAATCCATGTTTAAAGATTTTATATGCAAATTCTCAATATAAAAATAGTAATAAATTTTGTAACCTAGATATTATAACAACTTTGATTAGTGTATGGAGTTTAAGAGGTTAAATCAATCATTGATAAAATTATCTGTGAATTTCTCATCGGATCGGCAGGAGCGAGAAAGAAAGGAGTATTTACCTGATCAGCCAGCTTTCGATCAACCTACAGATGCAACCACCGACATATGATCATCAGCAAATGGATTGCAGGCAAAGATCATCCGCGCTGAAGAAGGAGACAGATCATTGGCTGTTGAAATCGACGACTAAGAGAGAGAGAGAGAGAGAGAGAGAGAGAGAGGGGGATTTAAACATGTAGCAGTGCAAAAGACTTCAAGGCGAAGACTTAAAAATCAAAGATGACATAGATGCTGTGAGTAGGCGAAATCATATTCTTAGCTTTTTGGTGGTTGCCACAGTCCGGTTATTCAATTCGAGGATTTCTTTGTATCCGTACCAGCATGTATAATTTTACAATTTAAATTAACCACTTTCTTGCCCCCATCATGATATACTTTTTTCTCCTTTGCTTGTTTGTATTAATTCATTATTATGTATGTAATGCTATTTATCATTTAATTTTCACTTTTCAAATAATGGTCTATCATCAGTGCCAAGGCCAGTTTTCGAGTCAGGTTGACACTCCTTTTTCTTTAATGCATTTTTAGTCGCTTCTTAACTCAACACCAAGAGTTTAATCTCATTAAACAATTGATCACAAACAATATTACAAGGTAAACTCACAAATAATATTATGAGATATCATAAATATAAACTAATTAAAAACTACTTACAAATGCTAGTTCATATTTTGATTTTAAAAATAATTGGATTTGGTCAGTGGGGTTAATTACCTCCGCTCTAACTTGCATAGTTCATTCAAGGGAGCTCATTAACAAGAAGTTATACTAGGCTACTTATGATTCTATTTCGTACTATTCAAATTATGCCTGTTTTTGACACTTATATGGGTAGTTGGACCGTATTCTGAACTGTTTCGTACGGATTTCGTGCTGACTTGACGCATGACGAGGATATGAGGTGGCAGCTTTCTTGAAAGCTTATTGGCGCGATTTTGGAATCAATTTGGACGAAAATTCAAAGAGGCGTTAATAGGGAGTCTTAGAGGATAAGGAAGGAAGAAGATAAGGAAAGATTTGGAGGTCTCTATGCAAACAATTGCTTGTTTAGGTACCTATGCAAACAATTCAGCAAAGGAAAAGTGTTTAGGTACCCTTGTTACTATTTGGGTCATATCAGCGATATTTTTCTCAATCCACAATTGCTTGACCCTGATGGTTTGTGAGTTTCCAACTGGGTCTTCATTTGCGTCAGTGTGGTAGACTATCTTCTTTTCTGGGACTTGCAAAGTCCTTTGGTCAAGAACTGATTGGTCTATGTGAAACTGAGTACGCTGATTTCTGCGTCAGTTCCAATTCAGTATGTTCTTGCGCCTTGGAGGTACATACTGATACTGATACTGATCCTGATGCATGTATTGTTGATACTGATGTTTCTAGCTGGACTTGATGGCACTGATGTGGTCATCTTAGCCTTTCCTTTGTTGTGTTGAGTAAGTTTTGTTGTGTTCTCCTGTAAAGGAAAATCTAGCAAACATTACCTTCAGGATGTTCGTTGTCTAACTGAAACTGGATGTTTGCTGATCGTAACCTATACCACCTCTATTTTTGGTCATTCGTTGTTGCTCCAACATTCCTTCGAACAGTTTGTGTGACTTTAGGAACTTTTTGTGACATTGAATATATCCTCTAATTTTTTCAGTCTTTCGTGTTCCTGAGGAGATCTTTGAACTTTGCTTGTAATTGACGATTTTCATCCTCCTTGTCAGTTAGCTCTTTCGTCAGCAGAGTTACTTGAGGCTCATGATCCTGAGAGATTTTTCTTAGATTATCTCTTTCTTCACTTATTCTCAGGATAAGGTCTTGTGCATCAGTGAGATCTTTCGTTGTCTTTTCTAATTCTTTAGTTTTATGCATAATTCTCTATTATTCGACAACCTAGTTGAAGAACTTTTCTAATTGCTGATGGTCAGCTATATGATCCTTGAAGGAGTTTTGTCGATTGAAGTCACCTGCAGTAAAACTAAAATCTTGTATGTGCAATGATGAAGATACAGGTTTAAGTGAATTTACCTTAGTTTCCTCATTAGCCATGAGGCATGTTTCTTCAGAACATTCAACGACTATCAGTCCCGCGTCATCGCTAGAGGAGCCGAATAGTCTTTCCTCATCGTTCTTGCCTGAATCAGATGACGATGCCATGGCCTCCTTTTCTTCAGCAATCAGAGCTTGTCCTTCTTTTCAATGACGATGACGATAATGATACCGATCGCGTCGTACTTTCTTTTCTTCTCTTCCCTCCGGTGTGAGCTCAGGACAATTATTTTGATAATGAATAGTGTTGTAGCAGTTGTAGCACTTGTGTGGCTCGTCGTCCACTGATTTTGATTCTTTTCGTATGGAGGAAGAAGGTTCTGATTTGGCCATTGAGTCTTTGTATTTCCTTCTTCTTTCTTTGTCAGGCTTTGATTTGGACGATTGATGTTTTTTATAGTAAGTCTTGTACTGATCGTACTTGTTGCTTCTTCTTTTAGTTCTTCTGGCCAAGAGAACGAAGTGTTCAACTATTTGCTCAACTAGGAGCTTACTGAGGCTTTCTTTCAGTGTTGACTTTGTTCTCCTCAATAGTCGATAGAGCAACTCCCTTGTTGTAGCTTCCGCTTTTGGTTAAGCTGCTTGTGGGGTCATGTAGCTACATTTTGAACTCGTGAGCCTTCACATCTTAGAAGATGTAGTTAGGAGTTCGATTATCGAGATCCTTCGTCTGCGTCAAGATTTCCTCAAAGTTTTCCCATTTTGCTTTTGGGAGTCCTCTTGGGATTCGCTAATTCATTCCTAATTGGAGCATCATTTCCCTAACCTGCACATTTTATTGACCAAGTTAATAAACCTGATGTGCATTTGTTCGATTGACTCACCTGGCAGCATTGCGAATGAGTCATGTTTTTGAGTGGCGATCATCAGTTTGTTCTGTTTGATCTTCTTTGTTCCGCTGATGATCTCAACCAATGTGACACACATTTCTTTAGCTGTTTTGCAGTGGGCAATCCTCCCAAGATATGAGTCATCCAGAGTTTTGAGCATGGCATCGATAGCAACTTTATCAAGGTTGTGGATCTTCCTTTCCTCGTTAGTCATTTTGTGAGTTAGAATTGGGGATAGGTCTTCCCATTCGCATTTTTCCATCAGCGGTGGCCTCAGTTGAGTCCATGGTAATCGCGATGGGTCCAGTTTCAATGGCATCTGACATGTAGTCGTTGATGCAGTTTAGATGAGCCTCCATCCTGATTCTCCATATGTCATAGTTGGTTATGTCGAACATAGGTATTCCTCTGATTACTGAGTTTTCTTCAGGTATAGCGAAAGGTTAGTAGTGACAAGAGTAAATATTGATAAGAGAAGTATGAAAACGAGTTTTTCAGAATCGAACTAGAGCATGCTAGACCAGCACTGATACCAACTGATGGTCCTAATACGAGAAATAGGTGTATGGTAGGGGGAGAGGGAATACACCAATGTAAACTTTTCTTGGAAAGACATTCAAAAGGTTGTGCGTTAGTGCGAAAATGTGTAAGTCATTTTTCTCGTTGCAAAGCTCTTTGTTGCGTGCAAGGGAAGTGAGTTGTAAAGGCCTTAAAGCAGTTACTGACAGAATAAATAAGAATATAAAAGCAGTAAGCACACGAGATTTATCTTGGTTTGGAGATAACTCCTATGTCCACTCTTCCTATAAATTCAGGGATTTCCCTTATAACAAAACTTGGCCGAGTTCTATTACACTTCTTCTTCTTCGTTGACGTCTACTTCGACTTCTACTTTGAGTAAACAAACTCTTAAAACACTACAACACAAACTAGGTTGGGTTTGGGTTTGGGTTTGGGTTTGGGTTTGAGTCTCTAACATGAGAGGTCTTTACAATGATTTTGGACCTTCTCAAATCTAAGCTAGGATAAAGATGTTGGCTTAGATTACTTGGAACTTGGGACTTCAAGAAAGACACAACTTGAATAAGGGTCTATAGGATGCAAATAGCTTTGACTTCTTGAAGACTTGAGATATGCAATAGTTCTGTAATCTTGTTTGATCCAAGGTTCTTCATATTTATAGTCACCATACTAAATAATCCGTTGGAGAGAGATCTACTAGAGTATGTGAACTATGGTTGAGGCAACAGATTGATTTTGAATAAAAGCTACAACTTCCGTCTGCCTTCAACTACAACAGGCCAAAAGGACTGTTCAAATTGTTCCTCGAGTCAATGCTTAGGTCCACGTGTCGTGATCTAGTTTGCTTGACTCCAAATCAAACTTAGATGTGAGTACCTCGTACTACTTTGAATGTGTCAGGAGCTTTCGAGTCTTTTGCAGAACGAGTCAGTATCTTCATCAGCCGTGGAATGTCAATATCTCCTAGTATGGAAGAGTCAGTTACCGATATAATTCAAAGGTAAGATCAGTGACTCTCCGTCCTTCAGGTTATGTTGCATTAGGATCCATGCGATAAGAAAACATACTAGGCTATGTGGCTAACTCTAGATCCTAATTACAAACTACTGATTTGGTTCATCATCAGTCAGGGTTTTGAGATCAAAATCAAAATCTTATTATTAAAATCATATCCCAACAATCTCGAATGAACGGTTTTAATAACAGAGGAGTTATAAAATTAATTAGAATTTCTAAAGTTTACTAAAAAGCCCTTTGTGCAAATTATTAATATTAAATGTGGAAAATGGTTACTTAAATGAAACTACAATCCAGAGAGTCCATAAGCTCGATCCAACTATTGTAAAATGTTTATATTTCTCACCTTAAAATATTTTCTCATGTGATCTCTCCTCAATGACATCATATCAAAACACGTTATATTTATAATTTGTTCATAAATCGACATATTAATTTGTGCATATTATTACTTATAGTATATAAGCTAATACTTATATTGAATATATATAATTTTCAATAATAAACTTATATTTTCAATTTCAAGTAAATTGTGAATTAGGTGCAATCTGGCACAAATTATTGTGAAGTACAAGTGGAACTTAATGAAGTACACACATACAAGGTTTAATTAATTGAAATTCAAGAAAAAGCAAGGCTAGAATCACATCAAACCCACCAGAAATACAAAGTAAGATCAAAACCACATTCTAGGTTCGCCAACCTAATTGTAGAACTTCTGTAATTCAAGATAGTAACAAGGACCAGTAATGTAACCTGTTGTAGAACTAGTACCAAGTTATCTTAATCATACTGGCAACCCCTTTCTTGTTCCTTGTACAACTCCTTTCTTAATGACTAAGCATGTTGCCTAACTAGCATAAAGCTGGTGGGGCTAAAGTGATAATTTGACCACCCAAACTTCCTCATTTAACATTCACAGTCTCAAGAAAAGTCGAAAATCCACAAACAAATTTCATTTGGCGTTTTCAGCAAAAGCAACAACATAATTCAAACCACCACCATTTAAGTATATCAACTTTAGATCCTACATGTATCCCCTTTTCACTGTTTTCTCCTCTTAACATCTAGGCCACCACTAACATTCAAAAGCTGCTTTATCTTTATTTTATTTTTTTTGCTTTCCCTTGCTTCCTCCACTTCTATGTCTATTTAAGAGACAAACTCATGCTGATATCCATTCAGACAGGGGATTTTCTTAATGCAAAACAAGAATGGATTCTCTTTCAACATCCCCTACACACACTCCCTCTTCAATCAAGCAGAGTAAGCTATCTCCTCTCTATCAGATTGTCTTACCTAAGCAAGCCACGCCCGACATGCTACTGTATAACAGCAAACTCAGATCGAGAGAGCAAGTGATTGTAAGGAAACCTCGAACCACCAGCCCCATGGTATGGTTTGCTGCAATTCTTTGTATGATATTTAGCCTCCTCATCATCTTCCTCGGTATTGCAATTTTAGTAATATACATCGCTGTTCAGCCGCGAACTCCAGTGTTTGACACCCCAGCAGCAAGTCTTACTGCAGTCTTCTTTAATTCTCCAGAGTATATCAACGGTGATATTACATTTCTAGCGAACTTCTCTAATCCAAATAGGAAACTGAGTGTCAAGTTTGAGTACCTGAAGGTTGAGCTCTTCTTGTCGGAAAATGCTGTAGCAACTCAAGTTCTTCAACCCTTCAGCCAGAGACCCAGAGAAGCACGGTTGATATCTGTGCGTATGGTAACGGGACTAGTCCATCTGCCACCGAAACTGGCTATGGAATTTCTGAAACAGGAGCAGAGGAACAGGGTTGTTTACAGCATCAAAGGAACCTTCAAAGTGAAAGTAAAGGTGGGATTGCTTCATCATTCTTACTGGCTGCATTCAGAATGCCAATTGGAAATGACTAGCCCACCAAACAGCATATTCATAACACACACTTGCAAAACCAAGAGATAATTAGGCTGTTTTAGTACATTCTTTTCTAATACATAGTAGTTACAAAGCGAATGATGATGTTCCTTCCTTACTACATGGTTACTTTAATGTGTTTCTTGATAACCAGATCAGACGGATAGTACATGAAGCATAATAGCAGCTATATATCTTATTATTACCAAAAGATTGGGGAGGAAACTAGAAGCAAAAACTTGTAGTTTTGAGTATATACTATTATGTAGCTTTATTTATTATAAGGCTTCTAAATAGGAGAAGGCTTTTCTTTCCCTCAAAACTATAAGCTGCAAGAGATTAATATTCTGACACTATCTTGCGGCAATTGGCAGTTTCGTATTATTTTATAGCTTACACTCAAAAGAAAAGTATAGTTCAATCAATCTCCAGGCGGAAAAGCCGAAACGCTACTTCATTTTGGAGAAATAAATTATATTTAGTGGCAGGAATAAGTAGAATATTCACAAGAAGACAATAACACAACAAAAGCTATAAACTTTAGGATAATGAAATAAGCACATGCAAAAGATTCTTCATGGGCACGTTTCATTTAATAAGATGAGCACAATATTATGGCCGGGTTGAAACATAAATTCAAAATGATAACTTGATAGAATTGAATGTTACTGGGAGGAAGTTATGCACCATGATGGGTTAATAAGTTAGGACCCTTTCTTTAGCAAACTGCAGACTTTCTGAGCAGATCAAAACTTCTGTTACATAAATCTCATTCAGACCCTCAAACCAGAAATAGAGGTGAGTCTTTAAGAAAGAGAAGAGAAGAGACAAATGAAAGCATGGAAGAATCTGTCTTTGCTAGCGAATGCAATGCGAACAGAAACAGAAGGAATAAGAATACTGATTCTGCAGCTAAATCAAAATAGTAAATAACAGATATCACAACCTCTTTTAGCAAGATTCAGTCTCAACAACGTCCCATTTGTCACATGCTTATTAGCATATACCACATATAACACAGAACTTATTAAAAAAAAAAAGAAGTTATCCCCCCGGCACGTTAGTTTGTAGTCGCTCTTAAAGGAAAGTTAATAGAGAATATCCTACAATTGTTACAGACATATTCAACTACCAGGTATCCAACATATATGGAGTTACACTGCTTAAGATCACCAGAAACAACTGTCATTAATTAAAAAGTAAAACTACTAGAAACACGATTTACAGAACAAAAGAAAAAATTGAAGCAAAATTCGTGTCCATATGTACAAATGTGTCTTGCCCAACAATACAATGTATATACTCCAATAACTCATTATACAATAACAACAACAATTGGTACCAATTGTCAAAAGCATAATTAACTGTAAATATAATTAAAAAGATGAAAAGAACCTCAATTATAGCCAGACTTTTCTAGACTTCCTCTGGTGTCTTAGCGACAATCGACAATGCATGTAGTCCATTCTGCAATTCATTCTGCAACAAGCTGTAATCCAGTCTATGCCTCTTCACCAAACTCATCCCTCCAAATTCTTGAGAAACCACTTTTTGTTGAAATTTTGGTTTTGACTAATTAATATTTTAGTCTAACATGATTAAATTGTTGTGACCACGTTCGTATTCTCAAAACCGAATTTCGGTGAGTGAGAAATATGCGTTTTAAGTTGGTCACTTGTGGGGGCATTTTCGTAATTGGATGCAAGTACTGCCAGCCTGCCTGACCCATTACTTGGCTCGTGTCTGGGCAAGTAGACTCGTGTGACTGTTGTGCTGCCTGCGAGTTGTTGGCACTTCAAAGGTCTTGATGACCTAGAAGCATCCAATGGAGAATTTGAAAGGTCTCAAGTGATGGCTCTTAATGAGCAAGTAGTGGAGTGGATCTTTAATATCTTTAATCCCTTGACATGGTGGATTTTGTTTATATATATAGATGCATCTTACAAGCATTTCACACATACACAACATAACATACACTACACACGAGCATCTATAGTCTAGTTTTGTGTCTGCCAAGTTCGTGCCTTGGTTCAAGTCGTCGGAGCCTTTCCAGTTTGCGGTGCTACTACCAGGAAGGAGGAAAGTCGTTTTATCTTTGGGGACAGATTGCCAATCCGTGAGCACTAGCCGGGGCAATACTGTCTTGCGGAAAGAGGAAACTCAACTCGACTTTTGTTTGTCCAATTTGTCATTTCATACCTAGAAGAATCATCAACCCGGACGTTCTGCCCAGAATACTAGAAAGTTGTTTGCCCTATTGGATACGAAATTGGTTGTACTCTAGTATCTCAATTTCTATTGTATTTTCAATTGTTTGTTATTATTTTGTACGCATTTCCAAGGTTCGGCTATATTTATAACCAACAGTCACAAGACAGTATTTGACCTACTAAAGCTTTGGAAATGGCGTCCAACACTGTTTCAACCTCCAACAACCAATCTGGTGGGGCAAGGGTCTTACCGGGTTCTGCCCAAGCTAAAAAACCAATCAAGTTCGTTGGTCTTGACTTCAGGACTTGGCAATTAAAGATGATGTTCTACCTGACTACTCTTGGCCTGGCGAAATATGTCAAAGAGCAGGCTCCACTCATTGCTGCTGATGAGAAGGATGAAAACAAGAAGAATGCTTATGAACAATGGCGTCATGAAGACTTCCTGTGCAAGAACTATATCTTGAACAGTCTGGAAGATGCCTTGTATACTATCTACGCAAGTACAAACAACTCCAAGGATCTGTGGGAACTTCTTGAAAAGAAGTACAAAACTGAAGACGCTGGAACAAAGAAATTTGTTGTAGCCAGGTATCTGGCTTACCAGATGCAAGATGGTCGTTCTGTCATGGAGCAAGTGCAAGAGTTTCAACTCGGTGTGCACTCTGTTCATGCTGACGGGATGAACATTCTCGATGCCTTCACTGTTGCGTCAGTGATTGAGAAGTTGCCTCCTTCGTGGAAGGACTTCAAGAGTTACCTGAAGCATAAGTAGAAGGAAATGACTCTTGAGGATCTGATTGTCAAACTCAGGATTGAGGAAGACAACAGAAAAGCCGATCCAAGACCGAGGGTCTCGATCGATGAAAAGGCTAACTTGCTGGAACGTAGTGGTCCAAGCAAGAGAGAGCGCCCTAGCCAGTCTGCCAAAGGTAAGAAGGCTGTGAAAGGGAAGTTTAATGGGGAATTCTACAACTGTGGAAAGCATGGCCTCATGGCAAGCCAATGCAGAAAGCCCAAGAATGAAGAAAGCTCCCCAACATGCTCATGTTGGTGAACATGATGAGTTGAATGATGATGATCTGGCCTGTGTTGTATCAGAAATAAATCATGTTGAAACCCCTAAGGAGTGGTTCATGGACACAGGTGCTACTTGTCACGTCTTCCTGAACAAGGGTGCGTTCTCTGTCTACAATGTTGTTGAAGGCAGAAAGTTGCATATGGGCAATAAGGCTTCATTTGAAGTGGCTGGAATCGGAACTGTGGTTCTGAAGTTATCCTCTGGGAAGGAGCTAACACTGAAGGATGTGTTGCATGTCCCAGACATCCGCAAGAACTTAGTCTCGGGTTATCTTCTTGTAAAGAATGGTTTTAAGCTTATCTTTGAGTCTGATAAGTTTATACTTACCCAGTCTGGAAAGTTCCTAGGCAGAGGTTATGTTGCTGATGGACTTTTCAAAATGAATGTAATGGTTGTGCGTCGAGCACATATGAATAAGAATGTTTCTACTTCTTCTTATTTGGTTGGTGCTCTGATCTATGGCATGTTAGATTGGGACACGTTAATCTAAATGCTATAAAATGATTAGTAAACTTGGATTTACTAAAGTTGAAAGAGGTAGACACACGTAAGAAGTGTGAAATCTGTGTTGAGGCCAAACTGTCCAAGTTGTCATTTCACTCTGTTGAAAGAAGCACAAAACCTCTAGAGTTGATCCACACAGATGTGTGTGATTTGAAATTTGTGCAAACTAGAAGTGGGAAAAAGTATTTCATTACTTTTATCGATGACTGCACAAAGTACTGTATCTTTATCTCTTAAGGAGTAAAGACAAAGCTATTGAAGCTTTTAAGAACTTCAAAGCTGAGGCTGAAAATCAGCTAAGTACCTGAATTAAAGCAATTCGAAGTGATCGAGGTGGTGAATATATAGCGCCGTTTGAGGAGCTATGTGCCCAGGCAGGTATAATACATCAAACGACGGCTCCATACTCGCCTCAATCAACCGTACTCTGAAAGAGATGTTGAACGCTATGTTGATAAGTTCAGGTCTGCCCCAGAACATGTGGGGGGAAGCTGTCTTGACAGCTAACTATATTCTGAACAAAATTCCACTTAAGGGTAAGGCTGTGACCCCTTACGAATTGTGTAAAGGACGTAAACCGTCATATAAATATCTCAAAGTGTGGGGGTGTCTGGCCAAGGTTGAAGTGCCTTGTCCAAGACAAGTTAAGATCGGTCCCAGAACGATTGACTGTATCTTTATAGGATATGCACTTAATAGTAGTGCTTATCGTTTCCTAATTCATAAGTCGGAGATACCCGATGTGAATGTAGGAACGACGATAGAGCCAAGGAATGCAATATTCTTTGAAAATATTTATCCATGCAAGAGCCCGGATAGGGCAGAAGGAAGTTTTGGGAAGAGAACTCATGACGATGCTACTAGTTCTCATCGGGCAGATGATGTTGAACTGAGACGTAGCAAGAGAGCTAGAACGGCTAAGACGTTTGGGCCAGATTTCATCACCTACATGTTAGATGATGAACCAAAGTCTATAGCAGAAGCTCTGTCCAACCCAAACGCTGCGTTCTGGAAGGAAGCTATCAATAGTGAGATTGTCTCCATCATGCAGAATCATACATGGGAGTTAACTGATCTCCCAAAAGGTTGTAAACCCTTAGGATGCAAGTGGATCCGTAAAAGAAAGTTCAAAGCTGATGGTACTATTGATAAGTACAAAACTCGTCTAGTAGCCAAGGCTTTAGGCAGAGAGAGGAAGATGACTTCTTCGATACCTACTCACCTGTGACTAGGATCACGTTTATTTGAGTGCTTCTCTCGATTGTTGCATTGCACAATCTTGAGATCCATCAAATGGATGTGAAGACTGCCTTCCTAAATGGTGAGCTAGAGGAAGAAATTTATATGGACCAACCCAAAGGGTTTGTGGTACCTGGGCAGGAGAGCAAGGTGTGCAGACTGGTTCGGTCGTTGTATGGTCTAAAGCAAGCGCCAAAGCAATGGCATTTGAACTTTGATAACACAATTTTATCAAATAGTTTCAAAATCAATGAGTGTGACAAGTGTGTTTACGTTAAAGGCACTGATGATGCATTTGTCCTAGTCTGCCTTTATGTAGACGATATGCTGATAATGGGCAGTAGTCATCAACTCATTGTTGATACGAAATGCATGTTGAAGAGAAACTTCGATATGAAAGATATGGGTTTAGCTGATGTGATTCTTGGAATCAAAGTTGTGCAGAAGGCTGACGGAATTGTCTTGACACAATCTCATTACATTGAGAAGGTGCTCAAGAATTTCAATGCCTATGATAAGATGCCAACTAAAACGCCATTAGAGCTCAACGTGCATCTGTGCAGGCACAGAGGTGAGCCTATTGCACAAGAGGAGTATGCAAAGATCATTGGATGCTTGATGTACATCAGTAACTGTACGCGTCCTGATCTTGCCTGCCCAGTTAACAAGTTGAGCAGGTACACGAGCAATCCAAGCAGAGAACATTGGACTGCTCTAGTACGAGTGTTGAGATATTTAAAGTATACTCTCAACTTGGGCTGAGATACACTAGGTATCCACCTGTGTTGGAAGAGTACAGTGATGCAAACTGGATATCGGATACGAAAGACTCATTCTCAACTAGTGGTTATGTTTTCACTATTGGGGGTGGAGCAGTGTTGTGGAAGTCCACGAAGCAAACGTGTATAGCCCGGTCCACATGGAATCTGAGCTTATAGCTCTGGACAAAGCTGGTGAAGAAGCAGAGTGGCTTCGTCACTTTCTTGAGGATATTCCATGTTGGTAGAAGCTAGTGTCTACTGTCATGATTAACAGCGACAGTCAAGCTGCTATAGGTAGGGCACTAAATGACATGTACAATGGTAAGTCGAGACACATACGTCGTCGACATAATGCCATAAGACATTTGATCTCAAGTGGGATTATCTCTGTTTGTTATGTCAAGTCAGAAGATAATCTAGCGGATCCGCTAACCTAAGGGTTAAATAGAGATCGAATGAATAAGTTGCTAGAGGGAATGAGATTAAAAATCCACAACTAGAACAACTATAGTGGTAACCCAACCATGATGACTGGAGATCCCAGAAACTTGGTTCAATGGGACAACTAAGCTATAAGAGTTCGCAGAGCAACACTTGGAAGATTATATCTTCACACATTCCTTTGGAAAGCAAGTTAAGTGTTGAAACCTGTCAATGTGGTGAGGTTAAGTCTTATGACTTTTAATGATTCCTGGGCAGATAAGTATGGCAGGATACTTGGAAAGGAATCACCTATATAAGTGAGAAGTGTGGCCGCTTCACAAAGGGCACTTATGAATCCAAAGATGTGTCCAAGGCTGAAATGGATACAAACATGAGAACGAACAAGGTTGAGATAGTATTGTATTGATACTATTGTCTTGGTGCACACTGAGGAATAATTCAAGGCATCATGTCCACTAGTCCGCCGGTGTACCCGATAGTTTTGACAAGGGAAGGTTCAAAGCCAAAAGCTACCTATCCTGCTGCAATGTTATTTCTTTCGATCTAGCATTTAGTCTGCATACATGCATGCACAATTTCCACTCATGTGGGGGATTGTTGAAATTTGGTTTTGACTAGTTAATACTTTAGTCTAACCGTGATTAAATTGTTGTGACCACGTTCGTATTCTCATAACCGAATTTCGGTGAGTGAGAAATGTGCGTTTTAAGTTGGTCACGTACTGGGGCATTTTCATAATTGGATTGCCAGACTGCCTGACCCATTACTTGGATCCTGTCTGGGCAAGTAGACTCGTGTGACTGTTGAGCTGCCTGCAAGTTGTTGGTACTTCAAGGGTCTTGAGGACCTAGAAGCATCCAATGGAGAACTTGAAAGGTCTCAAGTGATGGCTCTTAATGAGCAAGTAGTGGAGTGGATCTTTAATACCTTTAATCCCTTGACATGGTGGATTTTGCTTATATATATAGATGCATCTTACAAGCATTTCACATAACACAACACATACACAACATAACATACACTACACACGAGCATCTATAGTCTAGTTCTGTGTCTGCCCAGTTCGTGCCTTGGTTCAGTTCGTCGGAGCCTTTCCAGTTTGCGGTGATGCTTCCGGGAAGGAGGAAAGTCGTTTTATCTTTGGGGACAGATTGCCAATCTGTGAGCACTAGCCGGGGCAATACTGTCTTGCGGAAAGAGGAAACTCGACTCGACTTTTGTTTGTCCAATTTGTCATTTCATACCCAGAAGAATCATCAACCCGGACGTTCTGCCCAGAATACCAAAAAGTTGTTTGCCCTATTGGATACGAACTCGGTTGTACTCTAGTATCTCAATTCCTATTGTATTTTCAATTACTTGTTATTATTTTGTACGCATTTTCAAGGTTCGGCTATATTTATAACCAAAAATCGTGGTGGACTCAGCTCTCTATCTAATATATGTTACAAAAATAAACATTTGTAATCTGCCGAACACAAAAACTCGTAAAATGAAAATGGAAATTACAACTTGAACAATAAACAAATATATAACCAAATGCAAAGCTGAGTCGAGAAAAGCTCTCTATCCGCAAGAGACAAACGCCCCGGTAGTGCTCTCGGGTTAGGCGTGGTCTCCCCAAAGATGAAACGGCTTTCTTCTTGTTATAGGCAGCACCACAATACAACAAGCTCCGGTGAACTAGGACGAATGGCGAGGAAATTTTTTTTAACTTAGAACTAAGGCTAGATGATGAGATGAATAATTCTTGTAGTGTTTGTAAAATGTCATGCTACCTACAACTATTTATAGGGACTATAACACCTTGGGGGATTAATATCATTCAAAACCATGATCAATGCCATTCAACACCATGATCATGGACATGGTTGTTACACAATCATGGCCATCAATAGCCAACGTTACACACATGAAATGGAGAGTTTGAATTCCTTTCAAATTCAAAACATATATTATGATAGTGGAATATTATAATATAATTAAACTTTAGTTCCAAGTAATATATTATCAAAGTGGGAAACTAAGCCCAATTTAGCCCCAAATCCCACTAAGCAAGTCCACTAAGAAAGCCCAAACAATAGGCCCACAGACCATCTTTAATTTATTACCACTTTGAGCACCAAACTTCAAGAAGCTATTTTTCACTCACCGAAAATTGGAATTGAGAAACGGAACATACTACGATCATCTACTCGAAACGTAGTATAACGCTAACAACTCTAGATGCACGAAATTATGGTCAAAGACGTTGTTTTGCAACTCATCTATAATGTATTTAAATGCAGATTTTCCAACAATCCCCCACATAAGTGGAAATAGCCTAAATGCATGCATGCAGACACTAAGCTCAGTCCTCAAGAGACAATAAAGCATTAGGGTAGGTGGCTTGTGACCCTGAACCATCCTTAGTTAGTATTATCGAGTATACCGACAAACTAGTGAACACAAGGGTTTGAACTATTCCTCCATCGTATATACCGAGATAATAACACTAACACTATAAAGTCTCAACCTTGTCCGTTCTCACATTTGTGTCCGAATCTGGCCATGGACAACCTCTTTGGATTCATAAGTATCGAATAGAAGCGGCTCTCACTTCCACTTACATAGGTGATTCTTACACGAGTATCGTGTCATACTCCACCTCCTCGAGGTATCCAAGAATCATTAAAAATCTATGATTTAACCTTACCACATAACAGGTCAACAACACTCTATTGCTCTTTTCAGGGAATAATTTTGTCGAGTGTTGTTTACACCAACAGACTCTTATAGCTTAGTTTTCTCATTGAACCAAGTTCATAGGATCTCCACTCTACAAGGTTGGGTTACCACTATAATTGTCTTAAGTTGTGGATTTGACTCACATTTCCTCTAGCAGTTTATACATTTGATCTCGAGACAAACTCTTAGTAAGCGGATCCGTTAAGTTATCTGTCGACCTAACATAGTCAACAGAAATAACCTCTTTCGTGATCAAGTGTCTTATGTGTCTAAACTTACCATTGTACAACCCACTTTTCGCTCTTCCAATAGCAGCTAGGCTATCGCAGTGAATCATCACTGATGGTCAGGTTTGTTCCAACATAGAATATCTTTCAAAAAATTACGGAGACACTCGACTTCCTCACCAACTTTATCTAAGGCGATAAATTCTGATTCCATGGTGGATCGGGCTATACACGTCTGTTTCGTGGACCTCCACGACACAGCTCCACCCCTATAGTAAACACATAGCCACTAGTCGACAACGAGTTATGTATGTAAGATATTCAATTTGCATCACAGTATCCTTCAAGTACCGGGGGGGGGGGGTATCTAGAGTAGTGTAGCCCAAAGTTTAGAGTGTACTTCAAGTACCTCAAAACCCTAATCAGAGCTCTCCAATGCTCCCTACTTGGATTACTCATATAACTACTCAACTTATTTACAGGACAAGATAGATTAGGTCTTGTACAGTTCGTGATGTACATTAAACAACCTATAATCCTAGCATAATCCTCTTGAGCAACAGGATCACCTATATTCTTGCTCAAGTGAACATTAAGTTCTAAAGGAGTCTTAGCCGGCAAACCATCATACGTATTGAACTTCTTAAGCACTTTCTCAATATAATGAGATTGTGATAGAATAATTCCCTCAGGAGTTCTTTGGATTTTTACTCCAAGAATAACATCAGTCACTCCCATGTCCTTCACGTCGAAATTTCTTTTCAACATGCATTTGGTTTCATTAATCACTTGAAAGTTACGTCCCATAATTAACATATCATCAACATAAAGACATACAATAACAAAATCGTTATTCGTATCCTTTATGTAAACACATTTGTCACACTCATTTATCTTGAATCCGTTTGACATCATAACTTCGTCAAACTTCAAATGCCATTGTAAAGAGGCTTGTTTTAATCCATATAGGGACTTAACCAACTTGCATACCTTTCTTTTTTGACCAGGTACCACAAAACCTTCAGGTTGTTCCATATAAATTTCCTCTTCTAAATCTCCATTTAGAAAGGCAGTCTTCATATCCATTTGGTGAATTTCAAGATTGTGCAAAGCAGCAATCGCTAGAAGCACGCGGATTGAAGTTATTCTCGTAACAGGCGAATAAGTATCGAAAAAGTCATACCCTTCCCTTTGCTTAAAACCCTTTTACAACTAAACGGGCCTTATATTTATCGATTGACCCATCAAGTTTATATTTTATTTTTAGGATCTTTTACATCATAAGGGTTTACAACCTTTGGGCAGATCTGCTAACACCCACGTATGATTTTGCATAGTGGAATCAATCTCACTTTGGACAGCTTCTTTCCAAAGTGGTCCATCGGGTCTAGTAAGAGCATCATTAACAGACCTTGGTTCCTCATCTGAGAGGAACACTACATAGTCCGGACCAAAGTCCTTAGCAACTCTTGCTCTCGTGCTACGTCTCGGTTCTAGAGCTTCTAGGTCAGAACTGGGTCGTTTTCGAGAAACAGGTTCTACCCTTGCAGGCTCGGAACTAGTAGCTTCATCTCTAGTTCTAGCATTAGAGCTAGATTCAGCCTTATCCTTGCATGGATAAATATTCTCGAACAAAATAGCATTCCTTGATTCAATAGTTGTTCCCACATTCATAGGGAACTTCCGACTTATGAATAATAAACCTATAGGCATTACTATTTAAAGCATAACCGACAAAGATACAATCGACTATCTTAGGTCCAATTGTAACTTGCTTAGCTAGAGGCACTTCTACCTTAGCCAAACACCCCCACACTTTAAGGTATTTATAGGAAGGTTTCATTCCTTTCCACATCTCATAAGGAGTTTCATGGTCTCGAGAGTACGTTTAGGTGTAGAGGGGGGGGGGAGTGAATACACCTGAAAACCGATTTCTCAACTTAAAACGCGAACAGTCCTTTTCAGGAGAGTGTCGTACTGAACGAGTTCAGCAGACCAGATAAGCTGTTTTGAATCGCGTGGCAGAGTGACTGACTTTACTGAGGCCTGGCTAGCTGACGAGAGTCGGAATTCGTACCGTTCAGATAGAGTTCAGTAGTGCGGAAATGTGTAGGCCCAAAATTCAGTTGAGTTAGGAAAACATTTTTATCAAAACGGGTCCGAGAGATTAGTGCAGTCGATTAAGTTTGTTGAAACTCAGTTGAATGATTTGTAAGATATTTTCAGTATGTACAGTAAATCAATGCAACAGTAAAATAAGAACACAGAACACAGGCGTTTTTAAAGTGGTTCGGATCCAACAATCCTACGTCTACTGTCCCGAAAGATCAGGAGACTATGTATTATATCGAGATAGTCTCGGTCGGTTTGTACATCGGACAAACACCTGGTCTTGAGATTTATACCGAGCAAGTCTCGCTTACAAGGTATCAAACTAAGTGTTTGAAAAAAACTCTCCAACAGTGAAGGAGTCCTTTACAATAAGAATCAGTTCGGAAGTGAACTCCTTCGTCTAAGCTATAGATAAGGATGGTTGAGCTTAGGTTGGAGGGATAGGGAACAAGAAAGTTGCTTCTAGAGCGACGAACGGCTAAGTATATACTTTGGGTTCGTGTTCAATCGCTTGGATACTAGAGGCTGTATGATTTTAATTCAGCTTGGTTCCCTATGAGCAGATATGTAGTCTTTCGCCGAAGATTGACTCTTCTAACTTCTTGCGGAAGACTTAAGCGTTTATGAGTTGCTCTTTGAATGCTCTGAGTTCGTTTGTGTTCTCGTGTGTCTTAGGTGAGCTTCAATTTGATTTTATCCCTCTATTTATAGAGCAGAGATTAGGATAGATCCGTTGGAGACGACGACCCTTTGTCTCTCTCTTTTGGGTAGCTAACGGCTCTTTCAAAGTATGGTTGCAGCGTCCTTTCCCTCCATATCTGGAAAGTTGTTGACTTGCAGCTTTAACAGATATAGGACAGGTGGCTGCTTGTCATTGGTCGAGGTTCAGAAAAGTAGTTGAGACAGAACAGACTTCAAGGAGATCTGAAGCTGACTTCTCTCTTCCTCGTACTGACTCTGCTGATTTGACTTTTAGAGAATCTGACAGTCACCAGACTATTCAGCCATTGCTGAGTCTGATCTCTGATTAGGTTTCAGGAAGAGGCAGTCCATACATCCGGTAGGTGACCTTCCTCAGCTTTAGTATCTCAGCGAAGTCAGCTGGATCTTCTTCATCTAAGAACTTGGCTTCAGCAGCATCCTTGACTTCTTTCTCAATCACCCCATAATGAACAGAGCCATCTAGTCTCAGTGGGGGCGGTATGATTCTTGGACTTGGTACTCTTACATCTACCTTGTCTTTGACAGCCTTCTGAACTCTGGCGAACATCTCTATGTCTGCCCTCATGAGCCATTCAGCAAAGGCTACAAACTTATGCTTCTGAGCCCAGAACCTCCAGAAGTAATTCCGCTTAATAAATTTAGCCTTCAGCGTCTCCCACCTCTGAGTTACTTCCCACGGCATCCGCTCATCAACTCTCGACCATCTATGAATCTTGAGATCATTAGGCTTCCTGAACTTTCTGTATCTGTATGGAGTGTCAGCTTTCTCAGGAATCCTATGACTCGCTTCTTGTTCAGCTTTCAGCCTTAGAGCTTCAAGGTCTGCTAATCTGAGCCTTTCTCTGGCTGCTTCAATCTGTCTAGCTTCTTCTCCTCTGTACAAGTACCTCTCCATCTGAGCCCATATTTCTTGCATTTCTTGATCTTGTTCCTTATAGGCAACATAGGAGGGTATGTGAGGCTCTTCTTCTGACTCAGCAGGTGTGGATGATTTTTCCTTAGAAGTACCCTGTTGTCCAGTAGTCTGCTGCTACTGCTGCTGCTCCTCCTCCTTTTCTTTGTCAGCTTCATCACTCAGTTTCAGCGTTCGAGGAGGCAGCCTAGGTCCAGTCTTCTTACCTCGTGCTGGAGCCTTTGTCTTGCCTTTAACAGGCTTCTTCTTAGGCTTGTTTGCAGCTTCAGCTTCAGCAATTTCCCTTGCTAACTCCTCGTCAGCAGCTATCTGAGCTTCCTCCTCCGGAGTAATATACCTCCTGGGTCCTTTATTCTTAGAGGGAGGGGTAGGAAACTTTAGAACTTTCTTGCCTTTCCCCGCAACTGGAGGAGGTAGAGGAGCTTCTTCCTCTTCTGACTCCTCATCAGCGTACTCAGCAACCTCTTTGATAATGTCAGAGGGTGTTTGGGTTGCCTGAGTCGCTACTTCCTTGGGTCCTGAGCCGCTTAGGCCGGTCTCAGCAGACACTACATCGCCTGCTGCTGAGACACCCTGGGCGTTGCCAGTCTGAGTAGAGGGTCCAGTGGGGGCAGATGTCTGAATCTGAGTCGCCCCTACTACAGACCTTGCTCTCTTTGGTGCTTTCAGTATCAGTTCCTTGGCTTTTCCTTCTTTTTCTCCTTTTCCTTCCCCCTTTTTGGCTTCAGCAAATCGGGTCAGGGGTGGAACTGATACCTTTCTGTCCAGACTTTTGTAAGCTTCTGTCAGATCGTCTAAGGTATTGTGCAGCTTAGCTTCTCGTGCAGCTCATTCCTCTCCTCAGTGAGCTGAGCACTGTATTTCTTATGGGAGGCGTCTGCTGCTGTCTGGAACTCTTTCAGCTGGTTCTCCACTCTCTCTTCGATCACCTTCTGAATAGTTTGGAGTCTGAGATCTGCGGCTTGAGAGATGGAGGAGACGGATTCAGTATGCGTTGTTTGGGCGGCCTTATAGTCTGCTAGAAGTTGAGCTTATCTAGCCTGAATCGTCTTCAGCTGTTCATCAAAGTCAGCCCTCTGGGTGGCTAGCGCTTCAGATGGGATGGTGGAGAAGTCAGGGGCGGGCGAATTCTGGATGGTTGTCCTTAGCCCCTGAATCTCGGCGCTGTGGGCCTAAGTGGTCTGCCTCCACGTCTTGTGGACGGCGCGGGCGAGGAGTCAGTTTTGAGTACCTTGGCTCCTCAGTGCTCTGGCCACTGACTTTGATCGTCGGCTCTTCGGGCTGGGCGCTACTTCGAAAGCAGATTCTAGAAGAAGCTGAGAGGGTTCAGCTGCCTTCGAAGTACCATCCGCCGACTACCCTGGACCAAGGATGCTGAGTGGCGGTTCAGCAGTGGATGTTGGAGCATCCTTGTCCAGTTGAGATCTCTCATCAGGCTTCTCAGGGCCTGAATCACGGGGTGGGTCCTGACCATCGGGGTCAGACCCATCTGAGGGTGCTGATGCTGAGACTGGTTGTCTGTCGTTCAGTATAGCGAGCATCGCAGCCCTCAGGTCTTCTAGAGTGCCGAGGTCAGATGGCTCTGAGTAGCCAATCTTCCCCCTAATTATCAGCTCCTCTTCATGAAGCTGTTCGCAGGAGTAGTGGATGATAAGGCATTTCAGGTTGTGCCACTCCTGGAATTGAATCAACATGTGGAGCCTAGCCTGCGTTGCTAATAAGGCCAGATCGCTGTAGGCGGCTATCTCCGGGATCCGTTCAGCGATCTCTCGGGAGGCTCGTGATTTGAGAGCTAAGGCCTCCATCCCAATTGATTCTGATTCTGAGGCTGTCTCCGAGTCTTCTACCTCTATCGGAGACGGCTGCTTCTCAGCAGATGGTATGCTGCTGAGTGGTGGAACATCCAAGGGGCTTTCCAGAGTTTGTACTGATTCAACTTGGAACCCTTGGTCTACTATGTCATCGCGCTCAGTGGAGACGGCCTTCTCCACCGACGGTGTTTTCTCGGATGACTCAAGCTCATCCCTCAGCTGCAGAGGAGGCTCAGCAACCACTGCCTCCGGCACGACCTCACTGACTTTCTTCAGCTTCTTAGTCGGTGTTTTAGGAGTAGATTTGGGAGGGGACCTCTTCTTGGTTGGTGTGGAGGTCTTCTGAGTCTCGATTTTAGGATCAGCGGGCCCTGAACCGATCTGCTGAAGGGCCGCTGCCCTGTTCTGGAAACGAACCTTCTTCGGGTTAAAGTACTGTTTGTCAGCGAAGGTAATTTTGTCCGTTCCGCAGTAGTCTTCGATCATCACTGATAGCTTCAGTCCATACAGAAGCTTTCCTTTGACGCTCAGCCGTCTGGATGTCTTGTCGAACTTGGCTGACTGCGTCATGAATTCTTTGAGGAAGAATTATGTCCAGTTGATCTTAGCTCTATCATGTATGGCCATCATCAGCTGGATTTTGGGCCTAGATACTTGATCGAAGGAGCCGGCCTGACTCGTCAGAAGCTGAGTCACGACGTAGGCCAATGCTCTGTATTGTGGGAGCATTGCATTCTTAGGAAATGCAGCTCTAAAGGTCGTCGGCTTCCCACAAAACTCTGATAGGTATTCATCCATAAGATCGTCCTTATACGCTACTATGTTGAATCCTTCATTGGGTAGATTGAAGCTTCTCTGGAGTGCTTCTCGGATGGACATCTGCTTGACCTCAATATCAGTACGCAAGGGGTCGCCAACTGAATGAACAACAAAGCGGCATCGGATGTCTCCATCTACTGAGTCCGAGTTCAAGTAGAGCTCAGCTACTTGGCGCGGAAGGAAGAACGACGACTTCCTCGTCAGAAAACCTTCAAGCCCGGTCTCCCGAAGGGCGTAGAAGATCTCCTCCATGTAATCCAAGTCGCAAGCGTCGAACTCCATTACTGGTTCGCACCAGACCCGATCCTTCTCAAGGATCTCTTGCATATCGGTAGGAGCATACACGATATTTCCTATCATATTCTGTAATCTGCAAACACAGTATATATCAGTATCCAATAAAATCAAGAAAAATAAACGTATACGATACTGAATGATCATTGAAATATACCAAAGAATTTTCTGAGAACTTTTGAAGGATAAGTTTTGTAACGGAATAGGAGATATCTCAGAAAATCTAGGGTTCGAAAGATATTTGCAGAGTAGAAATGGCGATTCCAAACATTTGAATATATATATATATATATATATATATATATCTTAAGGAAGATAAACAGTTAATTATCTACGGTTCAGTTTGAACATGCTTTTTGAGATGGACGGTCAGGATTTGATTTTATAAAATAGGCAATGATCATATTAGCCGCCTAAGTCAAAATACAGTTGTATATAGCCAAAGAAGTAATTTGATACGACATGCATTTAATGCGTTACAGAGTTCAGCATGCTTTTACATAGAATGTCGTGTATTAAATGTAAACCGTTAATATTAAATGACATTTTCTAAGGCATTGAATACGATGCTGAATCTGAGTCATAAATGCACAGAACTGTTCTATTGGCTACTGAGTAGAGATACGCAAACCTGTCAGCTGAACATCACAGTCAGCTGATACCTCGTGTAGATGGTTGCTGAGTCTCTCCATACTGAATTTACTCAGTACTGAGAGTGAACATTCCCTCTTACTGAATGCTCCTCTCCTTAATCCACTTACTGACTGGAGTCAGTAGGGTCCAGCAGATCTAGCTCTACTGAAAATTCTCTGAATCTGTCTTCAGCTAGAGGCTTGGTCAGTATATCAGCCCTTTGAAGGTCAGTATGGATCTTTTCCATCCTGATATCCTTCTTTTTGACATGGTCACGAATGAAGTGGTGTCTAATGTCCACGTGCTTGCATCTCGTGTGAAGTACAGGATTCTGAGTGATTGCAATAGCACGGGTACTGTTGCAGAAGATCGGCACTTCATTCTGAATGACGTCATAGTCGCGTAGCTGCTGTCTCAGCCAAAGGATTTGGGCGCAGCAACTTCCGGAAGCCATGTATTCAGCTTCAGTAGTTGACGTCGCTATTGAGTGCTGTTTCTTTGAAAACCATGAGATCAGCTTACTGCCAAGGAACTGACACGTTCCAGAAGTTGACTTTCGGTCAATTCTACATCCTGCATAGTCAGCATCAGAATAACCAGTTAGTTCTGGATACCATAAACCCATGTCAGGTGTTCCTCTGAGATAGCGGAGAATCTTCTTTGCTGAGTCCATGTGACTCTGCTTCGGATTCACCTGAAATCGAGCGCAGACACCTACAACATAAGTTATGTCGGGACGAGTGGCTGTTAAGTATAATAAAGAACCAATAATAGCATAAAATTCAGTTTGGTCTACTGATACTCCCTCTTTATCAAGATCGATCTTCATGTTCGTGTTCATCGGGATCTTGATTGGTTTGCCGGATGTGCAACCGAATTTCTTGATGAGGTCTCGAGTGTATTTGCCTTGATTGATAAACGTTTCCTTCTTAGATTGTTTGACTTGAAATCCAAGGAAGTAGTTCATCTCTCCCATCATTAACATCTCGAACTTGTCCTTCATTATTTTCTCAAACTGTTGACACATGATGACGTTCTTCGAACCGAAGATGATGTCATCTATGTAGATCTGCACAAGTAAAATGTCGTCTTCCAGTCGAATGCTGAACAATGTGCGGTCTACTGTGCCCTTCAGAAAACCTTTCTGAAGAAGAAACTCGGACAGGGGTATCGTACCAAGCCCACGGGTGCTTGTTTTAACCCATACGAGCCTTTACGAGTCTATAAACATGATGTCCCTGCTGAAAGCCGGGAGGCTATTCTACATAGACTTCTTCTTTCAGTACGCCGTTCAGGAACGCAGATTTCACATCCATTTGATAGACTCTGATTCTCTGATGTGTTGCGTAGGCTAGGAATAGTCTGATTGCCTCCAATCTTGCAACTGGAGCGAACGTTTCGTCGAAATCTATCCCTTCAGCTTGACAGTAGCCTTGTGCCACGAGTCTTGCTTTGTTCCTTACTATGACGTTGTTTTCATCTCGCTTGTTCTTGAAGACCCATTTTGTTCCGATCACATGTTGATGCCGGGGTCTGTCAACAAGCTCCCAAACTTCGTTTCTTGTGAACTGATTCAGCTCCTCCTGCATAGCTATGATCCAATCAACGTCTTTAAGTGCTTCCTCAACTGACTGAGGTTCTTCAGTAGACAAGAAGAAGGAATATAAGGCGCTTTCTCCCTGATAGAATCTGGATCTTGTCTTTACGCTTGCTGAAGGATCTCCAATAATCAAATCAGAAGAGTGAGGGTCCAGCCACGATGTACGATGTTTCAACTCTTCATCTGAAATCTGTTCAACACAGATAGTAGGTGAATTAGGCATTTCAGTTGTACTATAATAGAGATTGAAGCAATTCAGTTACAAGAGTATGATCTACTGAGTCACCAGGTTCAGGGGCATTTAGCTCAGGAATATCATTAGTTCCCCCTGAATTATTATTCTCAGTAGAGGTCTTAGTTACCACTTGGGTTTCTTCATCGACCTGAGTTACCTGGGATTGACTCTGTTCAGTAGAGTCAACTGTTCGCTACTCTACATTCTTTGGGCCGAGATTCGATAGACTTGTCTTCAGTTTCTTCATCTGAATCATCATCCCAACATAGCTGGATCTTTTCAACTTTATCTTTTAAGCTCAGATCCTATAGTTGTTTACTGATGTCCTCAGATTCAGGTTTAGAGTTTCTGCTCCTGTCTTTAGTAGCAAACTCATTAAAAACAACATGAGGGCTTTCCTCCACGCAAAGGGTCCGATAGTTAAAGACTCTGAAAGCTTTGCTGACCCGGGAGTATCCTAAGAACACTCCCTGATCTGACTTGCTATCAAAAGTCTTTAGCTGATCTTTCCTATTATTGTGGATAAAGCACGAACACCCAAAAATATGAAAATAAGATAAAAAAGGCTTCCTGTCGTTCCATAGCTCATATGGTGTCTTCTTATGCTGCTTTGTCAGTAGAGATCTATTATGAGTATAACATGCAGTATCAGTAGCTTCTGCCCAGAATTTGGTTGGGAGTCCTGAGTCTGCGAGCAGGGTTCTTGCTGCTTCTTTGAGTGTTCGATTCTTTCTTTCAGCAACCCTATTTTGTTGAGGCGTGCGTGCGGCAGACGTCTCATGCTCTATGCCTTCTGCTTTGCATAACTCCTCCACCATGAGATTCAGGAACTCAGTTCCTCTATCTGAACGTAGTTTGATGATCTTGGTGTTCTTCTCGACACTGAGCCTTTTCATAAGCCTTGGTAACTCTGTTTTGACGTCAGACTTGTTGTCAATAAATATGACCCATGTGTAGCGCGAGTAGTCATCAATTACCACTAATGCATACTTCTTGCCTCTGATCGTCACCGGAGAGACTGGACCGAACAAATCCATATGTAGCAGCTGAAGGATTCCTTCAGTGGAAGGAGATGGAACAGGAGGATTTTGATTCCTTGTTTGCTTTCCCTTCAGACATGCTTCACACTAAGTGTCTTTGCTGAATACTTCATTCGGCAGTCCTCTTACTAGAGTGTTTCTAGCTAATTTGTTAAGCGTCTTATAGTTGAGATGACTGAGTCTTCTGTGCCAGAGCCATCCCTTTCTGCTGTCATTCTTCGGCAACAAACAAGCTTCAGGTTCAGCTGAGTTCCGGTCAGCTACATAGATATTCTTTTTGCGCGAACCTGACAACACTGTTTTCCTTGTAGATTTGTCAATGACATCACAGAAACCAGCGTCAAAAATCACTCTATTCGAGTTATCACAAAATTGACTAACAGAGAGAAGATTATGCTGAAGTCCTTCAACATATGATACTCTTGGAACTGTTGTTGTTCCAATGCTGAGTGTTCCGTAGCCTCTGGTATAGCCTTTTGCGTTGTCTCTAAACTCGATTCGGGGTCCTTCTTCAGTAGTATAATTCTTCAGTAGATCCTTTTGGTATGTCATATGTCTTGAGCATCCGTTGTCCACATACCACGGGTCCTTGTGCATCTGCAAAACAGAATTATATTCAGGTACCCTTTATTTTTTATTTTGGGTCCTTAGATGTTAGTTTTGGAAACCCAAATCTGTCTTACGACCCTGGTGGTCTCATACAGTTTCTTTCCACTTTTGTCAACGTATTTGACCACTGGACTGGTCGATGCTGACTTTTGAGGCTTTTCAGGTTCAGGAGTCCTGATCTTCTGAGTGGGTGGACTGCTGACCTTTGCCTTCTGTACGGCTTTCTTCTTCTTCTTCTTCTTCGACTTTTAGAACCTCTCATGACTATAGGATCATAATAATATGACCCATACTGAGCTGGATGCGTCAGCTGCGGCGGTCCATCTTGACCGACCCCTTTTTTGCTTTGGTTCCCCCTTGACTGAACTGGGGTGATCTGGTGCTGATCTTCTTGTCAGAGTGCTGATAACTAGGATGAGGTGCCTTCATCTTCTATTTGTTCTTGGCTAGGGGGTTCAGTATCTCTGCATTGATGGTCTCCCCTTGAACAAACCTATCAGCTAGCCGATTTTCTGAGCGTACGGGGGCAGATGAGGAGGCTTCATGGCTGAATCCAAGTCCCTCCTTACAATGCTTAGGCTTGTTGCTTGCTAGCATAGCTTCAAGCTTCTTTTCAGCGCCCATGTATCGCTCTGTCATCAGGTTCCTCCGGACATCATCACTTTTCTTCAGCAACTCATGCTCGGTCTGAAGTCCTGACAACTCTTGCTTCAGTAGACTCAGTTCAGTATCTTTCTGAGTCAAGTCATTGGTCCGATCTTGAGATCTCGATCTTCTTGATCTTCGAGACTTGGCCATCAGAGAGTTAATCTCCTCCCTGAGTCTCAACATAAGTCCTTCTGAGTCAGTAGCAACCTGACTCTCCTGAGAAAGTCTCTGATTCTCCACTTTCAGGGTATCCAACTCCTGAAGAGTCTTACTGAGCTGCAGACTCATCTGAATCTGCTCGTCGAGTAGTTCCTCGTATGCAATCACGACATCCAGAATCTCATCTGCACCTGAAATAGTGTCGTGTGTGCAGTGTGAAGAGGAATTAAATGGTGTGTGAGAGTTTACCTCATCCTCTTCTCCTGCCATGAGACACTTTTCAGCGTCTTCTTCAGCCTCAAGCTCTATGGCCATGAAAGTTGCTTCATCATCTGATGAATCCATGAAGGAGTCGACTTCATCTGAGTCGTCTGAGAGTTCACCGACAATGTATGCTTGTCGCTTCTTGATGAACTTCTCCCTTCTTGCTTTTCGTGCTGCT
Organism: Lavandula angustifolia; assembly: GCA_028984105.1. Lineage (NCBI taxonomy): Eukaryota > Viridiplantae > Streptophyta > Magnoliopsida > Lamiales > Lamiaceae > Lavandula > Lavandula angustifolia. The sequence goes on along the minus strand of CM054818.1, from coordinate 11,431,585 downwards.
CTTTCGGCAGATCTTGAGCTCGGAGACAATCATACGATAGTGTCCTGGCTTCTTGCAGTTATAGCAGGTTGTGACTCTTTCCTCTTTGCTCTCACTGTCTTTCGACTGAGCTGAGTCTTCCTGTTTCCTGCATTCAGAAGTATATGAGTCAGGAGTGCGCTTGGGTGTATATTCAGTCTTACCCTTAGAGTCTCTGACGACTCTTGAGAGCTTTCTGTGCCTCTCCTTCTCCTTTTGATACTTCATGGCAAGCAGTGCATACTTCTTGGCTAGATTTCCTTCTTGTATGTCGCTGAGTGAAGGTTCAGTCTTGCTAGACGCCGGAGCTGCTGTGCTGACTGATGCTTTAAATGCATGGTCGACTTGGGTGTCAGCTTCAGCTTGCTGCTTCCTTTGAGGTAAGCCAAACTCAAACTCCTCAGCTTTAAGTTCTGAAAAGATATGATCAGGAGTAACAATAACTAAATCAGAATGACGCAATAAAGTAGCAAAGGGAGTCCAGTGACCGTCTGGCAGTGCCCTCAAAATCTTGAGATTCATCTCTCGATTGGAGAATGTCTTTCCTAGCCCATTGATAGAGTTCATCAGATCCGTGAATCTGACATTAAGATCTTCAATGGCGTCACCAGGCATGAGAGACAATCTCTCCAGCTTCTGAAGTTCCAGCGCGAGTTTGTTCGCTTTGATCTTCTGAGTCCCCCGACTCAGCAGCGCTAGAGCATCCCAGAGCTCTTTTGCGGACTTGCAGTCCTGAACTCTTCCGAGATAAGAATCACTCAGAGTGGTCAGTATGGCGTTTCTGGCGACGCGGTCTAAGTTGTGAAGCTTCTTCTCCTCAGGGGTGAAGAGACTTTTGTCTTTAGGGATCTTCTTCCCGGTCACCATCCCTCCTCCTTGTGCTGGCTCCTGAGCTACGACGCTATCGACCATTGGAACGATAGGTCCGTCCTCTAGAACCTCTGTCTTGCTATCGTGGAGAGAGGTCAGATGTGCCTCCATTCTGACCCGCCAAACACCATAGTTCTCTACTGAGAACATGAGTACCATTCTTATTCCTGACATATCAGACATGATAGATAATGATATGAATGAAGAATGATATACAGTGAAAACGTTTTCCGGATCCGTTCAAGTAGACCAGTTTCAGAATAACAAGAGTCTTTGAGAACTCCTGCTCTGATACCAATTGTTGGTCCCAAGAGTACGTTCAGGTGTAGAGGGGGGGGTGAATACACCTGAAAACCGATTTCTCAAATTAAAACGCGAACAGTCCTTTTTAGGAGAGTGTCGTACTGAACGAGTTCAGCAGACCAGATAAGTTGTTCTGAATCGCGTGGCAGAGTGACTGGCTTTACTGAGGCCTGCTAGCTGACGAGAGTCAGAATTAAGTACCGTTCAGATAGAGTTCAGTAGTGCGGAAATGTGTAGGCCCAAATTCAGTTGAGTTAGGAAAACGTTTTTATCAAAACAGTTTCAGTAGATTAGTGCAGTCGATTAAGTTTGTTGAAACTCAGTTGAATGATTTGTAAGATATTTTCAATACGTAAAGTAAATCAATGCAACAGTAAAATAAGAACACAGAACACAGGCGTTTTTAATGTGGTTCGGATCCAACAATCCTACGTCCACTGTCCCGAAAGATCAGGAGGCTATGTATTATACTGAGATAGTCTCAGTCGGTTTGTACACTGGACAAAAACTGGTCTTGATATTTATACTGAGCAAGTCTCAGTTTACAAGGTATCAAACTAAGTGTTTGAAAAAAACTCTCCAACAGTGAAGGAGTCCTTTACAATAAGGATTAGTTCGGAAGTGAACTCCTTCGTCTAAGCTATAGATAAGGACGGTTGAGCTTAGGTTAGAGGGATAGGGAACAAGAAAGTGGCTTCTAGAGCGACGAACGGCTAAGTATAAACTTTGGGTTCGTGTTCAATCGCTTGGATACTAGAGGCTGTATGATTCTAATTCTGCTTGGTTTCCTATGAGCAGATATGTAGTCTTTCGCCGGAGATTGACTCTTTTAACTTCTTGCGGAAGACTTAAGCGTTTATGAGTTGCTCTTTAAATGCTCTGAGTTCGTTTGTGTTCTCGTGTGTCTTAGGTGAGCTTCAATTTGATTTTATCCCTCTATTTATAGAGCAGAGATTAGGATAGATCCGTTGGAGACGACGATCCTTTATCTCTCTCTTTTGGGTAGCTAACGGCTCTTTCGAAGTATGGTTGCAGTGTCCTCTCCCTCAATTTATGGAAAGTTGTTGACTTGCAGCTTTAACAGATATAGGACATGTGGCTGCTTGTCATTGGTCGAGGTTCAGGAAAGTAGTTGAGACAGAACAGACTTCAAGGAGATCTGAAGCTGACTTCTCTCTTCCTCGTATTGACTCTGCTGATTTGACTTTTAGAGAATCGACGGTCGACAGACTGTCCCGGCCGTTCTTGAGTCGATCTACGATTCGAGTAGCATGCTCCTGCTAAGTCGGCTCTACTGAAGATCAGTTCTGAGTACAGTGAACTACTCCTGCTGAGTTCGGTTCCACCGACTCCTTTCGATATCTTGCTCCCGCTCGAGTCCAGTATCACTGAGTCTTCTACTTCTGGTACTGAGGCAGGTAATCAACTGAGCGCCTGAACCAGATGCAGAGTTGTCTACTGAGTTTGAAACCTCAGAGACAGACCAAAACAGGTTACAACTGAATGGTTTATCAGTCAAGATAGGGTTTTGGGATCTTCAAATCTTCTGTAAGTGTTCAGTGCACAGAGCTACTGAGTTAGTTCTCAACTGATTGTGAGAAGACTGAATCATCTCCCAACAGAGTTATATTCTTACATTTAAGAGGAATCTTGTTCAGTAAGTAGTTAGCTGTTAAACAACTTCGCCCACATGTTCTGGGGTAAACCCGAACTAATTAACAAGGCATTCATCATCTCCTTAAGTGTTCGATTTTTCCTTTTAGCAATGCCATTAGATTGTGGCGAATAGGGGGCGGTGGTTTGATGAATAATACCACTTGATTTATACAATTCTTCAAACGGGGCTACATATTCTCCCCCTCTATCACTTCGAACATTTTTAATCCGACAATCTAGTTGATTTTCGATTTTCGCTTTGAAACTTTTAAAAGCTTCAATTACCTCGTCTTTACTTCTTAGAAGATAAAGACAACAATAACGTGTGCAATCATTTATAAATGTAATGATGTACTTTTTACCACCTCTTGTTTGCATAAACTTTAAATCACACACATCTGTTTGAATAAGTTCAAGAGGCTTAGTGCTCCTTTCCACCGAATGAAACGGTGGTTTCACCATTTTTGCTTCTACACATACTTCACATCTTTTATTTTCATTAAATTCATTTACTTTTAGTAAATCGAGATTAGCTAGACATTTTATTGTATTTAGATTAACATGTCCTAATCTATAATGCCATAAACCGGAGCACTTAGTCAAATAAAAAGAAGCAGAAGCATTATTATTAATTCCTTCATTCTTGGGCACTTGGCGAATTGCCGCTACATTGAGCTTAAAAAGTCCATCGGTAGGATACCTCTTACCAAGGAACACACCAAACTTAGATAAGATAAACTTATCAGCTTCGAACACTAGTCTAAAACCACGCTTGACTAGTATAGAACCCGATACAAGGTTCTTCCGAATATCCGAAACATGCAGCACTTCACTCAGAATTAACTCTTTGTCGGAAGTCATCCTTAGCACGACGGTTCCAACTCCAACCATGTCAGAAGACACTTAGTTCCCCATGTTCAACTTCCTTCCTTGACAAGGACAGTATTTCGTGAAGCGACTTCTATCACCACACACATGTGCAGTTGCAGCAGTGTCGACGAACCTAAGGTCGGGGTTCTCGACAATATTCACCTCTTCTGTGATCACATCCGCTAGATCCATTATGCTGGCTTGTCTTGCCTTGTTCTTCTTGGGCTTTCGGCAGTCCTTGAACATGTGACCCGCTTTGCCACAATTGTAGCAGTCTCCATCAAACCTTCTAGTTTGACCTTTACCTCTTGCATGGTCTTTGTCATTGGGACGCCCTCGCTTGTTAGAGTCACCACCTTTCTCCAACAAGTTTACCCTTGGATCCATCGGGGCTTTGGACTTTACGTCTTGAACTCGAACATTAGCCTCGATGCGAAGCTTTACAGTCAAGTCTTCAAGCGACATCTCCTTTCCCTTGTGCTTGTGGTAGCTCTTGAAGTCCTTCCAACTTGGAGGGAGCTTCTCGATCATGGTTGCCACAGTAAAGGCGTCGGGCAATAGCATCCCTTCAGTATGAACCTCGTGTATAATTAGTTGGAATTCTTGCACTTGGTCCATGATGGGTCGGGAATCCACCATCTTGTAGCCCAGAAACCAGGTTACAATAAACTTCTTTGTACCTACATTGTCAGTACAATATTTCTTGTCTAGTGTCTCTCATATTTCTTTAGAGGTTTTTATGTTTGCATATACACTATACAAGCTATCCACTAGACCACTTAACAAAAAGTTTTTACAAAAATAGTCGGAGTTACGCCAATTATCGTAGGCAATGGAGACTTGCATGTTTTCCTCATTTGCACTTGGAGGTGCGGGACCATCTTCCTTAAGGATGTTTTCAAACCTTATTGTTTTTAAGTAAAACAACATCTTTTGTTGCCAACGTTTAAAGTCGGCTCCACCAAATTGTGGTGGCTTTTCGGCGGCGGGCAATGCTCTTGAATAGTGCAATAGTGCCGGCAAAATTGGGGTCGAGCCTCCTACCCCTCCAAGGTGGTTCAACATCCCAAAATGGATAAATGGTGTCGCCGAAGATGACATAATGGCATTTGTAGCCTCATAAAGGTTGTTCAAGATACGGTCATTTGTAGCGGATGACATGGCGGCCAAGGTGTAGATGGCGGTCAAGTTGGATGATGGCAAAGTAACACTTGTAGTCGACGAGGCCACGAACGAGAATGGAGGTGGTCCACCAAATCCGGTAACGGAGATGCCTACAGTAGTCGCCGTGGGGAAAGGGACTCCGGTGGAGGAAACAGCCGCGAAGGAGGTGGCGGTTGCGGCTGAAGAGACGGCGATGCCGACAGCAGTGGTGAACGATGTAGCGGATGAAGATGCCATTTCCAAGCTAAGGTAAGTTAAGTTTCGGTTTTTATTTCCGGCAACAAGGTCGCGGTTTATCTCTTGCGATTGTTACAAAAATAAACATTTGTAATCTGCAGAACACAAAAACTCGTGAAATGAAAATAGAAATTACAACTTGAACAATAAACAAAAATATAACCAAATGCAAAGCCAAGTAGAGAAAAGCTCTCTATCCGCAAGAGACAAACGCCCCGGTAGTGCTCTCGGTTTAGGCGTGGTCTCCCCAAAGATGAAACGGCTTTCTTCTTGTTATAAGCAGCACCGCAATACAACAAGCTCCGGCGAAATAGGACGAATGACGAGGACAAAGCTTTGAACTTAGAACTAATGCTAGATAATGAGATGAATAATTCTTGTAGTGTGTGTAAAATGTCATGTTACCTACACCATGATCATGGACATGGCTGTTACACAATCACGATCATCAATAGCCAACGTTACATGCATGAAATTGAGAGTTTGAATTCCTTTCAAATTCAAAATATATATTATGATAGTGGAATATTATAATATAATTAAACTTTAGTTCCAAATAATATATTATCAAAGTGGGAAACTAGGCCCAATTTAGCCCCAAAGCCCACTAAGCAAGTCCACCAAGAAAGCCCAAACGATAGGCCCACGGATCATTTCCACTTCAATTTATTACCACTTTGTGCACTAAACTTCATAAAGTTATTTCTCACTCACCGAAAATCGAAATTGAGAAACAGAACATATTACGATCATCTACTCAAAACGTAGTATAACGCTAATAACTCTGTGGTCAAAGATGTTGTGCAACTCCTCTTAAATGCAGATTTTCCAACAATATCTCCTTAATCCTCGTCCCCTACTGCCCAATAAACTAACATTGCCCGCATCCTTATTTGTTTTATCTATAGTTCCTGGTGGTCCCAAGGTAAACGTTCAGATGTAGAGGGGGGGTGAATACACCTGAAAACTTTTTCTCAACTTAGAACGCGAACAGTCCGATTTCGGAGATTTTATGCTGAATAAATTCAGTAGACCAGGCAAGCTGTTCTGGATCGCGTGGACAGAGTGACTGACTATAGTGAGGCCTGCTAGCTGACTAATGTCAGAATTCAATACCGTTCACTAAGAGTTCAGTAGCGTGCGGAATAGTGTAGGCCCAATTCAATTGAGTTGAAAACGTTTTTAATGAAAAATGTTTCAGTAGATTAGTGCACTCAATTAAGCTTTTCTGAAACCTGTTGTATGATTTTGTAAACGGTTTTTCAGTATGAACAGTAAATCAATGCAACAGTAAATGAACACAGCGATTTTAAAGTGGTTCGAATATCAACAATCCTACATCCACTGTCCCGAAAAGATCAGGAGGCTATTTTATTATACTGAGTTAGTCTCAGTTGGTTTGTACGCTGGACAAACACGGCCTTGAAGATTATACTAAGCAAGTCCCAGTTTACAAGGTTCAAACAAAAGTGTTTGAAGGATTCTCCAACAGTGAAGGAGTTCTTTACAATAAGAACAGTTCAGGATATGAACTCCTCGATTCTAAGCTATGGATATTTCAGTGGAGCTTAGGTTAGAGGGAAAGGGAACAATGAAGAGGCTTCTAGAGTGAAGAACAATGAGGAATAATCTCTATGGGTTCGTGTTCTATCACTTGGATGCTAGAGGATTTGATCCTATGAAGCTTGGTTCCCTAGAGCAGTGTAATTACCTTTCGCGTTGAGTATTTCTCTGAAGTTCTTGCGGAAAGCTTGTGTCTTGCTCGTTCAATGCTCGTATTTCACTATTGTATTCTTCGATTTGATTTTGCCTCTATTTATAGAGATGAGTTATGGATAGATCCATTGGAGATAAACTGTCCACGTGTCACTCTCTTTGGGTAGCTAACGGCTCTTTTGAAATCGTGCAGAGTCTACCCTCTTTTTTAGGAAAGTAGTTGACTTGCAGCTTTTTACCAGAACTTTGACAGCTGGTTGCTTGTCATTGGTCGAGGTGTAGAAAGTTGTTGTGACATTCAAACTTCAAGGCAGATACTGAAGCTGACTTCTCTGATGCGTACAACTTCGGACAACTCTACTGATTTAATATTGAGAACCTTCTGACAATCGAGGAGATCGTCGGGCCGTTCTTGAGTCGACACGGGGTTCGATAGTATACTCTGCTTGGGTTCAACTCTCTCGAAGGTCGACTACGAGTTCGAAAACCGCTCTCCGCCGAGTCCAGTTCTCTTGACTCTTTCGATATCTTTGCTCCAGTGAGTCCAACACTATCCGAATCCGAACATCTCTCGGTATCTTTGCTCCCGCTGAGTCCAAGACTACCGAGTCTTCACTCCATGGTGCGAGGTGGATAGTCTACGAGGGTATAGCGACATGAACTTCCGAGCCTGGACCATGCTAAAGGAAAGTCTACTGAGTCTGAAACTCTCAGAGACCAAGGTGTTACAAATACAAAGGAGTGGTTCACCAATCAAATTAGGGTTTTGGGATCAGCCCAATCTTCTAGGCAATCTACTGCTGAATCATCTCCAAAAAAATTCCCCCTATTTGATGATGCCAAAACCTAACACTACAAACTATCAGATACAAACTCCTTACAAATATTACAAGTAGAATCAATGGAGTTGTACGTCAAGTTCTATTCTACTGAGGAATAAAATAATATAAAAATAGTTCAACAATTTCCCCCTCAAATAGAATCTATCAATCTAAGCAAAAACAGACAAACACAGATAAGCAGTGAGTGTGTGAGTCCGTAATCACTTAAGTGATTCTGAGTGTTAAATATAAAACAGATAGGCCATAGAGACAATGAGATGTTGGCAGGCCAAACAACAAAGATGCATGTATATATATAATGAAGTTTAGTACAGATACATCACTTGCTATCTATCAATACAAAAATAGAGAACCTATCAAGACTATCTCCGGAACCGCTGAATCTGTGCCTTAAAGTCTTTGGATTTTTCTTCAGGCAGAGGGAGTCCATACATCTTGAAGGTATCTCTCCTGAGCTTCTAGATCTTGGGATTGTTGGGATCAAGTTCCAAAGCTAAGATTGCCTTCATGACTTCTCCTTCTATTACGCCTGTATAGAGAGAACCATTGAGCTTCTAAGTGGTCTGAAAGCCGGAGTCTGGACGTCTTCTTTATCCGCAATGGCTTTCTCAACCAAGTTATAGATATCCATATCACACTTGAAGAGTCAGTCGGCAAAAGTGTCATTCTTACGAGTTTCTGGCCAAAATTGCCAGACATAATATCACTTAATGAATTATGCCTTCAGTGTCTCCCAGAGCTGAGTTTTCTCCCAAGGCATCCACTTATCAACCCGAGGCCACCCGTAAATTTTCTGATCAGTGAGTCTTCTGCATCATCTGTACTTATGAGGGATCTCTGTGTCCTTCGGCGGAGGAGGTCGAAGCTTCAGTCTTTCAGCTTCCCTTGCTGCTTCAGCAGCCTTCTCCTTGGCCAGAGCTTCTTGCCGTCTAAATTCTTCTATCTGATAGTATTGTGTTGTCTTATCTAGAGAAACAATACTGAAGTTGATCATCTTATTTATAATCGGCTCAACTCTTTTCTTTTCTTGTTGCTGCTGCTGCTGAGAGACAGTGGCTGTCTTCTCAGCTTCCTGCTCCTTCTCCTTTTCTTTATCAGCTTCATCGCTGAGTTTTAGCTTTCTTGGAGGAGGCCTTTTAGCTGGTTTCCTCGCTGGAACCTTAGTTCGGGCCTTTGCATGAGCCTTCTTAGCTTGTTAGCAGCTTTAGCCTCAGCTAGCTCCCTTGCCAACTTCTCATCGGCTTTGATCTGAGCTTGTTCAGCTGGACTTATATATCTTTTGATGCCTTTCTTCAGTGGGGTGGGGATCTTCAGAGGCTTCTTCCCCTTACCCGATACTGGTGGAGGCAGAGGAGGCTCTTCCTCCTCCTCTAGGAACTCAACAACTTCTTTGATGTGTTCAGCAGAAGTCTGTGTTGCTGATTCCTAAGGTCCTGAGCCACTTGGGCCAGTCTCAGCACCTACATCACCTGGAGACACCCTGGGACTTACCCTTCTCAGTCTCGGCGGAAGAGGGGTTAGTGGGAGTAGATTTGCTTTGAGACCCAGTCACTGACTTCTTCCCTTTCACTATCCTTTCCCCCTTTTTGGCATCATCCAATACGCCGGGGGTCAGAATTGAGACTACCTTTGTGTTCAGGGCTGAGTAAGCAGTTACCAGCCTATCCAAGGCTTTTTGCATACTCTCAAACTTTAGGTGCAAGTCGTTCCTCTCGATGATCAAGTCTTCACCATATTTGTGGTGAGAGGTATCGACCAACTCCTGAATCGTCTTCAGCTTCGCATCAAACTTCTCCTCATAAGCTTTCTGAATGGATGCAATCCTGAGCTCGTGAGCCTGAGTCAGTGTGGAGAGTCTAGATAAGTGCTCTGACTGCGCTGCCTTGAAAGTTTCCAGAAGGGATGTGTGAGCAGCAGTCAGTGAGCCTGAGAGGTATCGACCAAGTCCTGAATCGTCTTCAGCTTCACATCAAACTTCTCCTCATATGCTTTCTGAATGGATGCAATCATGAGCTCGTGAGCCTGAGTCAGTGTGGAGAGTCTGGATAAGTGCTCTGATTGCGCTGCCTTGAAAGTTTCCAGAAGGGATGTCTGAGCAGCAGTCAGTGATGCTTGCTGATTCTCGAACTCAGCTCTTTGTGCGGCAAGTGCATTGGTGAGAATAGCTGAGAAATCAGGGGCGGTTGTGTTCTTAATAGAGGTCTTCAGCGCCCTGATCTCCTCGCACTGAGTTGTTGTAGCCTTTTTCAAACTGTTGTGGACAGCCTTCGCCAGGAGGCGGTTCTGTGTCCCTTAACTTATGAGAGCCTTGGCTACTGATCGAGACCTTCGGCTTTTGGCACTGGGTGCAACCTCGTAGGCAGACTGCAGCAAAAGTTGTTCAGAGTCTGAAACTTGTGAGGTTCCAGCTGCCGCCGAACCAGGAGGGAGGGAGCTGATGGGTAGTTCAGCTGAGGGTTGAGCTCCCTCCTCCTGTTCAGTACCCTCAGCAGGCTTCTCAGGGCCTGCATCACTGGGTGGGTCCTGATCATCCGGATCGAGATCCCTACGAGGCGCGCGCTGCCGAGGGGCATTCTGTCCTCAAGAAGAACCAGCATAGCCGCCCTTAAGTCTTCGAGTGAGCTGAGGTCAGCAGGCTCAGAATAGCCTATCTACGGACGGATCTCCAGCTCTTCGGAATTCAGTATCTCACAAGATTTGAATCGGATAAGCCGAACAAGAGTGATCCAATCCTGGAACCTGATGAGCATCTGAAGCCTGGCCTTATGAGCAATGGTCACCAAGTCAGAGTGAGTTGTGATTTCAGGGATAGCCTCTGAGACTTCTCGGGTGGCTTTGTCCTAAAGAGCGTTAGCCACCCGATGGTCTCTGCTTCAGTGATGGTCTCCATGTCATCCACATCAATTGGAGACATAATCTTCTCAGCAGATGGAAGACTACTGAGTGGTGGAACATCCAGTGGGGACTGAGATGTTGGAGTAGAAACCTCAGGTTCAGTCCCCTGTTCTGCTGAGGCCGGTTTTTCAGCTGAGGTTGCCTTCTCATATGCAACCTTTCCTGCTAAGATCGTCTTCTCAGAGGAGTCTGAGTCATCCCTCAATCTAAATGGAGGTACTACCACAGCCTTCTCAGAAGATTTCTTCTGCTTCTTCTGAGTGGTAGCACCTTTCTTGCTGGGAGTGGAGCTCTTCCTCTTCCCTTTTCCTTCCTCAGCGGCGCCTGCGCCTATCTGCTGAAGCGCAGCAGCCTTGCTGTGGAAACGTATCTTCTTCGGAATGAAGTAACCTTTATCAGCATAGGTTACGTTGTTATCTCCGCATAATCTTCAATCATAATCGACAACTTCATCCCGTATAAGAGCTTGCCCTTGGCACTCAGACACCCAGTCGATTTATCAAACTTTGAGGCTTGTGTCTGAAACTCTTTCAAGAAGAACTCCGTCCAGTTGATCTTGGCTCTGTCATAGATAGCCATCATCATCTGCAGTTTAGGTCTGGACACCATCATCATGTAGTTTTTGGGAAAAGCAGCTCTGAATGACGTTGGCTCCCCGCAGAAGATCTCTAAATACTCGTCTAAGAGATCATCTTTGTATCCCGCGATGTTGATGCCACTGTCTGGCAACTGAAAACTACGATGAAGAGCTTGCCTTACTGACATCTGTTTTACTCCAGCATAGGCTCTTGAGGGGTCAGCGACGTGACGTATCGTGAAGGCGCCAAGAATATCCCCTTCTACCTCCTTAGAATTGAGGTAGAGTTCTGAAATTTATCTCGGGAGGAAGTACGTTGGCTTCCTCGACAGAAAACTCTCGAGGCCTGATGCTCTGAGTGCATCAAAGACCTCGTCCAGAATGTCCAAGCCGCAAGAGTCGAACTCCATGATTTGCTTGCACCAGACGCGATCCTTCTCCAGGATCTCAATCATATTGACAGGGACAATTACGATAACACCGCTGGGTTTTGCCATGACTTAATCTGCAGAATTTACGTATTAGTACTAGAGAATATAATAAATCAGTTTAAGTGCTAAATAAGCGTAAAATTTATCGTAATAATCTCTGAAGGAATGTTAATGCAGAAGCAAGAGTAGAAAATCTAAGTTTAGTTCAGAGATCTTAGGGTTTTAAGCAGGGCGAAAATGGCGGTTTTCAGAATCTATACGTCGATATATTTCAACCACATAAAGAAAAAAAATAACCCATTTGAATAAATTTAGATACACTGCATCTCATTTCATTATATTAGATGTGAAAAGTAGGATAACTTACTGGATCTATATATTCTTTGTGTTATAACAACTGAAAAACTTTGGAAATGTGAGTGAATAATTTGCAAGGAATTTTCGTCTCAAATCGGAGTAATATATCAATATTTTTTGTGGTAAGAAAATGAGCTTCCCTTTCCATAAAATAATAACTATTTATTTATTCATTGAAGTTACCGTTGAAAAATAGTTGTGTATAGTTAATGGACTATACAACTTAGGTAGTGGATGGACATCATAAAATCAATTTGAGAAGAGTTGGCAGTGGTGAGACCTACCGATGAATATTCAATTATTTTTCTTTAATAATAAACTTATCCCATTATACTCCTTCCGTTTTATCCGACTTGTCTTTTTTCTTTTCGGCACGAAGATTAAGATGAGTGGGTGGTTGTATGTAAATGAGTAGGTGCTTGTGTGTAGAAAAATAGGTCCCACAAAGAAAAAAAGTGGGAGTTTGTGTAGTAATTATTTTTATTTTTAGGAAACAAGACAAGTCAAGTGGGATAACCCAAAAAGGAAAACAAAACAAATCAAGCGGGACGGAGGGAGTAGTATTTTTGAATAAGTAAGGAAAGTGAGTATATAACTTGTTCTCTTTATAATAGTGGGTATAAAACTTATGTAGTTATTTGGAGTGAATATTCGTATATATTAAATTATATCACTTAAAAAATTATAGGATTAAAATCAAATATGAACGATCCACTCAATATTTTTGGGCGTTCTGATTAATCCCCAAATATGAAGACTATGGAATTCTTTGGTATCCCTGAGGGTAGGAACCCGGCATCTTATTCACGCTTGAGAAATTGATATTTTGGTCATAGAAGGATCAAAGGGAGTTAGGATGACAAGTAGAAGGTCCAACTAAAGAGTAACATGACTCGAGTCAATTAGACCATTGTCATCGATGATACCGACCCACCTCTATGAGCCAACGTCAAAACTCCAAGAATAATAAAAATAAATAAAAGAAAAGAAAAAATCATGCAAAATTCATGACTTTTGCGATCATCCAACTCAAAGTCATCCACTATTCACTTTTTGTGGACTAATGGTGGGTGACAGATGACATTTTATAATCAGTGTAAATTTATGATGTTAAAAGTTAATTATTCATCAAAAATAAAAATTATATCAAAATTTATACATCTTAAATTCTATATTACGATTTTTGCAATTTTTATTTTGTTATTAAGTCAAATATCAACCTTTTAATTTGGGTAGTAATGAATATTTTATGTGAAGGTTTTGTTGGAATTGAATTATCAATGGTACATCCTTACTACTCCCGCTGTCTGCATTGGTCTCATTTTTCTTTTTTGATTGTCCCACTCCATTGATCTCATTTTTTTTTTCAATTAAAATACTCATCTAACATATTCAATGGACTTCACAACTTTATTTTACTTTCCACACAAAAAACAACTTCATTAACCTCTGTGCCAAAAAGAAATGGAACCAATGAAGTGGGACGAATGGAGTAACATTTAAAGGAAAACAGTAGGACAATTACAACTGAATCAATAGTGGATGACCAATGGCCAAAACGATGTAATGATTTCACATAATTTTCTATATCTAATAACTTCACAAATTATTTTCTTCTACCAAGTCACTGAATGGTTTGTTCCATATGCAAGATAGGTAAAGTTCATGTCTTCATTAGTTTCAACAATTGCTCTGGTTGGTGAGTCAACTCGGTGGGGAAGCGATCCGTTGTGTCATTCAATCCTCGTCGGTCCCAAAGTAACGGTCACCAAACTCTCCCATACCAGGGATGACACGGTAATCATCATTGAGACCAATTTCAATCTCAGAGGTTACTATCTTTACTCGAGGGAAACGTTTGCACACCACATGCACTCCTTGAGGCGCCTGAACAAAACACTTGTCATTCACCTTCAGAGGAACAAGGACAACATTTCAATCATCATTCCAACTTACAGAAATTAGATTAAGGAATATGATGTTGCACTCTGGCACACCCTTCTTGATGAGTAGAGAAATGGCTTGAACAGCTGAGTTTCCTGAATACAACTCTGGTGTGAGGCACAAGCAGTAGCAAATCTTATGGTGATTAGCAAATGGGATGGGGATGAATGGCTGACCTGTGCCGAGAATTGGATCCAGTAAAAGGACATGCCTATCAGAGATATCTTGTGGCAGCTTTTCATAGATCAGCTGTCCAAATTACTTGTCAAGGTATAGTAACGGAAATAAAACCCGAAGGAAAAAATACAAAGGAACCATGCAGGGATATAAGCACTGTGCTTTTTTTTCCTAACCTGTTGACCGTTGTCACCTTCCCTGTGAATGAGAATTTTGCCAATTTTGATTCCTTTGCAGCATGCACGCAAAGCATTCTCCATGCTCTCACCACTTCACATGTTTTAAAACATTTACAAAACGAGGGGGGGGAGAGAGATCGAAAGAAAAGAAAATAACTGAAGATGATCTTCTTTCTACCTTCTAATAACAGAGACACCACATAATCTCTTGCAGAAATCTACGCCAGTATATACAGATCCTGCATTAAAAATGTTTTAAGAAATATTCCTTGGTTTTTCTTTGTATTGTGAAAATACTAACGAAAAAGAAGTCGTGTTAGATACAGCTATGTGGGTGAGTGTCAAATCAAAACCAAAAGATAATTTTCTTACAGATGTTTGTGTAGTTCATTCAATTCGTTGGTGTTCAAAAATCATGAACCACATTGAGCAAGTCTTTTAGTTAACACACATGACAATCTTGATGAAGATTTCCATAAACTGAATGGGAAATACTTAATTATGGGCTCCGAGCCTCCGACTGTAAATGCATCTGTTATCTAGTGAATATTAGCACCTTAGAGCGCAGAGAAACAGGCATTTAACAGTAACTAATGAAACCTTTAAGAAGAACTATTTTCTAAACAAATAAAGAGAACACTACCAAAACCAGAGTAAATATCCTAAATATATGATGATAGTGGCTTACCAGTTGGAGTGATCACCTGTTTTTCTGTAAAGGGAAGATGCCCAAGGCCATGTTCAACAACCTAATATGCATGAAGTATTGTGACTATTTAGCAAGTGAAAGATTATTTATATGTAAACATAGTTGCTGAATGCATCTCGGAATTCATATAACCGTACCAATCGGATTAACCGGTCAGAATAAAAGACAAAGTCATGTTTTGTTGTTTGAGCATCACGTATAAGTGTATGCATACCTCGTATCTGGACAAAACAAAATCACCGGATCATAAAAAAGAGAAGAAGATAATAAGGTCAGGGTGCAAAATCAACTTAAGGTTCAGTATCAATTAGGTCGTAGTATCAAAACATAAATCCGAATTTCCACTTAGAAACGGATATTCAGTCAGGAAACAAATAGGTCTCAATTTTTTTAATTAGTGACGGAATATTACCTGAAAAGTCGACTGAATGACGTATAAATTAGGATATATTTTACAGAGATCATGTTGACCAAGTTTAGTACGAATGTGTTGCACAATCAAGTCAATAGCAACATGATTGTCTCCTCCACGGGGAATAATAATGTCGGCATACTTTTTCGTTGGAAGTATAAAATCATCAAAAGCAGGTTTGACGAATTTTGAGTACTGCATATGGATGAAACCTGATGATTAGCAGTCGGGCATTCGATTACAATAAATTGAAGGTATCGTTTGTAGCACAGCATCAATAAAACAATGGTAAATAGAAAAGGGTAAACTTGAAACATCATATTATTTTAAATGTGAAATACCATATTGAAGAACTAAAATATATGATAAAATAAAACCACCTTTACCCAACTAACTAATCTAAATCACTAACTAATACTCCCTCCGTCCCATCATTTATGTCCCATTGGGACTGGGCACGGTAATTAAGTTAGTGGAGGTAAAGGTGTAAAGTTGTGGTGTAAAAGTATAAAGGGGTGAGGTCCACTTGCTTAGATTGATTGTGGTCCACTTATTTATTTCCTTATTTGGTATGGGACAACTAAAAAAGGCACGTGAGACATTAATAATGGGACGGAGGGAGTACTAAGAGAACCTAACCTACATAATAGAAAAGAACTGTCCTTTCTACATAGTTTACATGTATGTGCTCAAAATGAATCTCATGTTATCCCAAGAAAAATGAGCTGTGTCCTAGAATGTATCCATATCCAAGGTTTTAAAAAACGTATTTGAGGCGGGTTCTAAGGCGCGCCTCGGCTAGCAACGGCTCCCGACCGTTCGAGGCGTACGCCTCCGGTCAACCGTTCCTTTTATCCGCCTCGCGGCGCGGCGCGCCAGGCGCGCGTTCGTTCCGAACGTTATGCACGTTCCGCCGTCGCCCCGCCCGCCGCAGCCCGCTCACCCGATCGTCGCCGCCGCTCACTTTGCCCCCCGCCGTGCCGCTCACTGCCGCCGTCGCCCCCGCCGCGGCCGCTCACCCAATCGTCGATGTATTTATTTTCTGTTTTGTAAGCTCTCATATGTATTTTGTTTGTAAAGCTCTCGTCTGCTTGTGTACTTGTGTTTGTAAGGATGATAAATAAAAGAATTCACCGCTTACCTAGTCGGCTAGTCCCACCACCAAGCACAACTTTTGATGTATCTTACGTTTTTTATATTATGTGTCATAATATTTAATAATAATCTTTGTTGCTTATTCAAAGCATTAGTCAACTTCTCGTGAGTCGTGTCATCCTTATACAAATGGTATGTAATATCCATATTCATTTGTTATTCAATTGCCATCGAATTTGCATGTTTTTATGGTACCATACTATGTTAAATAATGCTATCTCCTTTTTTGTATCCTCTTTTAATATGATATTACATTATTACTATCTATTGATACTACCTCTTTATTAACACAGGTTTCTTTGCAAGAAAATGACTAAAAAAGACATAGCATGGAAGTATGCAACCGAAGAGGCTCCACCGACCGGCGAAGGTAAAAAAGGGTACAAATACTTGAAGTGCAAGTTACGCTCAAAATTAATTACAGGCGGGGTGAAGAGAGTGAAAGAGCATCTTGCGTGTACGCATAAAAACGTGGCGCCATGTCCAAAAGTGACAAATGAGGTGAAGGAAGCAAACGAGAAGTACGAATGAAGATCCTTTGATTGTAGGAGAAGAACCGGCTTCCGATGATGAGTGGGTGTCAGAACCGCCTTTGGAATTGGATGACAATGAAGTTCAAGGAGATGAGTCGGCCGATGATGAATTTGAAGAAGATGATGACTTTGTTGACGAGTTTAATGATGCAGAAATAAGGTCAAAGTCAACTTTAAATTCTGTAGTGAGGGCAAAGAGGCAAAGAACCCTAAATAAAGGTACTTTAAATTTCTAACTATTAATTTTAACTTTTAGAGAGTTGTATAAATATGTACTACTATTAATAATTTAATATTTGAATATAGGAAAATCTCCAGCCACGTGTTTGCTAGATGAGGATGATGAGGAAGATCATGGTCATGATGATGAAGATTGAAGAATGATGTTTAATGTGTTTTGATTTTGGTTGTTAGACTTTAAAACTACTTTTTTATTTTAAATTTGAGAGTATTTTGGACTCATGTATTATTATATATTTATTAGCGTGGAAAAATTAAATTTACGCCTCAATTTTACGCCTCGTTCCGTTTCGAGACTTACGCCTCGTGAAACTATGAAAAAACGCCTCGAAACCCGTTTACGTTTTTTAAAACCTTGTCCATATCATCCCACATGTTTCCACAATTTTGAAGTGCATTATATATTGGTTCCAACTGTTATATTTAGCTTCATTTTTTACTCAGTGACTCGTCACTTGTTCCCATAAGAAGAGAAAACTAATAAATGGAAGGAATCATTTGTGTAAACTAAATTATTCAAGTAAATTTCCGAAAATTAGTGATGAATGTTTACCCACTCTGATCAAGTACCATACCGATATCTCTACCCTTTTCTACGAGTATCGCGCCTTATCCTCCTCGCCGGACGTACGTCAAGCATCCGCACATGAAATTTAGCTTTTATAAGAATCAAAGAAAAATTAAACTTACGAACAATATAAACAATCTCAACAAGCTATTGAAACAAGATTAGGAAATTGACGAGTAAGAAAAACCTACTAGATGTCTGCATTCTTACAAATTTAAGTATATTGCATGAACTAATAAAGGTAGCCAACCCACTACGAAGTTATGATGTGCAACTAAACCCTAGGGCGTGAAAGACTATGTTCGATTTTTGCGGGCACTTCCTTAAGCTAATAAAGTAAGACAGTTTTCATAACTTCGATCGAATTTGAAAAACATACTCCCTCCACCCCATTGAGCTTGTCTCATTTCTTTTCGGCACGTATATTAAGAAGAGTTGTTAGTTATGAGTGATGGGGTGGGTCCCATAAAAAGAGAGTGATTAATTGTGTGTTGAAAAGTTGCCATTTTTGGAATGAGACGATGAATAGGAAAACCCCGAAACGAGGAAGGCAAGACAAGATGAATGGGATGGACGGAGTAATATCTAAATTCACAGAGCAAACGTATGAAGAAAATAATGAGACCTATAAAGAGAAAAAATAGTATCCACAAATATTTTCATATTGATCAAGCAAATAATGAGACCTATAAGAGAAAAACCTGTATCCACAAATATTTTCATGTTCATATAATCTCGAACCCTTGTATCATGAAAGATGAGTATTCCTTCTAAAATAATGACGTCGGAGGGATTCACCTGGAAAATAAACCAAAACGGAATACATTACTTACAATGAATCATGCAAGCAAAAAAGAAACTTTGAAAAATTATTTAAAAAAAAAATTACTCTTCGTGCAGGGAAGACATCATTTTTGTAACTCTTGATATCATATCTTGGAATATCTACTGCGTGTCCATGTTTCAGTTTCTCCATAATACTCAATAATTGTTTTGTGTCGAATGCGTCTGGACCAAAATGAAAAGGTTAGCTATAAGCATGATAACTCCGCTAAAGACCCAACCAGAAAATAAAACTGGTAAATCTAGCACCGTGACCACAATTTTCTGACATCTCGAGGTAATGAAATTCAAAAGGCACTGCATTGTCTACTAATTTCTTGCTAGTGCAGGGGTTTCTTCTAGAACTTCTGTTATTGAAGGCAAAAGCCTAATAGCAAGGAGGCTACAAGCCGAAGCTGCTACATTTTGGTATAGCTCATGAAGATATGGCTGATTAGAGCTTTTGATATCATGATATGATGGCAGAAGCTACGAGAATTGCTAAACTAGGTTTGGATAGTTAGCATGAGTATAATGCACAGGTAGTAGAGAATGCAGCCACATGAATGGTAACTACAGGAATAAAATGCCAAAACAGCAAATTCAACCTTCACAGAAAACGATACCAGTACTGTCATAAGACAAAAAAATTATAACAAAACCCAAATTGGTAAAGATTCGCCTTTAACCAGAATAACAATAAATAAAGAGGTGCAACAATTTAGAGTAAAGTAAATCAGAGGAGAAAAGAAAAAGCTCTAAATGTCAAGACAGCGTACGGACCAGGGTGGTCAAAGTTGTATTCATGAACTTTTTTAAGTTCCTCTGTTGTCAAGTTGTGATAAAAGGAGTCCTGCAATATTAGATGGAAAGACAGTTCTTAAGACGCAGCTAAAGGAAAATATTTATACATAATATCCGAAATATACATCTTGCTTATTGCCCTTTATTTCAGAGTCTGCATAAATGAAATGGGGATACAAGTACACAACAGACAAGGAGAGTATAACAACAATCTTTCTGATGGAATTAGCATCGGAAGTACTGCTGAAATTAAATTTAGTGAATTAGGGACAGACTTCTACTTACAATGCTACAGGAAATTGCCTTGAGTTTATGAGCAGGGTCAGAAAATATTGGAAGTAAAGGATGAGAACGGAAAAGATGCCCACTAAAAAGTTATATATAATGCTTGGAATCCAAAATTAATGTAGGAATGTTTTAAATGTTAATTAAGTATTATGAAATTACAAAAATATCTAATGCCAGATTTGACGGTTCTAGGTCCGTCTCTGGGCCAAAATGATCATTGATAAAACAACCAGAATTGATAACAACAGTATAGGAAGTAATATAAAAGTAATAATGACCATGACGAATCCATTAGCAAAACCATCATAAGGAATGAACAGATGAGGTAAGTTCCATAGAGATAGCTTGTACTTTAGGATGATGGAGGCACAAAACACCAAATGGAAAAATGGAGGGCTATCAAATTGTAAAACCAATATCTATTTTACAATGTTGATCTTATATTTATTTTATCTACTTTTACTAAAGGCACAAGAAAAGAGATAACCATACCTGATTGACAAGTACAACACGCTGATCACGAAGCTGCTCAATAATCATGTCACAGACTGTAGTCTTCCCAGACGCTGCACCTCCTGCAACACCTGATACAGACAGCACATGATGTCGAAGTTATTAGAATGTAGCACTTATAAATTTACTATTAAGAGAATGAAAATACTTGCTCCATTTTCAAGTCAAAATAATCCGTAGGAAAATAAATTAAAGCCTAGATTCAACTTCAGCAAACCAGAATGTGAACAAAAAACCTTGGGAATTTTATCAGAATTTCCTCCACAACCTCATGAGATTCCGAAAATATTCAAACAACAGCAAACATAAATTAGTGGTTATAGGTCAGATATCACATGCAGTGTTTAGTCCCTTCAAAACCATTAAACAACTATGGAATAAGCAGAAAGGAGCATTATTTTTTCCTTGTCATTTCCTGGGCTGTGATGAGATAACTTTTCTTTTACTGAAGCAAGTTTGCTTTCATCATGAAAATGCTCAAAGAAATGAAGAAAAATCCTTATAATATATGTGATGACTAGCATTTTTTTCTTCAAAAAATTAAGATTTCAATTCCAAAACATAATGCTGAAAATGATTTATGCCACCAGATTATGACAAAACTGTGAAAGCCTGATACTTGGCTATTACATAGAAAGAAAAGATGCTTGCACTACCTATGACAAATGGCTGCTTGACATTTTCGGTAGCAGAGGTAGCTGGTTGTTCAACTGCTAAAGAAATTGGATCTGTATTTTTTAAATGAAACCCAGAAAAATGGACCCCTGATGAAGCCTCTATCAAATCCTCAACGGCTTTTGAACCCATTTTAGGTGTTCACTGCAAAACCAAAAAATATAAGATTAAGCATCACGGATAAGCTTTAAGGTCAAAACACTGAAGAAATCATGTCATCAAACAAGCACTCAGAAACCCAAAAAAAACACAGAAAAAAAATGGAATGATTTGCAAGTGAAAAGGGTTCGTATAGAACCTTCTCTTTCATGAAAAAAGGAACTCCACGGCAACAAATCAGAGAGCATTAATTCTTAATAGATCAATAAAAGAATTCATAAGCTGGTGTTGCATCTTACAATCATACAGATAGGGACAATATTTCTAAAGTATGAAAGGAGTCGGACAAGCAAATAGAGAAGAAGTGTCACTGTCAGTTGCTCATGAAGAATCTAAAAAGGCTAGCTTTCATTGGCTCAATCCTATTTTTTACAGGAGCTCAATCAAATCGAAGTATCATCACCATTTTACCAGCAACTAAGAGAAAATTTGCAATAGAAGCAACAGATCAAAAGATAACAAATTTCCATAGTAACAGTAAGTATAACCATATGAATCAATCTCATTTCAGCATTCCAAATCAATCACTCAAATTAACGAGCACCTCAATAAAATAGAAGAAAATATCAAGAAAATCGAGCCGAATTCAAGTAATATTTTTGATTAAGCTATACGTCTATCCCAGTATTGAACCTAGACCCATAAATCTTCGCCTCCAGCGGTGATAGCTATTTGCTTCCAAGTTAAATTGAAAACCGACGGTCATAAAATTATCAATAATACAAGATCGAACCGCGATGCAAGTTCAGAAAGCCTACCAAATGCAAGCTTTCCAAAACATTGATTTCAGTTGCCAAACACGAGGAAGTGCAATTTCAAAAGAATCGATTTTAAATGAAGCTAGTAATGAAGAAAGATTTGATCAATGCAACCGCGAAAAATACCTGATGAGTATAATCTAAGATGCCAGAATTTCGATGAAAAGATTTCCAACCTTATTCGGCGTGATTTCTCGGATTCAAACAGTAACGAGAGATTTTGAGAGTAAGAATGAATAGAGAGTAACTGTAGCTGGTGTGCGGGATGGTGGCAGTATGAATTTATATGGAAATACGAGTTTCGAGGTTTGCCATGAAAAGGGCTTCATATTTTGGAAATTACGTTTGGGACCCTGGACGATCTAATGAAAGTTAGTCTGGTCCGACTCCGGCGGTGAAAGAGAGAATAGATGATGGATCGAGGTTTTCACCGCCCAATTTAACCTCGGCGTGAGGGGGTCCACTTTTGTGCAATCCGGCTCTTCTGGTTCATTTTATGAAAATTACTCAGTAGTCCACCAATCAGACGGTGTCACATGTATTTTTACTAATAAATAAATATTTTATTGGTAAAAACATGATCCACCAATACACGCGTGGCAGCACGTAATTGATGGGTTACTGAATGGTCCGCCCAAAAATAGGACAGATGATCCCTGACGACTCTTGTGGAGGTGGGGGTGGGCCAGTCTTCAGCGGTTCGATGCCAGCAGTAACTTGTTACTGGTTTCGCGGATCGTATTCGTTGCCCCGCTCCTCCTCCTACTTTCTTTTTAGTGCATATTTTACGTTATTTCTAATTTTTCAATATATAAATATACATATTGAATATTATATATTTATATTTTGTAAAATGAATATTTTGAGAATTTAGCATAGCATTGTATTCACGAGAATACGAAAAATAGAGTTAGATCATTCGACAATTATTTGAGATTGTTTTATAATTATTTAATAATTGAAACTCCTAATGTCAAACTTTACCGAAAATAGAACAAATAAATACACTCAATGTTTGAACAATGTCATTAATTATTAAGTAGTAGTATTTTTATTTGTTTATGACAGAAAAATCACAGCCATTATCAATACATGTATTAGATAAATGCATTAATCACAAGTCATAAACTCATATAACTATTAGCTAAGTACTTCAACTCCAATTGTCTCAATGAACTAGTACTAATTTTTTTGTCTGTCGAACATGAGTATCATTTGAAGGTTAAACTGTTTTATAACTTTTATAAGTGACTGTTAGTAAAAAAAATATATACGATAACGATAGAAACATTTACTGATTTTTTGATTTTTTTGTCTATTTAATTCTAATGAAAAAGTTTATATTATAAATTTAGAATCTCAATCGATAAATCATGAATCTCAAATCAGTCAATGATGAATATGATAATAAGGGTGGTTCAAAGTGACAATAACTATTTTGTATTTGAATGTTAGAACACATCTTGACTTTTAATCCATTCCATCCAGCGGTCCGAAATCGTTCCTGATTCCTATTAACATAAATGTGAACTCTATTTAAGACCGTATTTGTACTACACGGGCTATTTTTCTAATCTTAATGAAAAAAGGTGGTGTACATTTTTTTTTGTATTAGAAGAAAGATTGTTAACTGAACATATTTGAGTTCAAAGTTTATTACTTCCACAATTTTTATTCCAAAATTTTTCGACACGGTTTTTAAGAAGAGTTATTGATTGTGTATAAAAATGTGGGGCTCTCAAATAAAGTGTTCATAATAATTTACTATTTTTTGAAATGGAGCAACAATTGTGAGACAACTCGAAAAGGTACATAAAGCAAAAATTATGGAGCAGAGGGAGTATTTAATAACACGAAAGTGCACTTCAATGATATTTGTGGTGCAATTCCCAAGTTATACAAGTGCATTTAAAGAGTAAAGACGATAGCCTTTTGTAATATAGAAAGTTTATTAATTAATCATATTTGGAATTCATAGTGGATTGTTTAATAACACAAAAGTGTATTTCACTTGTATTGTAAGTGCAATTTGCAAATAATATAAATATATTTTATAACCAGACAAATAAATTAAGAGTGTATGTAGTAAAATTACTAACTACTAGTAGTCCAGGGGTTTGGAAGCGCTAGCCTTCTGGAGGAACACGAAAGTGCATCATTTAATAACACGAAGGTGCATTTCGTTCGTATCGTAAGTGCAGTCCACATGGGATGTAAGTGCATTTAAAGAGTAAGACGATGTCATTTTTTTAATATAAGTAATTTTATTTATTCATCATGTTTTGAATGTATAGTGCATTGTTTAATAATCCGAAAATGTATTTCACTTGTATTATAAGTACAGTTTATAAAGAATATAATTGCAGTTAGCAAGTAATATAAGTATATTTTATAATCTGACAAATAAATAAAAAATGTGTCTTATATAATCATCAATTACTTGTAGTCCACAGGGTTGAAACGAAAGCATTTTTAAACTAGCTAGTATGCCTCTATAGAGTTTATCCTTTTCTATAATATAATCATAAATTACTAATATATTCATCATTCATCAAGTACTAATAGCCTAAGAATTAAAACGCTAGCGTTCTGGAGACATGGTTTGCACCGCATTATTTCTTAATTTATTCAAAATTTCAAAGTTCATTATTTTTATTAAGCAAAGTGCATTACATAACCACCGCAAAGTGTATCTTAAAAATAGGCTTGTATATACATTATTTTCATAGTTAATATGCATTAGTAATACATTTATAAGTGCGGTGACTTGTTAATTAAAGAGCATTAGAATTTCAAATATTAATTTAATAACCGACAAACATTTTTTTTCATAACCAATGTTTCACATAGTTTTTTGTTTCGCGTGAACTCCCGATTCACTAAATATTTTACATGATGATATATTTCTTAATGTCATTGAGATTATCTAACATTCCTAATGCTCTGATAACTATAAGTAAATGCATTATGTTATGTATGTAAGTGTAATTTAATCACTATTTTGATTACACTTTGTCATGTTTTACAATGTGGACATTATCTTGTTTAGTCGATCATCTCAGATAACATTCACCAGGAAAAAAAAACCCTATTAAATTCTTGGCTTTTAATAGTTATTGAATATACTAGTAATTGATGATTAACTATAATTATTGGGCAAGGGTAAAACTTATGGATGCATACTATTTGGAAGACGCTCGAATTTTATTTAAAGTATATTGTACCACTATACAATATTATCAAAATATTAATTATAAATAATGAATTTGAGTTATTTAAAGCAACCAAGGATATTTGCTTGAATAGAGGCTCCCTAGGCCCATTATCTTTCAGGACTTTCTTCAATGGAGAAAAGTCTCGAGTCTGACAACCAATACTTGGGCTCGCTACTTTAATCAAGAAGTTGTGGAATATTTTAATATGTTCGATTTAAGGTGGCTTTGGTAACATGTTTGAAACTTAGAATTGCAAAGATATTAGAGAAAATTTTGAAGAAACTAGACTTTATTTTTTCTAATTGCAAAGATATAGAGATTCTTCACATGACAATATTAAGTATAGACCACCATAAATGGCAAAAATAAATATTACTCCCTCCGCCCTATAGAAAGTATCTTCTTTTTCTGGGGGCATGAAAATTAAGAAACTTGTAATGTGCGGTATATATTATTTGACTTTTGAGTTGTTAATTTTGATCCTACATTCTTTGCTTTTTTTAGAAATATGACACTTTCTATAGGACGACCCAAAAAGTAAAACAAGACATTTTCATGGGACTGAGGGAGTACAAATATTTCAAGTAATAATACTATTAAATACTTCCATGCGGGCATCCGAAATGTAGTATTGTAAACTTAGGATTAAGAATAAAGCTAACGTATTGTATCAAAACTGATATGTCGACGCTAATAAACCTAGTATGATATCCATATTTAATTGGTATATTTTTTTTTATTGTACGAAATGTTACAAATTATTACCAAAATAAAAAAGAATAAACAGTCAAATTGGTCATCCATCTTTTTGTAATATTCATATTGGTCCTTCACTTTTCAATAGAGTCATATAAGTCTAAACAACCTAATTTTGTTCGGTATTTCATCCTCTAATTCATCATTTTTCCTCAATGTTTAAACTGTAAATCAACCCTAATTTTTTACATGAAGAAGTTAATCAAATAAACGTTTGCATATCGATGTTGCAATGGAGTTAATGCTACGAGAGAACCATGTCAGTAGAAAGAGAAGGTGAGGCGAAGAGGAGGACGAATATGACAGATGAAGTTATGATATTTAGGCTTATAAGTTATGATATTTAGGCTTATAGGACTCAATTGAAAAGTAGAGTACCAATTTAAATATTATGGGAAAGGTGGATGACCCTTATGACTGTTTACTCAAAAAAATAATTCAAACATAACCCTTTAATTCTCTACAACGACTGTGTTAAATATTTTTAAAAAATTGCTCGTGCATCCTTACTTTTTCTTAGGGAAGTAATAATTGCTTAATTAGTTAAAATCAAATTCAGAACTGGTCTGTTCTGGTTTTGGGAATAAATGGAATCGAATTGAACATTGCGTGGGCAGAGTGATTCAGTATATTGAGTAATGTTCACTGACTAAAGTTAGTCAACAAGCAATTTAGTACAAGAATATGTGTGGAATGAGTAGACCCGAATTTTATTGTCTCGAATGAAAAACGTTGTTTACTGAAAATGGTTCAGTTTATGCTTGTGCGTGTCTTACAATGTTTTACTGAAAATCTACACTTGTATGATTTTGCAAATCAGTTTTATGCGAAATGAACAGTAAACAATGAAAACAATGAATAACACACATATTTTTAGAGTGATTCGGATACGCAAAATCCTAATTCCACTTTCTTGTTTCTAAGAGGTCTTGATTATATTATACTGAGGAAGTCTCAGTCGATCTGTTCACATGACAGATCTCAACTAGTCTTAGTGGCTTTACAAGATTTCAAACACTAGGGTTTGAGGTTTCTTCCAACTATGATGGGGTTTTTACAATAAGAACAGTTCAATGAATGAACTATTTCATACTCTAAGCTTAAGATAAAATAAGGTTAGCTTAGGTAGATAGAGAAGGGAACTAGGTTACACTAGAATAAAGAACTAGATAATATTATATCGGTTCATATTCTTTTTTGAGTATGCTCTTAAGCTTACTAGAGTATGTGAGTTTGAGTGCTTCGTGTTCCCAGTGTCTTCAACGCAATGAAGATGATCTATATTTATAGGCGTGACTGGTGAATAGATCAGTCGGAGGGGACCTAGACACATGGCTATGCGATTAGAAAACGGTCTTCTTCAATTTGAAATACTGTAGAGATTCTCTCTTTATCAGATTGCAGAGGTTGACTGCAGCTTTAATGTCAGAACAAGTACAATGCTGACAGTTCTTCATTGGTCGAGATATAGTTGGTAGTTGAGGTTTGTTCAAACTTTAATACTGATATTGAGCTGACTTCCCCTGAAGTGAACCTTAGACACCTTTACTGAAAAGTTGCCTCTACTGACACACTACTTGTCTTACGTCAGTTGACCGTTGCTTTGCTAATCACACTATCACATGGTCAGTAGATTTCTTGAATAATGAACTGAATCCTACTGAGCCTTCAAAAGTTATATGTTTCATAGAAGTAAAAGACCAAGTTTAGTATGCCAATCAAGCAAGCTAGGAGAGGATATGATGGACCTGTAGGGATTTCTGCTATGGATCAATTATATATAAGCTCCCTAGTACATTTCATATGCTCACCAAATTCTCACGGGAGAGCCGCTACACCAGACAAGTGTAGGATAAAAGATACACTTCATATGCATGGCAATGGTTTTGAAATGTAGAAATCAAGTTATGTGTGAACTTTGGCACCAACAAGACTTTGTCTAGAAGAATATCTGGTCTCAGAGATATATAGGCCTTGAGGTGTGGATATGTCAACAAATAAGCATTAACCAACTTTTGCACCTTTCTCAACAAATAAGCATTGCAACAAATATGGTTGCTTGCTCCAAAATCCATAATCCATACACTTTCCTTTGTCAAGTCACCATAAAGACTAAATGCATAATGTTTTTTCAAGACACTAAGAGGTGTATAGGTTTGCACAGAATTAATAAGAACTTGGTGTTCCCAACCTTTTCAGTTTATTCAAAGCTCGCCCAACCTCATAAATCAGTTGACTAACTCCACCAGTAGCTTCTCCCATATTTGCGACAACAAGCCGGTTCATGAATCTCGATCATCGTTTTAACTTCTTAAACCAATCAGGCACTCCATTTAATTTGAAACGCTCAGTCTTCTCATGACCTAATTTCTCACACTATGTACACTTCAACCTCCTTTTCTCCTCCTTACTTAGTTGTGGTTTGAAACCACCTCCCTATGTTATTACTGAAAATTAGTTCATCTATAATTCACATTAATAGATATGTCACAACCTTGTGCATCATCAGTTGAATCACCTCCTTGAATCACATTCATAATAATATGTTCAGAAGGTTGAGGATTACCAGAAGAAACCTTCTTCTGATCCTCATTTTGTAAAATTTTGGTATATGTCTTACTAGCAGTAGGGAGGGGATCTAGCAAAAGTATTTGATTACGTGTTGTGTCATATATATGACTCAATCCTAAAAGGAACTGCATCAGTTTCTCATTTTCATAGGTTGCATTTATTTTACTAGCAGCAACACAAGTACACACATGTGAAGGCATCAAAAGTCTCAACTCATCCCAAATAAAACTCAAATTAGAATAATACATAGTAACAGACGGTGTGCCTCGTGTGAAACTAGCTACATCTTTCTTAATCCCAAAAATCTTAAGTCCATTACTTTGATCATACTTCTGTTTCATCAACTCTATCTACAATAAGTCCCCATTAATAGAAATAAAGTAGATAATTTTTCATAAATACAATTTGTGATCCATTAAGTAACCATAAAATCAACTTGAATCCCCATATTATAGATCGGATCATCTTCAGGACGTTAAGGAACAACACCATCAATAAAGTCGAGTTTGTTTCGTCCTCCTAAAGCTCGTCACATCGCGCAAATCTACGCATAGTAGTTTGAGCCATGGAACGCCGCATTAATTACCAACTTCAAACCGCCATGATCATGCTGATTGAGGTAGTAAACATCATTCATCTTAAACACATAATTGTTCCAAGAATTCCCTCCGGAATCATGAGAATCACCACCGGATCGAGTACGCTTTGTTCGATCTTGTTGCGCAGTTCAATCACTTTTTTCTTTTCGCGAGCCATCCTGCACCAATTGAAACCAATGAGGTCGCACCATCAACAATCAGAAGCTAGAACCTGCTCTGGATGTCATGTTCGAGAAACAAAGCCTTATATAGGCAAAGCGGAAATCACGAGGCGTAAAGAAACATAAAAAACTAACGAAGCAAGCAAAGCAATAAGAAACGCTGAGAAAGAAAACACGTCTTTATAAGTACTAATCTGGACCGTCCGTGTAGATCCGACGCTCCTCATTGAAAGCTTTAAAAATGCACCAAAACAGATAAGAGAGCAGAGCAAGCGGCCTTCGTCTTCATCCTTTAAGATTATGTCTTCATCTCAATTCTCAACAAATCTCTCAACAATTGTATTTGTAAATCACTGTCATAATAATAGATTTTAGATTATGTCTTCGAGTGTATATGATGATAGTCTAGGGAAGAGGATGATGCCACGACGCGGTTGGATTTACGAAAATGTTAAAAATCATAGTAGAATTATAATTAACTAGAACAACACCCGCGCTACGCACGAAAAAATAATATTATAACTTCGTTATAAAGTAAAATTTCTTGAATATATATATATATATATATGTATGTATATATATATATATCATGTATATATCATGTATATTATAGTTCAGAATCCTAAATTAATATGTGTTGGTCCCGAGAGTACGTTCAGGTGTAGAGGGGGGGGGGGTGAATACACCTGAAAACCGATTTCTCAACTTAAACACGAATAGTCTTTTTCAGAATAGTGCCGTACTAAACAAGTTCAGTAGACCAGACAAGCTGTTCTGAATCGTGTGGCAGAGTGACTGACTCTACTGAGACCTGCTAGCTGACTTAGAGTCAGAATTCAGTATCTTCCAGATAGAGTTCAGTAGTGCGGAATAGTGTAGGCCCAAATTCAGTTAAGTTAGGAAAATGTTTTTATCAAAACAGTTTCAGTAGATTAGTGCAGTCTGTTAAGTTTGCTGAAACTCAGTTGAATGATTTGCAAGATATTTTCAATATGAACAGTAAATCAATGCAACAGTAAAAACAGAACACAGAGATTTTTAAAGTGGTTCGGATCCAACAATCCTACGTCCACTGTCCCGAAAGATCAGGAAGCTATGTATTATACTGAGATAGTCTCAGTTGGTTTGTACGCTGGACAAACACTGGTCTTGAGATTTATACTGAGCAAGTCTCAGTTTACAAGGTTATCAAACTAAGTGTTTGAAAAACTCTCCAACAGTGAAGGAGTCCTTTACAATAAGGATCAGTTCAGAAGTGAACTCCTTCGTCTAAGCTATGGGTTTAGTCTATTGAGCTTAAGTTAGAGGGATAAGGAACAAGGATGTGGCTTCTAGAACGACGAACAGCTGAGTGTAAGCTTTTGGGTTCGTGTAACGTCGTTTGGATACTAGAGGTTGTATTAAGCAGTTTAGCTTGGTTCCCTAAGAGCAGAAATGTAGTCTTTCGCCGGAGATTGTTTCTTCGAACTTCTTGCGGAAGACTTAGGCTTTTTCGAATTTGTTCGTTTGAATGCTCTGTGTGTTCTCTCGCGTTCTTGGTTTCTCGTGAGTTCTAGGTGAGCTTCAATTTGATTCATCCCTCTATTTATAGAGAAGAGATTATGATAGATCCGTTGGAGATGACGATCCTTTGTCTCTCTATTTTGGATAGCTAACGGCTCTTTTGAAGTATGGTGGCAGTGTCCTTTCCCTCCATTTCTGGAAAGTTGTTGACTTGCAGCTTTAATAGGTATAGGATACGTGGCTGCCTGTCATTGGTCGAGGTTCAGAAAGTGGTTGAGACAGAACAAACTTCAAGGAGATCTGAAGCTGACTTCTCTCTTCCTCGTATTGACTCTGCTGATTTGACTTTTAAAGATCCTGACAGTCAAAAGGCTGTCTGGCCGTTGCTGAGTCTGATCTCTGATTTAGTAGCATGCTCCTGCTGAGTCGGCTCTACTGAAGATCAACTCTGAGTTCAGTGAACTACTCCTGCTGAGTTCAGTTCCACTGACTCTGTTGGGTGATGATTCTGTCCTCAGCATAGTCTTACTTGGTGGGAAATGATTCTATCTTCTATACTGAACCATGCTCAACAGCCTAGTGCTCTGAATGTTGAGAAGATTTGAAGATCCCAAAACCCCATCTGATTGGTGAACCATTCCGTTGTAATCGTTATTTGTCTCCGAGGTTTCGGACTCGGTAGACACTCGCTCCGATCAAGGCGCTCGCAGATTATCTCGCCTTAACACCGGAAGTAGAAGACTCGGTGACATCTTGGACTCGGCGAGGAGCAAAGATATCGAAAGAGTCGATGGAACTGGACTCGGCAGAGCAATTCACCGAACTCGTAGCCTGATCTTCGATAGACTTTCCTCAGCTATCTACCTACTGAATACGGGATCAAACTCAGCATCGGTAGACAGTCTTCTGGAACTGTCGATACTTTTGAAAGACAATCAGCATTGTCATATACGAGGAAGAGAGAAGTCAGCTTCAGTTTACCTTGAAGTCTGTCGTTGTCTCAACCACTCTATCCACCTCGACGAATGACAAGAACACACGTGTCTTCTCACCGCTAAAGCCGCAAACAACCCTTTACCTAAAAAGGTGGGAAAGTACACTGTTACCTACTTCAAAAGAGCCGTTTGCTACCAAAAGAGAGAGAAAGAAGAAGATCGTCTCCAACGTATCTTTTCCAATCTCTGCTCTATAAATAGAGGGACATTTCAAGAAGAGAGAATGCGCATAAGCTTAAACAACGAAAACATACACAAGCATTCAAATGAGCTAGAACCAGAAAACCCTAAGTATTCCGCAAGAACTTGAAGATCTATCTCCGGTGAAAGACTACCTTCTCAGCTCATAGGGAACCAAGCTAAACTGTTAGAAGAGCCTCTAGTATCCAAATCGATGATACACGAACCTAAAGCTTATTTCAGCTGTTCGTCGATCTAGAAGATACATTCTCATTCCCTATCCCTCTAACCTAAGCTCAACTGAATATACCTATAGCTTAGACGAAGGAGTTCATATTTGAACCCAATCCTTATTGTAAAAGGACTCCTTCATAGTTGGACAAGTTTGTCAAACACTTTAGTTTGATGCCTTTGTAAACCGGGACTTGCTCAAGTATAATCCCCAAGCCACGGCTTTGTCCTGCGCGACAAGCCGACCGAGACTAACTCAGTATAATAAATAGCCTCCCGAACTTTCGGGACAATGGACGTAGGATCGATTGATATCCGAACCACTTTAAAAATATGTGTCTTGTTATTGTTTTTCGATTCTTGTTGCATTGATTTTACTTGTTCATACCGAAAATCTTCTTTAAAATCATACAACTGTCTCAAAGATCTTCGAACCGTCTACTTGCCGAACCGAGACTTGCATAAAACGGTTTTCCACTAACCGATTAGGGCCTACACTTTTCCGCACCGCTGAACTCTACTTGTTTGATACTGAATTCTGACTCAGTCAGCTAGCAGATCTCAGTAGAGTTAGACTCTTTGCCACACACAATTCAGAACAGCTATTTGGTCTGCTGAATTATTTCAAGATCGGCACTTTCCCCGAACAGGAGTGTTCGTGTTCGAAGTTGAGAAAATCGGATTCAGGTGTATTCACCCCCCCCCTCTACACCTGACCGTACACTCGGGACCAACAATTGGTATCAGAGCAGGAGTTCTTTAAGACTCTTGTTATCTTGAAACTAGTCTACTTAAACGGATTCGGAAAATCGTTTTCACTGCATATCACTCTACATTCATATCATTATTTTTATATGGCCGATATGTCAGGTATAAGAATGGTACCCATGTTCTCGGTAGAGAATTATGGAGTATGGCGAGTCAGAATGGAAGCACATCTGACATCCCTCCATGATAGTATGACTGAAGTGCTTGAAGATGGACCTATTGTTCCCATGATCGATAGTGTCGTGAGTCAGGCCCCAGCTGAAGGAGGAGGAATGGTGACTGGGAAGAAGATCCCTAAAGACAGAAGTCTCTTCACTCCTGAAGAGAAGAAGCTTCACAACTTAGACCGAGTCGCTATAAATGCCACACTGACCACTCTTAGTGATTCTTATCTTGGCAGGGTTCAGGAATGCAAAACGGCAAAGGAACTGCGGGACGCTCTAACGCTACCGAGTCATGGAACTCGAGAAGATAAAAGCTAACAAACCGGCGCCCGGAACTCCAAAAGTTGGAAAGTCGTCTCTCTCATGCCTAGTGACAAAATAGAAGATCTGAATGTCAGATTTACGAATCTGATGAATTCCATCAATGGGCTGGGAAAGACATTCAGCAATCGAGAAATGAATCTCAAGATACTGAGGGCACTGCCGGACGGACACTTGGACACCTTTTGCCACTTTATTGCGACATTTCGATTTAGATGTTGTCTCTCCCGACCATATCTTTTCGGAACTTCGAGCGGAAGAGTTTGAGTTCGACGAGACCTCAACGAAAGCAAAGAGCCGAAGGCGACAAAAAAATTGACCATGCCTTCAAAGCATCGGTCAGCACAGCATCTCCAGCGACAAGCAAGACAACGAGTAAGACTGAACCTTCACTCAATGATCTACAAGAAGGAAGTCTCGCTCAGAAGTACGCGTTGCTCGCCGTGAAGTATCGAGAAGGAGAAGGAGAGGCGCGAGTAAAAACCGACTAAAGCATACCGAGACACAAAAGGTAAGTCGGATTATACGCCAAAACGCACTCCCGACTCACAATCTTCCGAATGCGGAAAGAAGGATGACTCGGCACCATCAAAGGATAGTGAAAGCAAAGAAGAAAGAGTCATCACTTGCTACAATGCAAAAAGCCGGGACACTATCAATATGATTGTCCCGAGCTCGGTAGTCTTGAACGCGCAAAGCACGTAAGGCAAAGGAGAGATAAATTCGCCCCGTAAGAGACAATCCTATATTGCGGGCGAAATCTCGGACGACTCGGAAGAAGTCGACTCCTTCATGGACTCATCTCGACGATGAAGCGGCTTTCATGGCCTTAGAGCATGAAGGCGAAGAAACAACCGAAAAGTGCCTAATGGCGGGAGAAGAGGATGAGGTAAACTCTCATGAACCACTTAATTCCTCTTCACACTCGCACACACGACAGCATTTCGGGTGCGGATGGGAATTTGGACATCACGACCGCCTATGAAGAATTATTAGATGAACAAATTCAAATGAGTGCACGGCTCAGTAAGACTCTTCAGAGATTGGATACCCCGAAAGTGGAGAATCGGAGACTTTCTCAAGAGAGTCGGGCCGCATCGAAGCCGAAGGACTTGTGTTGAGACTCATGGAGGAGATGAACTCTCGATGGCCAAGTCTCAAGCATCAAGAAGATCGAATTTCAGTTTTGACCAATGACTTGACTCGAAAGATACCGAACCGAGTCTCGAAGCAAGAACCGTCGAGAATTCGGACCAAGCACGACATACGAAAAAGAGTGATGATGTCCGGAAGAGCCCGATGACCGAGCGTTACATGGGCGCCGAAAAGAAGCTGGAGGCTATGCTTGCAAGCAACAAGCCCAAGCACCGTAAGGAAGGACTTGGTTTCAACCGAGAAGCTTCCTCATCTCGCCCCCGTACACTCGGAAGTGCGTCTAACCGATAGGTTTGTTCGAGGAGAAACAATCAATGCAAATGTTCGAACCCCTCAAGCAAAGAACAAACAAAAGATGAAAGCACCTCATCCTACGCATCGGTATTCGACCGGAAGATCGGTACCAAGACACCCCGGTTCGGTCAAGGGGGAACCAAGCAGAGTTAAGTGGGCTAATCAGTATGGACCACCTCGGTTGACACATCCCACTCAATATGAGTCATATTACTATGATCCTATAGTCGAAGTGGTTCCAAGAGTCGAAAAAGAAGAAAAACGCACAAAAGGCAAAGGTCGGCGAGTCCACCAACTCGGAAGATCCGGACTCCGACACGAACGACCTAAGAAGTCGGCTTTGACCGATCCGGTGGTCAAGTATGTTGACTCAAGTGGAAAGAAACCGTGCCGAAACCACCGGGGTTGTTAGGACAGATTTGGGTTACTAAAACTAACATCTAAGGACCCAAAAACAAAATAAAGGGTACCTGAAGATAATTCTGTTTTGCAGGTGCACAAAGATCCTTGGTATGTGGACAGTGGATGCTCAAGACATATGACTTACCAAAGGAACCTACTGAAGAATTATATAGCAGAAGAAGGACCCAGAATTGAGTTTGGAGACAATACAAGAGGATATGGAGCACTCGGCATTGGGCCCCACGGTTCCTAGAGTATCATATGTTGAAGGACTTCGACATAATCTTCTCTCTGTTAGTCAATTCCGTGATAACTCGAATAGAGTGATTTTTTACACTTGGTTTACGTGATGTCATTGATAAATCCACAGGGAAAACAGTGTTATCAGGTTCGCGTAAAAAGAATATATATGTAGCTGACTGGAACTCAGCAGAACCTGAAGCTTGTCTGTTGGCGAAGAACGACAACCGTACAGGATGGCTTTGGCATAGGAGACTCAACCACCTCAACTTCAAAACGCTCAACAAACTAGCAAGGAACACTCTAGCAAGAGGATCGCCGAATGAAGTATTCAAAGCAAAGACACTCGGTGTAAAGCATGTCCGAAAGGAAAGCAAACAAGGAATCAAAATCCACTGTTCCATCTCCTTCCACCGATGGAATCCTTCGACCGCTACATATGGATTTGTTCGGTCCAGTCTCTCCAGTGACGATCAGAGGCAAGAAATATGCTTTAGTGGTCATCGATGACTACTCGCGCTACACATGGGTCATATTCATTGCCAACAAGTCTGACGTCAAAACAGAGTTACCAACGCTTCTGAAAAAGCTCAGTGTCGAGAAGAACACCAAGATAATCAAAATTCGTTCGACGGAGGAAGCCGAGTTCCTTAATTCCATGGTAGAGGAGTTACGCAAAGCGAAGGAATTGAGCATGAGACATCTGCTGCGCGCACCCCTCGGCGAACGGGGTTGCTTGAACGAAAGAATCGTACACTCAAAGAAGCAAAGAAGAACTCTACTCGCAGACTCGGGACTCCCAACCAAATTGCGGGCGAAGCTAACCGACACTCGCATGTTATACTCGGAACCGATCTCTACCGACAAAGCAAAGATAAGAGAACACCATATGAACTATGGAACTGCAGGAAGCCTTCTTTATCTTATTTCCATATCTTTGGTTGTTCATGCTTTATCCACAATAATGGGAAAGATCAACTGAGGACTTTTGATAGCAAGTCAGATCAGGGAGTTTTCTTAGGATACTCTCGGGTCAGCAAAGCTTTCAGAGTATTCAACTATCGGACTCTTTGCGTGGAGGAAATCCCTCATGTTGTTTTTAATGAGTTTGCTACTGAAGACAGGAGCAATAACTCTAACTCTAAATCTGAGGACATCAGTAAGCAGCTACAGGATCTAAGCTTAAAAGACAAACCTAAAAAGATCCAACTATGTTGGGATGATGATTCAGACGAAGAAACTGAAGACAAGTCTACTGAATCTCAACTAGCAGAGCAAGTAGCTGAACAGATTGACTCTCCTGAACAGAGTCAATCCCAGGTAACTCAGGTCGATGAGGAAACCTTAGAGGTAAGCGAGACCACTACCGAGAGTAACAACTCGGGGGGGAACATCTATTAATGTTCCTAAGCTGAATGCCCCTGAACCTGGAAACTCAGTAGATCACACTCTCATTACTAAATTGCTTCAATCTCAGAATAGTACGACTGAAATTCCTAACTCACCTACTATCTGTGTTGATCAAATTTCAGATGAAGAGCTGAAACATCGTAGATCGTGGCTAGATGCTCACACTCCTGATCTAATCATTGGAGATCCTTCAGCAAAAGTCAAGACAAGATCCAGATTCTGTCAAGGAGAAAGCGCATTATATTCTTGCTTCTTGTCTACTGAAGAGCCTCAGACGATTGAGGATGCACTTAAAGATCTTGACCTTGGATCATAGCTATGCGAGAGGAGGCTGAATCGGTTCACGAGAAACGAAGTTTGGGAGCTTGTTAACGGACCCAAAGCATCAACACGTCATTGGAACAAAATGGGTCTTCAAGAACAAGCGAGATGAAAACAACGTCATAGTAAGGAACAAAGCAAGGCTCGTGGCTAAAGGCTACTGTCAAGCTGAGGGAATAGATTTCGATGAGACATTCGCTCCGGTTGCAAGATTGGAGGCAATCAGACTATTCCTAGCCTACGCAACACATCAAAGATTCAGAGTCTATCAAATGGATGTGAAGTCTGCGTTCCTGAACGGCGTACTGAAAGAAGAAGTCTATGTAGAATAACCGCCCGGCTTTCAGCAGGGACATCAGGTTTATAGACTCAGAAAGGCTCTATATGGGTTAAAACAAGCACCCAAGGCTTGGTACGATACCCTGTCAGAGTTTCTTCTTCAGAAAGGTTTTCAGAAAGGCACAGTAGATCGCACGCTGTTCAGCATTCGACTGGAAGACGACTTACTACTCGTGCAGATCTATGTAGACGATATTATCTTCGGATCAAAGAACGTCGTCATGAGTCAGCAGTTTGAGAAAATGATGAAGGACAAGTTCGAGATGTCAATGATGGGTGAAATGAACTATTTCCTCGGCATTCAAGTCAAACAATCTGAAAAGGGAATGTTCATTAACCAAGGCAAATACACTCGAAACCTCATCAAAATATTCGGTTGCACATCCGGCAAACCTATCAAGATCCCGATGAACTATGAAGATCGATCTTGATAAAGAGGGAGAATCAGTAGACCAAACTGAATTTCGTGCAATAATTGGTTCCTTATTATATCTAACAGCTACTCGTCCTGACATAACTTATGTTGTAGGTGTCTGCGCTCGATTTCAGGCGAATCCTAAGCAGAGCCACATGGACTCAGCAAAGAAGATTCTCCGCTACCTCAGAGGCACACCTGACATGGGTTTATGGTATCCAGTGATGATAATATTGAACTAACCGGTTACTACGATGCCGACTATGCGAGATGTAGAATTGATCGAAAATCAACTTCAGGAACTTTTCGGTTCCTAAAGCGTAAGCCGATCTCATGGTTTTCAAAGAAGCAGCACTCAGTAGCCACGTCAACTACTGAAGCTGAATACATGGCTGCCGGAAGTTGTTGTGCCCAAATCCTTTGGCTGAGACAGCAGCTAAGAGACTATGACGTCATTCAGAATGAAGTGTCGATATTCTGCGACAGTACCAGTGCTATTGCAATCACTCAGAACCCTGTACTACACACGAGATGCAAGCACGTGGACATTAGGCATCACTTCATTCGCGACCATGTCGAAAAGAAGGATATCAGGATGGAAAAGATCCATACTGACAAACAAAGGGCTGATATTCTGACCAAGCCTCTAGCTGAATCCAGATTCAAAGAACTTTCAGTAGAGCTAGGTCTGCTGGACTCTACTGACCCCAGTCAGTAAGAAGGTTCCAAGAGAGGATCATTCAGTAAGGGGGAATGATCACTCTCAATACTGAGTAAATTCGATACGTACGTACGAGAAAACCATCTACAAGAGGTATCGGTGACTACTATGTTCGCTGACGGGTTTTGCGTAACGAATAAAACAGTAATGCATTTATGATGAAGATTCAGCATGCTATTAAATATCATAAGTTTGTTATTTATTATTAACGACTTATATTTAATGCACGATATTCTATACATAAGTTTGCTGAACTCTGCACGCATTTAATGCATGTCATCTCATAGTTACTACTTAAGCATATTTACAACTGGCTTTGACTTAGGCGGCCATTGTGATCATTACCTTTTTTAATATCCAATCTTAACCGTCCATATCATAAAGCAGATTTAAATTTGGCCTTTGATCGAAAACCGTTCACCTTCACGTTAGATATATATTTTCGATCATATCTTTAGAAACCGCCATTACCGCACTTAAAATCCTCTGCATCCGAAAATTCTGAGATCATTTCTTGCAATCCCCTCTTGCATATCCTTTTAGAATCTCAATCTCTCTTTCGGTATGCTTATTACAACTGCTACATGAATTAATCTTCTTTTTCAGAATCGCTATACAAACTGTTTATTTAAATCGATACTGACAAATTCTAGTGTAACAGGTACAATGGCAAGTGAAAATATTTCGGTGTCTGCTCCAGTTAACATGCAAGAAATCCTGGACAAGGATCGTGTTTGGTTCGAGCTAACCATGGAGTTCAACGCCTGTGATCTCGATTATATGGACGAGATCTTCTCAGCTCTTAGAGAGTCAGGGCTTGAAAGTTTTCTTTCAAGGAAGCCGACATACTTCCTCCCGAGGCAGGTGGCCGAAGTTTATCTTAATCTGACTCAGTAGGCGGGGACATAATCGGAAGATTCGCCGTTCACGAGATCAAGGATGCTTTTCCAATACTGAAGCAAATATCACTCAAGGAAGCGCTAAAGAGAAGTTTTGATCTGCCTTTTGAAGAAGTCAGTACTGTGTGGTACAAGGATGATCTTGTAGATGACTATTTGACAATATTCTGTGGAAAGCCCACGACCTTCAGAGCTGTTTTTCCTAAAAACAACATGCTGCCTCAGTACAGAGCTTTGGCTTATATTGTGACGCAGCTACTGACCAGCCAAGCAGGCTCATTCGATCAAGTATCGAGGCTCAAGATCCAGCTCATGATGGCCATATATGATAGAGCCCAGATCAATTGGACGGAGTTCTTTATCCGTGAATTCATGGCTCAGGCGGCCAAATTCGACAAGGCCTCTTGCACGCTGAGTGCAAAGGGCAAGCTTCTTTATGGACTGAAGCTGTCCATAATGATAGAGGATGTCTGCGGATCTGAACCAATAACCTACAGTGACAAGGAGTATTTTAATGTGAAGAAGGTCAGATTCCACAACAAGACTGCTGCTCTTCAGCAGATCGGGTCAGGTTCCTCAGCCGTAACTCAGCAGACTAAGTCTCAGCAGGCTACACCCTCGAAGAAGAGAACACCTCCAGCAAAAACTCCAAAGGCACCAGCTAAGAAACTGAGGAAAGCCATTCCGGACGTGCCTACCGAACCCCGAGGTCTCTCCCCGAAGTTCCTGCTGCTCAGGCTACTCAGCAACCTATTCAGCCTCAGCGGCTGATAGACGAGTCAGGATCATCTGAGAAGACTCAATCAGTGGAGAAGGCCGTCTCCACTGAGGAACCCGTAGAAGTGGAACAAGGGGATGCTACTGAAGCACATAGCGAAGAGATTCAGCGTCTTGACAGCCCCCTCTCAGTTCCACCACTCAGCAGTGTGCCTCCTGCTGAGACTCAGACGTCTCCCATAGAATTGGAGTCTGAGACAACATCTGAAGAAGAGACAATTGGGATGGAAGCTTCAGTGATCGTATCCAGAGCATCCCGAGAGATTCTTCAATAGATTCCAGAGCTTGCTGACTACTCTAATTTGTTGCTCATTGCAAAATCAGCAAGGCTCCACATGTTGCTGCGATTTCAGGAGTGGCCCCATCTACAACGTCTAGTACTCCACTACTCCTGCCAGCAGCTTCATGAAGAAGAATTGAAGTTGAGGGAGCAAATAGGCTACTCCGAGCCTCGCGACCTCGGCACCATGGAGAACCCGAGGGGTCGCTATGCTAGCAATGATACATGACGAGCGGCTAGCTACCGGCTCAAGCACCCTCGAGATGGATCGAGACCACGATGGTCAAGATCCACCCTGATGATTCGAGGCCACGGAAAGCCTGATGAGGAAAATCCCCAGGACAAGGATACACATGCTACTGAACAAGCTCAACCTCCACTCCGTATCCTTGGACCTGCGAAGTCCACGGCTGGTGCTTCGTCCTCAGCAGAGCCCGCTCAGCTCTTGCTGGAGTCGACTTACGGAAGCGTGCCTTGCCCAACTTCCAAGAGATCTCGATCCGTAGCAAAAGCTCTCACCGCTCAGGGAATCCAGAA
This sequence comes from Lavandula angustifolia, assembly GCA_028984105.1. Lineage (NCBI taxonomy): Eukaryota > Viridiplantae > Streptophyta > Magnoliopsida > Lamiales > Lamiaceae > Lavandula > Lavandula angustifolia. The sequence goes on along the minus strand of CM054818.1, from coordinate 11,390,459 downwards.
TCGAGCTCTTGCGAAGGCCGTCCATAAGGTGTGGAAACAGACTGCGCTAGCCACAACCAATGAGCTACAGGGGCTGAAAACATCAGCATCTAAATCAGCCGCCCCTGTTGTATCTGAAATTGTATCCGAAGCTTTGGCTAAGCAGCAGAAGCAGTTTGATGATCAGCTCAGAATCATTCAGGAAGGACAAGCCAAACTTCTCGAAGCATTCCAGGCTTCAATGTCCACTCATACTGAGTCCTTCACTGAACAAGCCCAGGCTACGGAAATCCGACTTGACAACATTCAACTGGTCGTGGAAGAGAAGATTTCGAGAAGGCCGACGAATTCAAGGCGACGGTGACCTCTCCCATAAGCAATACTCGGAGGAACCGACTAATGAGAGGAATGAGCTACACTTGGCGGCCGACAAAGATCCATGATGATCGGACGAACTGTCCGCTGTCTACAAACGCCTAGACAAGAAGGTACTCGTCCCTACCCCACTGTAATTGATGATGCCAAAAAGGGGGAAGGAAAAGAGAAGAGTACGGAAGGAAAAGAGAAGAGTACTGAGAAGCCGACCCCTACCAAAACTACGCCAAATTACTTAAGGGGACAACTTCACCGAGATCCGAGAAAAGACCAAGTCCGTGGACCGAGATAAGCGGGACTCGGACTCGGACTCAAACAGAGGGTAAGGCCCGGGGTGTCTTGGGCTGCGAGCACATACCGAGGCCCGGCCCAAGTGGCTCGAGAACCCGTGCTACTCATGCAACCCGCACTCCGAGTGATTTTATCAAGGAGGTTGCAGAGTATGCTGAGCAAGAAGAGTCAGAAGAGGAAGAGGCTCCTCTACCTCCACCTGTTCAGGGAAAAGGCAAGAAAGTGCTGATTCTCCCAACCCCTCCAGCCAAGAAAACCAAGAGATACATTTCGGTGAGGAGGAGGCTCAAATTGCGGTGATGAGAAGGCGGCAAGGGAGATTCTTTGAAACGTAAGCCGCTAATAAACCAAAGTCTAAGCTCTGTCAAAGGAAAGACAAAATCTCCAGCTCGAGGAGGAAGAAAGCCTCGCTAGGATACCTCCAAGGAAACCTGATTATCGAGGATGAAGAAGATAGGGAGAAGGAGAAGGAGCAAAAGCAAAGAAAGCACCGAGAAGCGGGGGTACGTCAAAAGAAAAATCAAGTACCCCCTTTGAATCCGTGAGACATTCCTCGTAAAGCCACCTGAAGCCCAAGATGATGAAATTGAGGCCATATTCGACCAAATGAACGAGATACTTATACGGAGGCGAAGAGTCTAGACAAGTTCGAGCCGCCAAAGACGAGAATTTGGGAGGCGACTTGAAGCACCGAGGAAAAGGACCGAGGAAGAGGCCAGCCGAGAGTACCTTCAAAAGCCGATATTCCTTATCGATACGAAGGTTCGGGAAGCCGCTGATCTCGAAATCGCACGAGATGGCCAAAGACGAGACAATTGGATACCGCTCAATTTACTCGAGAGATGGGAATCGGCAAAGATAGAGTTCATCAAGCGCAATTATTTCGGAGGTTACGGCCCAACATGACTAAGGCCGATGCCTACACGAATGGATGATGATAAGTGAACCTGATCTACACATATACATGCATAAAGTCGTATCTGAAGGTATAGAGGTCAGTGTTCAGGAGCCCAGAATCATACCTCCACCTAGAAGAAATGATGACTCAATCCACTTTGGGGTAATAGAAGCTGAAGTGAAGTATGCCGCATCAAAGAGAGAAGCTGGACGAAGATGAGCCAACGAGACTTTGCTTTGCATACTTGAAGCCGAGGAAGAACACATACCGGATGTATGGAGTGCCACTGCCAGAGACGCAATCTCAAGGATTCATGGACAGGATCAAGCAGTTTAAGGGCTCCTAGGCTTAGTTCTATTCTTCCTAGTTTAGCAAGATTTGTAATTGTACTGATCTGAATCACTCATATATACAAATCTGATTTTGGCTCTGACAACCACTTGTTGTCTATCCAGCCGTGTTTGTATTATGCTTTAACACTCGGAATCACCGAAGTGATGACCGACTCACACACTCACTCTATTTACTTTCTTGTCAGTTTATTACTTTGTTAGATTCTGCTAGTCTAGTTTCTATGTAATGGGGGAAATTGTGTTTTGCCCTGTTTTCTCAGTAGTCTAGAACTGTTGGAACAACTCCACTGATCTTACTTGTAATAATGTAAGGAGCTCTGTTTCTGATAGTTTAGTGTTAGCATAGATGATAGGTTTTGGCATCATCAAATAGGGGGAAATTGTTGGGTGATGATTCTGTCCTCAGCATAGTCTTTCTTGGTGGGAAATGATTCTATCTTCTATACTGAACCATGCTCGGCAGCCTAGTGCTCTGAATGTTGAGAAGATTTGAAGATCCCAAAACCCCATCTGATTGGTGAACCATTCCGTTGTAATCGTTATTTGTCTCACGAGGTTTCGGACTCGGTAGACACTCTGCTCCCGATCAAGGCGCTCGTAGATTATCCGCCTTAACACCGAAGTAGAAGACTCGGTGATCTTGGACTCAGCGAGAGCAAGATATGCGAAAGAGTCGATGGAACCGGACTCGGCGAGAGCGATTCATCGAACTCGAGCCGATCTTCGATAGACTTTCCTCAGCTATCTACCTACTGAATACGGGATCAGACTCAGCATCGGTAGACAGTCTTCTGAACTGTCAGATACTTTTGAAAGACAATTAGCATTGTCATATACGAGAAAGAGAGAAGTCAGCTTCAGTTTGCCTTGAAGTCTGTGCTGTCTCAACCACTCTATCCACCTCGACGAATGACAAGAACACACGTGTCTTCTCACCTGCTAAAGCTACAGTCAACCCTTTACCTAAAAAGGTGGGAAAGTACACTGTTACCTACTTCAAAAGAGCCGTTTGCTACCAAAAGAGAGAGAAAGAAGAAGATCGTCTCCAACGGATCTTTTCCAATCTCTGCTCTATAAATAGAGGGACATTTCAAGAAGAGAGAATGCGCATAAGCTTAAACAACGAAAACATACACAAGCATTCAAACGAGCTAGAACCAGAAAACCCTAAGTCTTCCGCAAGAACTTGAAGATCTATCTCCGTGAAAGACTACCTTCTCGACCTCATAGGGAACCAAGCTAAACTGTTAGAAGAGCCTCTAGTATCCAAATCGACGATACACGAACCTAAAGCTTATTTCAGCTGTTCGTCGATCTAGAAGCTACATTCTCATTCCCTATCCCTCTAACCCTAAGCTCAACCGAATATACCTATAGCTTAGACGAAGGAGTTCATATTTGAACCCAATCCTTATTGTAAAAGGACTCCTTCATAGTTGGACAAGTTTGTCAAACACTTTAGTTTGATGCCTTTGTAAACTGGGACTTGCTCAGTATAATCCCCAAGCCACAACTTTGTCTTGTGCACAAGCTGACTGAGACTAACTCAGTATAATAAATAGCCTCCTGAACTTTCGGGACAGTGGACGTAGGATCGATTGATATCCGAACCACTTTAAAAATCTGTGTCTTGTTATTGTTTTTCGATTCTTGTTGCATTGATTTTCATTGTTCATACCGAAAATCTTCTTTAAAATCATACAACTGTCTCAAAGATACCGAACTGTCTACTTGAACTGAGACTTGCATAAAACGGTTTTCCACTCAACTGATTAGGGCCTACACTTTTCCGCACCGCTGAACTCTACCTGTTTGATACTGAATTCTGACTCAGTCAGCTAGCAGATCTCAGTGGAGTCAGACTCTTTGCCACACACGATTCAGAACAGCTATTTGGTCTGCTGAATTATTTCAGTACGGCACTTTCCTGAACAGGACTGTTCGTGTTCGAAGTTGAGAAAATCGGATTCAGGTGTATTCACCCCCCCCCCCTCTACACCTGACCGTACACTCGGGACCAACAGACTCCTTTCACTATACTGCTCCTGCTGAGTCCAGTATTACTGAGTCTTCTCTTCTGGTGCTGAGGCAAATAATCAACTGAGTGCCTGAGCCAGAGCAGAGTGTCTGCTGAGTCTGAAACCTCATAGACAAAAACAGATTACAACGAAAAGGTTCACCAATCAATATAGGATTTTGGGATCTTCAAATCTTCACAGACTCCTTCAGAGCACAGGGCTACTGAGTAAATGTCAACAGAGAAGACTGAGTCATTTCCCACTATTTCCAACATTGCTGAGGACAGAATCATCACCCAACAATATGTAAAAACAATTTAATTTGATGGTTTATATTAACTTTGAGAATCATGCTCATATGATTATTCAGAAATTAAGTAGAATATATACACATGATTACATATTACAATATATTTTTAAAATATCTTGTTGCTCTGATAAAAAGAATGTCACTCATCTTATCTTATATATCGTCTGAAAAATCGCCTCATTAAATCCTTGACAGTTTTTTTAAATTATTTCAAAGAACTATCTAAGAACAATTTCTACCATGATGTACAAAGAAAGACAATATCATAGCCAAGAGGTTCAACACATGTTTTAGATATAAAAATACACAAATTTTGCAAATATCTTTAAAAAATATATGCAAGGATATAAAATATTTTCTCAGTTATATATACATAGTTATGGACAGTTCAAACATAGATCTACCTTATACAATAGTTTTTGGAAAACTGATTGCACCAAAAAGATAAGAATGCAAACTCTTTATGACAAACATATAAATAGAAAACTCAGTCCAAATATTAGGTATTTGTGCTGCACTTTTTTTTCCTTCAAATTATTGTAAGAGTTGTTGTCTGTCCTACTATCATGCACTACTTTGAAGTTTTTCACACCATGTATTTGACCCTACTCAAGTTGTGGTTTGAATATGCGAACCAAATTTTTTGGTATTGTTGCTTCAATTCTCTCTTCCTGAAACATTTAAATGAACCAATTTAAAATATGAGTTATTGGAATATTAAACTATAAAACTGCTCAATTAACTGTACCTTGGAATCACGAAAAATACACTAAATACTTGATATATCTTTTTTGTTGAAAGAAGGTATCTCGTATGCTCGTAACATACGGAGTTTCATTGCAAATGATTATTTGAATTCATCCAACTCTTCGATGAGAGACCAAATACTAGGCATTTGTGCTGCACTTTTTTTTCCTTCAAATTATTATAAGAGTTGTCAAAATTGTAGTAGAATTTTTAGTAAATGTTTAATTTATAGATTTGCAGCTTGTGCTTCAAAGAGAAATTAAAGAAAAGTCTTACCATAATCAATTAAATTGATTTCAGTAGCAAATCAATCGAAACTTAATGATATTCTCTTATCACAATCAATTAACGTGATTGGTGGGAAAGAAAAAAATTGGTGGGAAAGAGAATAATTTGGAATAATTTATGAGAAATCCAATTTTATATATGAAGATATTTTTCTCATAGCGTAATAATTACAATTAATTTATATTGATTTGATTGATTCCATATCCATGTAAGTTTAAATATGAATGTAACGTAAAAGTTGCTAAAAAACCTATTTCAATGATAAGAGATATTGGTATTTTATGAAAGACGAAAAATTGGAGGAAAACAATTTAATTGACTTGATCTTCATTAAATGTTTTTTTTGGAAAGCATCCTAACTGAAATTCATTGGCATTAAAATCACACTATATTAACGTGATTTATGAGAGACAAATTTAGAAGAAACTATGAGAAATTTTAGTTTTTATTACTATTTTAAATTTATTTAATTGGTTATTTCAAATCTATTGAGGTATTTTGAGGTAGTAATTTAATCCAATGTTTTAATCTAATTATATATATATATATATATATATATATATATATATATATCAACTATCAATTGTAACATATCCTATATATAATAATATATAATATTATATATATAATATATATAATTAGCGTAAAAATAATTAATATAAAATTATCTATTAAATTGCATTGAAATGACATGAATTGAGATTTTTCTTTAATGTATAGCTAAATGAAAAATTGATAAGAAATTATCAATTGGATCACATATATAATATTATAATTAACATAAAAATCAATTAATATAGAATTATCTATTGAATTGCATTGAAATGGATGTATTGAGATTTTTAATTAATGTATAAATAAATGAAAAATTGATAAATCTACCCTCAATTAATGAAATTTTCAATTTGATCCAATTGAATTGAGATTTGAAATTCAAAGATTCGTTTGTTATATGTATAAGATTGTAAGTGTGACAATTTTAATTACCAAAATCATAATACGGATTAATTAAATGAAAATGCAGGTGCAACACAGACACAAAATTAGATTTGTTTGTGGCCGGAAGGACCACTAAATTGTGGCATTAGGCAGCATCATGATGACCACACCCTCATCATAAATAATTCATCTATTTGATTTATTTTCGTAACGACACTGCTAATAATTTGACGAACAAATATATAAATTAAAGTAGGCGTGTAGATCAGGTATCTCGTCAATTAAGCATAGAAGAAGGGCGTATTCGGAGGCCCGCCTCAAAAATTGTAAATGGAAAAGGCATTTAAAAGCAACTCAAATGATAATAGATTCCAGATCTTGCCGCCCAGTCCAACGTTCGAATAACTCCACTTGCCCGATCCTACTCCTGCCACGTCCAGAATTTTTCAAAATTTATCATCTTATTAATATGAACATTTATAGCATCATATTTCAAACTAAGAACATGCTATTTGATCCATATTATAATATATAAAAAAAATATTTTACTTTCCTAGTTATAAATGATGACAATACAGTGACACGTAAATTAAATTTTGTACTCAATACTGATTACGTAAAAGGGTAATGACTCCGTTAAACTAATATACTGGTGGGTCCAAAAAAAGCAAAGACAACGGGAGGTTTCTACTTCGGGGCTTTCTTCTTCTTCTTCTTCCTTTTTTTTTTTTTTAAATAAAAAATAAAAATTGCCCTCCCTGCCTTTCTCTGTTACTTTAGAGTCAGTGAAGACTTCCTTATTTTCTCTCCACGACATTCAATGAGTCCACTACTGAATGCTTCTAAATAAATCACGAGAACTCCATTCAATTTCCCTTTGCACTCTTCACCTTGAGAATTCTGATCCAATCCGGCTTCCTAATTAATGTTCGTATCCTCCCATTTTTTTGGAAACCCCTGATCACCGTCGACTCTCCGTCCAGGTAACTCCTGTTCTCTCGTTTGTTAGTCTGTGTGGTTCTTGATATTCTTTTTCATTCTGAGGGAGAAAAATATGTTGTTGCGTCGGCGTTGTTATTGTTGTTAACGAAAAATATTATCTTACTGACTCTTGTGTTATCGTAGGAGACGGCCATTATATATCGTAAAAGAATAAAATGCCGGAAGAAAATTACAGCAGTTCAATATTCAACTCCCCCAACAAGAACTTGAGAGGAGTAAAAGGCTTGATCTTCAACAACACCAAAACTTGTCACGCTGATGAATTATTAATCAGCGACCGCGAGTTAGCACAGAGGAAAGCCGAAGAAGCCGGTATGTTTTCATCTGTCTGATCTTTTTGCAAGTCAAAACTCAAAAGTAGTCGTAGACATGAATAGCGCAAGTGAAGATGTGTTTTGGTTGGCCTTCAAAACAACAACAGTGGTTGAAAACATGATTATCAAATTCTGCACGCTCTTCACAGTAATTAATTTAGAATAAATCAACCTTCACTTGTTTGTAATCAAAATTCTTCTTTTTAACCCCCAAAATTTACATCCTGCCAAAGTTTATACCAAAAAAGAAAAAAGTAATTAAATAAATAAAAAAAGGATAAAATTAAATAAAACCAGCCAAGAAGAAGCGTAATGTAACCGAAGTTCTGTTGCCAACTTCCAACTCCGAAGAAAGACTTGAGAAAAAATTGATCTGCAAATTCGTAATTACAGCATCAAGAAGGTACCAGGCGGCGCAATGGCTGCAGCAGATGGACCAGGGCGCGTCGGAGGTGCTCCCAAAAGAGCCCACGGAGGAGGAATTCTGTTTGGCGCTCCGCAACGGACTCATTCTCTGCAACGTCCTCAACAAAGTCAATCCCGGCGCCGTTCACAAGGTAAATGGTGTCTCTTCGCAAGGAGCTTTCCATTCCCTTAATCAGTTTGTGATGGATTTTTCAATTCCTTCTTCTGCTTGTCGAAATGCGTAGGTGGTGGAGAATCCGGTGCTCGACGTGCAGGCCACCGAGGGTGCGGCGCAGTCTGCGATTCAGTATTTCGAGAACATGAGGAATTTTCTTGCGGCTGTTGGCAACATGAAGCTCCTCACTTTTGGAGCGTCTGATCTTGAAAAGGTTTGCGCATTTTTTTATTGTTTGTTGTACATGATCGTTCATTCGTTCTGTGATGAAGATTTTGTGAATGGCTTTTTACTCGCAACTCTATTCACTAGTATCAACATTGAAATTAAATCATAACTTGAGTGTCACTGCAATGCTTAAGAGTGTACAACGTTGGCATCTTCTGTATTATCATGGGGAATGAGGTTTCACGATTTCTTGCATAAATATGTCATATCTACTTCTCATTTATGTCTCAATCAATTGTGTTTCGATTTCTTTATTTTTATATAAAAATGTGTTTAGTATTTACTAGTCAGTACGTGGCAGAGAAGAGTCATTTTAGAGAGAAAGTGACCAATAGAAGCAATACGTTATGTGTGAAAATAACTAAAATCTCCAAAATGATTGAACTATTTACAGATCCCCATTGTCATTTGGGGAAGAATGTAGGGTTTAAGCTCATGTAAAGCTGTGGATGTTCATGAGGGTAACCCGTATTCTTCTTCTTTGCCTATACCCTGTTAGTGTTTTTGCTTTAGCCCAACATTCAAGTAGGAACAGTGTTTCCGGGCACTTCTTTAAATGAGTATATAATATTCTTATTGTTAACTTTCACCCAAATCTTACTGTACTCTGGTGAACCTCAAAATTATGTGGATTTACAGGGAGGCTCATCAGGCAAAGTAGTGGATTGCATTCTCTGTTTAAAAGGATATTATGAGTGGAAGCTATCTGGAGGTATTGGTGTCTGGAAATATGGTGGAACAGTGAGAATTATGTCTCTTGTGAAAGAATCACCTTCTTCTGTGGTGAGTAGCGAGAGTGTAGATGATTCGGAAACTTCACAATATGAACAGTTAATGGAGTTCCTACACTTATCAACTGACTCACATGAGGAATCCAGGGCAGCCAATATTCTCACCTTCATGTTCGATCATTTTAGTATTGGTAGTTTACAATCTTATCTGACTGAAGCCAACGGATTTGATGACTTGCCTCTAAGTTCAATGGTAGGTAAGACTATTCTCTATTTCTTGTATGTATATTGTTGGGCTTGCAGAAACCAAGTGCCATTCTCTGAGAGAGATAATCTAAGATTTCAATTTACTTTAGGATTGAATTCAACAAGTTGAAAAAAATCTTCTCTCAATAGAGCTTTTGCTTTCTTTTCTGATTAATGTCCCTTCATAGACAGAATGATTCTTTAGTCCAGACATATCCACTCCAAAACTGCGACTGTCCATAAAGAAAAAGACTTGTGCTTTCCACAAGTCTTATGTTTCATTTTCATCCTTAGCATTTACCTTTACAAACAATTTGGCACCTTAATGAATATGTAAACATTTATCATTTTACACAGCCAGATATGGTCATATCATTGGAAACCCCAAACCACGACTTTTTATGGTAATCAAAAACATGTTTGCATGACTAAACTTGTAATATGAGACTTTTCAGGTAATCTAAAAATCAATAATTTAGTAATAGCGTTTGCGAATACACTATGGGCCAGTAGTGCCTGCAGTTGTTTCTATTCCTGATCTGCTTAGTAGTTGATTATCAGAACAGATTCTAAAGTTACTTGATAATCTACTTTTTATAAATTTACTTCACAAATATTATCCGCATTTTCGCGTAGTGTGGGTCATCTTCCATTATTCTAATTTTGGGAAATAAATGTAGGTCATTGATATTGTGCTCAGGAAAGTCGTTAAGGACTTCTCAGCATTGTTGGTGTCCCAAAGCAATCAGGTTTTTGCAGTTGCAATATCTATTTATGAGTTTAGCATTGTTGCTGTCAATTCTGTCCACTATCCCATCTAAGTTGCTAATAATTGTCATAATGAAGTTCAGTTTAAATCTTTGTCCTGCAGCTGGGCTTGTTTCTGAAGAAAGCCTTGAATAGTGATTGTGACCCTCTGACAAAGGCGCAATTCGTGGAAGCAATTTCAAAATACCTAAGCAGAAGAACAAGTCTGGTATCACAAGATATTTCTAGTTTCTGTATTTGTGGTGGAAAACGGGATGGAACATTGCATTGGAATACTGCTCCTCGTGTTGGTGCAGAACTACTTGATCTTCAACAAAAACAGTTAGAGGTATTAGTCCTCGATTCTTCATTTTTTTGAGCAAGGATGAGGACTTCAAAAGAACTCCGTTAAAAGATTGTCCTATTAGGACTTTTAAACTGGTTAAAATAAAATTTCAATGTATTTTTTGTTCAGAAGAAGAAGAATACAAATCAAAATATAAGTAAGTTCATGAATTTGATTGAGATAATGTCCATCTCCAAATAAGTTATTTAATGATTTTGTACAAAGCTCTACAACTAAGGGCCAAAATCTTGGCGGATGCATGAGATCATATGAATATTGTGCATAAAGACTTACGTTTACTTTAGGTCAGATCTTTGTATTTTTATGTGGCATTTCATCCTTTTACATGAATGTGATCCTCATAATATGACTATATCATCTGAGAAAAAAAATTCAGGAACTTAAAGCGCTTTTTATTGAGACACAACACGAAGTCCACAGGGCTCAACTAGGATGGGAGAAAGAAATAGAAGGCCTGGGTGAGATTCAAACAGCTGTTCAATATTGTCTTTTTCTTTATTTGGCTTCTGGTTTTGAATGTTCTAAGTTATGATTTGTTTCTCTATTGTTGAAATTGTAAGTTGCAGCCGACTTCTTTATAAGCAACTTGTATAGTCCGCTAAATTCGAATACCTTATACAGGGCAACATGTCAAAGGCTTAGAAGTTACTGCTTCTTCATATCACAAAGTTTTGGAAGAAAACCGTCTTCTCTATAATCAAGTTCAAGATCTAAAAGGTGATATTTCGATAATCTCATAATAGTTCATGCACTCAGTTTACTGAATGCTAAGCCTTTTGTAACTCAGACATATAGCTGTTGTTTGGAGACAAACTTAATATGAGGGCATATATTCTTCTCAGGAAGCATCAGAGTCTTCTGTAGAGTTCGGCCATTCCTTTCAGGACAATCTAATGGACAGTCAACTGTTGACTACATTGGAGAAGATGGAAGTATAATGATTGCAAATCCCCTAAAGCAGGGTAAAGATGCAAGGCGGGTTTTCTCATTTAATAAGGTTTTCCGGACTAATGTGACACAGCGTAAGTCATTTCTATTTACCTATTATCTGATACTTCGCATTAAGCACCATTAAACTTAGAATTTTCAAATAAAATTTAAACAGGCAATATATCACCATGTAACATGACCAGAATTTGATATCATTCTTAATATTCAAATATCTGCATATGACAAACACATATAAGCTCCAACAGTCTCAAGACATAATATACCTAATTTTCTTTCTTTTCAATTTTGCAGAGGATATATATGCTGATGCCCAACCATTGATCAGATCTGTTTTAGATGGTTTCAATGTTTGTATTTTTGCATATGGTCAGACCGGCTCTGGGAAAACTTATACTATGGTATGTAGTTATTGCAAGACTACATTATGTCATTTCTCATTTTTGTTTGGGCTGGCATAGAATTGTGTAGATGTATATTAAAAATAGGATGTTGTGACAATAAGCACAACAATTTTCGCAGCAAAAAAGTTGTTATCTTAGGGACATATCTCATGTTTTGTCTATATGTTCTTGTGATCTTGGTAAATGTGCATCTGTTCAGTGGAGTTTGTGACAGATGGATTGCATATAAGCGTTACAATCCCTTTTTATATTTGGAATTCTGGTTTTTTTAAGCTTTCCATTCATGCCAACCATAAAATTATAGTATGTTACAGGAGATTTTTAACACTAGGTGAATAATTTAAATTTAATGTTGACAGAGTGGCCCGGACTTGACAACAGAGGAAACATGGGGAGTGAATTATCGTGCTCTGCAAGACCTGTTTGAAATTTCAAAGGCCAGAATGGATGCCATAGAATATGAGGTTGGAGTTCAAATGATTGAGATATACAACGAACAAGTGAGAGATTTGTTGGTTTCTGACGGAAGCAATAGAAGATATCCTTGCAACTCGTTTTCTTCATGTTACTTAATTGGGAACTATTTTTGCTTATCATCTGTGTCACTTAGCTATATTGTAAATATCCTTAACTGCCTATACATTAGATATCCGAAACAATTCTCAGCTTAATGGTCTAAATGTTCCTGATGCAAGTCTGATTCCCGTAAAATGTACTCAAGATGTTTTGGATTTGATGAGAATTGGACAAAGAAACCGTGCTGTTGGTGCAACAGCTCTGAATGAGCGCAGCAGCCGATCTCATAGGTATATAATTTTTCCTCCTTGAAAGTTTTCTATTTTTCAGCATGACATTGTTTCATTAATCACTCTTTTAGTGGTCTTCGACTGAAACTTGTATTTCAGTATTTTGACAGTTCATGTTCGAGGAAAAGAATTAGTCTCAGGTTCTATGCTTAAAGGTTGTCTTCACTTAGTAGATCTCGCTGGGAGTGAGAGAGTGGATAAATCTGAAGCTGTTGGTGAGAGATTGAAGGAAGCTCAACATATCAACAGATCTCTCTCTGCTCTTGGAGATGTCATTGCCGCCCTAGCACAAAAAAGTTCTCATGTACCTTACAGGAACAGCAAATTAACTCAAGTTCTACAAGATTCTTTAGGTAATTTTACCCCCTTCTATGGGTTGGAAATGGAACACGATCTTTTGTGCTAGTGTTCAATTTACTCATCTTAACTCGTAGTTATTTCTAATTATGTGATGATGAGCCTGCTAATTCATGACAATGATCTTCAGTACGAACTATTTAATTAGAACAAACTAGAAATCTCAAATTTGTATAGCCTGTTTTTATTTGTTATGTAGTTATGCTCTCTGTATTAAGCTTGTCGTCTTTTTTTTCCACAGGCGGACATGCTAAGACACTCATGTTTGTGCATATAAACCCAGAGGTTAATGCTCTAGGGGAGACAATTAGCACTTTAAAATTTGCTGAAAGAGTTGCCACGATAGACCTTGGGGCTGCCCATTCCAACAAAGAAACTGGTGAGATTAGAGAATTCAAACAAGAGGTATGTAACTTCACGAGTGCTTGTATGAATTTGGCTATATCCTGTTTAGCTGGCTATATCCTGTTTAGCTCATATTCTTACTATGTCATGGTTCTCTTAAGATATCAAACCTCAAACTCGTATTGGAGAGGAAGGAAGCGGAACTGGATCAGTTGAGAAATCGCACAAATATTCGAGGTGGCGTATCCCCACTTCGCCTACCTAGATTTAACACCAATGCTTTTCCAAAGCCTGAGACCACTCAGCAGCAATTTGATACACACAACACAGAGGTACCTGGCATGCAAAACATTACACGAACTTGAAAATTAATATGTTTGGATATTGAAAAGTTTTGATTTTGAAATATCGGACATAAAATCACTTCAGATCATATTTTTGGATGGTTTTATTAGACTCAAGGAGCGTCTCACCCGTTTATCGTAAATTTGCAGGTGAGAAATTGTTCCTCTGGTAAACAGAGAAGATCTCGATTGCCCTCAAAATTTACGGATAAGGATGTCGTAGTGAAAGGATCCCTCCTAGCTGAAGAGAGATCAGTAGACTTCACAAAGCCTCGATCTCCATCTCCCCCAATTAGGAGATCGATATCCACTGATAGAGCTGGTGTTGTTAGACCTAGAATAAAGCCTGATGCATCTGATAGTCCACCAATCACACAAGTACCATTTCCAGCAAGTCTTTCAGTTAATAAATCTGTTGTCAGTGTGCCTCTAATTATACCATCAGCCATGAACACACGCCCAGTGGGGGGTTCACAAGAGCCATCTTTGCCCAATGCTTTAAACAGAGTTACACTACGGAGAGTTCAACCAGAAAATGAAGAGGAACAATTTAAGCAAGCACTAATTGTACGGCAAGGTGGCATCAGAAAAACTAAACCAGAGAGTAAGATCAAGATCAAGCAGCAGGCCTCAACTAAAGTTCAGAGATCAGTGGTTGCAGAAACCTTTCGTTCTGAAGCGGGCAAAAGGCACGAGGAGGAGACTGAAAAGGCGGATTTCTCAGATCCTGAAAATGGATTGGCAGGTTATGGCACCACTAGGATGAAGAAGCTTAATAGGAACAACTTCTCCAGGAACTCTCAAAATGTAGAACCAAGGTATGTTCCAACATTTAGTATCAGGACATTCATTATGCACTTGATTCACTTTATTTCTTAAACAGCGAAACAATCCGGACAGTGGATCCTTTGTTGGCTGGATACCAGGATAGTAAAGTTTGTAATGCAATTCTTCGGAACGGAAAGGAATCAGACCATTCATCACAGTCCCAATTCCGAAGGACCCGTGGGAAATTTATGATTTGAGTATGAACAACTCCAGAGCATGAGAATATCTGTACAGAAGTTTCAAAGTGAATTGGTTGTCAGATAAATACAGACAACTTGAGTATTTGATTTTCTGTTTACTACATAACATAGTTTTTTTGATGGGTACTACATACATAGTTTTGATTTGTATCAATGTGCATATTATTGTATGTTATTGATTTCTACAATTTACTCTTTTGCTATCACCAGAATCCATTTAAATAGACTGTTGGACTGACATTATATGTTGTCAAATAATATCATTATTGTTATCAGTTTAATAATCTAGTATTTGTACAAAATAGCTGCATATTTTATTCACTGTAAACTCGACAAAATTAAGGTGACAATGTCTGTTTCAAGAATCAAAATAACAAACTCTAAAAACATAACTGTTGAGCCAATTGAGATTTTTGCTCATTCTCGTGCAAAAGTTCATAACCTCACTCAACTCTTAGCACCTTAATCCTTCTTTTTTCATCATCTTGACCTCAGTTTTAATGTTAATATTAACCTTATCTTATGCTAAACGATTGGTAACAGAGAGTGCAGATGAGATTTATAGGATTATTTTACTTTCTAGTGGAAAGCTAAATTGCACTGCGCTTAAAATAGATCTTCAAGCATGCCGTACTTGTCGGCGAATTTCTTCCACACAACGGCTATCAAGATTCAATACCGAGTCTTCACGATTCCCTGGTCAGTATCCCTTTCTTCTATTAATCTTCTCGTGAAAAAATATTGATAATTAATGAATTTCTGAGAAATGATCAATGATACTATTAGAAAGAATTTCTTGTATAAGTTTTTATACCAATCAGTCATAGTAATGTTGCAACTACACCCTAGTCATTGTATATTTCTCTGATCTTTAGGTTAGAAAGGAACTGTGTTGTATTTTGCTGCGGAAAAAGGAAGGTATTACAGTAGCTCTCCTATAGCCAGATACATTCCTACGAAATCTGTAAAGGGGGGAAGGGCGTCTTGGGCCGGTGTTGAGTGTTGGGAGGTTTGAGTTCTCCAATGAAGAATGCCTTCCTTCCGATGTGAAGCGTGGGTTAAATCTGGGTATGTTACTGTCGTGGCATGTTCTTATTTGGAGATGTTGCTCCAGAATATTCACCTGACTTGTATTAACTTCTAGCTATGAAAGAAACGCTGAAGGAAATTGGAGAGCCTGAGAAGGCTGTTGAAGATAATAGTATTAGATGTTCTGGAATTCCTTCAGGTAGCAGTTGCCAAGATGTGGAGAACTCTGCGGTTAAGTTGCTTGCTTCCAGGTTAACTTTTAACTAACTTTTTGTGTTGTGTTATTCCCCTGTTTCACAGGAATGTGATTCTTATGTTATATGGGCAGATAGAAATGAGTGACGCATGGTTGGTTTGATTCCACTGCTAAAAACATGGCTTATCATGTCATCATCCCCTACAATGATAAAGGTCAACTCAAAAGACCCAAGCTTAAAATAATGTTTAGATTTCTGCTACAAACCCCAAACTTGGATCTCATTATGGGACTGCGATAACGTAAACATGATGGGCGTGGAGTTGTGAACTATGTATCAATTTCTTGGCCACCTTAAGGAACTAAGTTCTGGACTTGGTTTCCACTTTCCTGGTGAAATGTTTCTAACAAATATATTCTGCCGTAGGACAAGTTAATAGTGTTTGCTCACTTTGCTGCCAAACTCATTCCTTATCAATCAAGTATAGGTGCTTGTGTTATGTAACATTAAGATGAGAAAAATGATAGTTGTATAGGCTCCATCAATACATCAAACTACTGAATATTAGTCAAGGATTGATGGCAATGGATTTTGAATAAATATCATTTGTGAATTATATTCCATCTCAAGAGAACATGGGTAAACATTGGAATCCCTTGAAAATATTACTGTAGACCTAATTCTATGATGCAAACGCTTCAATATGCAGTCTAACCACTAAAAAGTCATTGAGCAATTTACATGCTTATACACTTGAAAAAAGGAAATTCCTAGCTGGTTGCAATGGAGTGAACCCCCTGGTGAGGTCCTCACATATAGTTTAATTGCTGCTTAGTCATCTAGTAGCTCTTTGCTTCAGATGCCACCTGCTAAACAGGACATTTATTGCGCTTATCCTACTTATTCAAATTTACTGACAAAAGAATCCGAAGTTAGTGACAATAGTCACCTTCTCATTGTTGTTAGTTCATTAGGTGATTATTAGTCTTGAACTTCACAGCAGATCGTAAAAATGCCTGGTGCAAAAGATTTTGAGCTTGATTTGACCAGTTTGTTTAGCAGTGTGTGCACTTATGTGTAAGTTCTCAATTATATGGTGTCTGAGGCAAGCTGTATGTTTGCAGAGCATTTACTGCTATGGAGCTGAAAAATAAACTGCAAGGAAAGAGCTTTCAGCACGAAACTATCGATGCAGTTATAACAGACTTCCAGAACAGGTCCATAGCATAGAGCATTTTTTCCAATTCATAACTCCTTTTTGGTGACAGTTATGTACCTTATCTTGCTATTTTTTAATTCATTATTTGTGAGTTCAGTATGGATCTTATTCGTACCTTACATTTCCAAGAGATAATTCTTACTAAGTGCCAAGTGACATAAAAAAATGCAGATAACTGTCTTGCTTGCCTATATCTAGGTGTTAATCCTTGCCTTTCTATTGTAGGGGTCTGATTAATGACTGCTTATATGCGGAAGCATATACCAGATCCAGATGGTCTTCCTCGAGCTGGGGCCCTCTTCGTATTAGACAAGTAAACTTAACTCTATATTATGCTGTCAAATTACAAATATGTAAATTTTTTATAATATGGCCCAAGTCCCCTGAATTGCGGCTGCAAAGAATAAACTTAGCCACTACTATTTCGAGGTTATGATTTTAAAATTAGTAATCTGATTTGCTACATAAAATCATTAGCTTGTCTAAAGGTTCTTGGAGGTCTGTAAACTATTAATTAGCAATATCCTGCTAAGTTTGGGTAGTAATCTTATCGTATTAGGTGGTAATAATGATGTTCATCAGAAAAAGCATGGGGATAGAAGTTATTGAACTT
The DNA here is from genome assembly GCA_028984105.1 of Lavandula angustifolia. Classification (NCBI taxonomy): domain Eukaryota; kingdom Viridiplantae; phylum Streptophyta; class Magnoliopsida; order Lamiales; family Lamiaceae; genus Lavandula; species Lavandula angustifolia. Next base: position 11,372,756 of record CM054818.1, on the reverse strand, counting down.
TCCATGTGTGCTTTATAAAAAGGATCAATTTCTCCATTTGTCCCTAGTCCCTACGTTGAGAAGTCTTAAGAATTTTAATTCTTGCTATTTGGACTGAAATAATTTTCATTTATGATTCTGTTTTTAGGTGCATCCATCTATTATGTTTTTCTATCCATTTAACTGATCTTAAATTGAAGGCTAAGAAATTAAGATAGCGCGGAGTTACAGATTACTTTATTATAATTGCTTCACAGGCACTATTCAAGAAGGGAATAAGTGAAGCTGATGCAGAAAAAGCTATAAAACTAGTTTTTGAGAATCGTGAAGGCGATGAAGATCAGGATCCAGGAATAACAATGTCAAAGCTGTCTATCAATCAGTTATACGTTCAGGCCTCAAAGCAATGGCAGAGAAGTCATGGACATCACAAGAGGTACGAAAATCACGAATAATCCGTTGGCTTCAATACCGTGGCTTCAACTGGGATGTAATCAAACACATATTAAAGAAGCTGGAATCTGGGAGTCCTTCGTAGAGCCATCATTGCACTGCTGCCTGCACCAGGCGTGATAGACGAGTCTCCCTCAAGCCTACTCGACACTTGTCTGTCTAACCGGTTTACCCTGGGATTATTCTGATGTACAAGTAAAGTACAGGGAATATAAATGATGATAAGCAATTAGTAGGAGGCGGTTGCTTTCGTTGCCCCGTAACCGGGCATGCTTTTATACATTCTGAAACTAGTTATGCATATTAAGCAGTACCTGTTTCCTGAGTGGTGATTGTCATCCCTTGTGTGGAAGCAATCAGATGTGTGTTTGTGTGTGTTGTAGGTCTTAAAACTTCCCCAGGGTACACTCATGTTTTGTTACTTCTGGTTGAGCATGGTAAATGGGACCCCCTTTTACCCACTTTGTATCATGATGGTTATATCTGCCATTTCTGCTCTTACATGTGCTAATTAAAATAGTATCTGAATTCTTTTATTGTCTTTATTAATGCTCATAAAGTCTTCTTTTAGATATCTCCTAGCCGGCTACAAAATGTAGTTGTGATGGTGTAGGAGTAGACATGTATAGTTGTAATAATAATAATAGTAATAATTTCATTACAATTGCTCCAGCTTATACATTACTATGAAATCTGCAGATCCTATGTAGGTTGAAGCAATCATTACGTTGGTTATTACACTCTACAACACTATAATTAACAAGAAATAGGATCTGTCTCTACATGTACTAATTATTATCTACTGAACTCTCTCCTACACACTATGCACAAATAGCAAGCATTTCTTGAATCCCTAATCAAGCGGAATCATCGGAGAATGCGAAGGAGCAGCTGGATGAGCCATGTGATGCTACTTTCTTGAGAGGAGCTGGTTTCGGACTGGCTGAATTGTTCCCCTTCAACAAATCTGTATCCGACCTCACTGGTTCCACGTATCGAATTTCTTTGAGCATTGCCACTATATCTTTCATCATGGGGCGATCGTCTGCGCGAGTGCTGAGGCACAGGAACGCCACAGCCAGTGCCTGCAGCATCTCATGCATCTGAGGGTCAGCCCTGCCCCTCAGCTTCGGGTCGAGGACATCGACCGGGTCCCGCTTACCTTGCAAATGGTCCCGAACCCATTGAACCAAATGCGCTCCCCCGGGCAATGTAGGATCTAAAGGGTGTCTCCCCGTTAGAACCTCTATTAGGACCACACCAAAACTGTAGACGTCGCTCTTTTCTGTAATCTTCTGCATTGAAGCATGCTCTGTGAAAGAAATTGATTGTTTGTTAATAATTTGAGTAATAATCTGATGAACGATATCTTTGGCTGAAACTTGTAAGTGTGTTAGAATACCTGGAGCCATGTAGCCATAAGAGCCAGCTAGGTGAGGCCTCTGGCTCTGCTTCGAGTCGATGTCGTCGGTTTCACTATCGACAAGCCTTGCGAGGCCAAAATCAGCAAGATATGGCTCCATGCGACGGCCTAACAACACATTCATGGCTTTGACATCCCCATGCATTATAGGAGGGACACAATCGTGATGCAAGTACGCAAGAGCGTGGGCGATTCCCAAAACCACGTCGTATCGAGCCTCCCATTCGGCTCCTCCCTTGCCAGCTCCATGTAGAAGGGAGCTCAAGCTCCCATTAGGAAGATAGTCATAGAACAACAGTTTCAATGTCTGGTTCGAACCCCAACCTAGTAATCTGACTATGTTCTTGTGCCTAATCGAACCAAGTGTCTGAATCTCAGAACTGAACACTCCCGATTCCTCGGACGACCACATCTTCTTGACAGCTAGAGCCTCCCCATCTGGAGACATCACCTTGTACACCACCCCAGAGCTTCCCGTCCCGATCACGTTGGAGGAAGTAAGGTTCCTCACTATGTCATCAATCGAGACCTCCATCTTCTGGTAAAACGTCATCTCCCAAGTATCAGCCTCCATTGCTTTACTGTTCGCCATGTGAGTCCTCACCAACACGTAGACCGCAAGCAGCATGAGCACCACGCTGGTGCTAACAAGGATCGCCATTGCCAGCTTCATGGTGGCCTTGGCGTGGCTGGAACGCGCCACGCCATCAGCCGGAGTGGCTACCCCACCAGAGATGTACAGATCCTTATTCCCTGCAAGATCGCTGATGGGCAGCTTGTGGAAGAAGGGAGTGTTGGGCAAATCACCGGAGAAATCATTGTAAGAAACATTGAGGGAGACAAGGTTTTCGATGCTCTTAAGGATGTCTAGCTTCCCCTTAACCTTGTTGTAAGAAAGATCAAGAATCCCGAGCTTATCAAGATTGGAAAACTCATCTGGGATCTCACCGGTGAAGTGATTGGAACTCAAGTTAAGAGAGATCTCGAGCGAGGGGAGTCGGCCTAATTCTTTGGGTATTTGACCTGAGAAGCCGTTGCTTCCGAGGTCCAACATCTGTAGGCTGGTGCAGGACACAATCTGTGGTGGAATAGTCCCAGATAGCTGATTCCTCCCGACATTTAGTTTGGTTAGCTCTGTAAGAGAACCAATGGTAGGGGGGAGTGGACCCATCAGTCTGTTGTCCGAGAAATCCACAAACTGTAGACTTTTAGGCAGAGTATCCGGAACAGGTCCAGTCAGACCATTCGAATGCAGATCAAGAAACTGGAGGGTTTCGCAGGCCGCGATGGAAGGAGGTATCCCTCCCACCAGACGGTTGCTGCCCATATCAAGAAAGTTGATATTTCTCAAATTTCCAATTTCGGATGGAACAGTACCTCCCACTTTGTTGTCACTGATCCTGAATCTGTACAGGTTGATACAGTTCCCTATATCTGGCGGTATGAACCCATTCAAATCATTTGATAAGAGCAGCAGCTTGGTTAGATTTCTGAGATTGAAAATGTGGTTGGGAACTGGTCCGAAGAGGTGGTTGTAGGAAAGATCAAGAGCTTGAAGATTAGTGCAGTCGGATAAAGAGTCCGGGATACTGCCGGTCAAGTTATTCCTCCACGCGAACAACAGATTCAAACTCGTCAGCCTCCCAATCTCCGCCGGAATCTCCCCAGATATGTTGTTGTTGTCGACTTCCAAATGAGTTAGAGCGGTGCAGCTAGTTATCTCCTCAGGTATGGTACCGGATAACTGGTTCACACTCAGCTGCAGCTCCTCCAGCTTCGACAGCCTTCCCAAGCTCGCTGGCAAGCTTCCCATCAATAGATTTTCGGATAAATCCATCACTTTGAGTTCCCTGCAGCTCCCGAGTTCAGATGGGATTGTTCCGACGATGCTGTTCTGCCATAGCAGTACTGATTCAAGCTTCTTGAGCTGGCCTAAGCTCTTGGGAATGGAGCCCGTGATCGAATTCTGGTATAAGTAGAGGTTCTGTAATGAGCTGCAGTTGCCTATCTCTTCTGGTATTGGGCCGGAGAGAAGGGACGTGTAAATAGCGATAGTTTCGAGCCTCTTCATCATCCCGATCGACGGCGGAAGGCTGCCGGAGATGCTGGTTTCTGCTAACCCGAGAATGATTAAATTTGTGCAGTTTCCAATCTCAAGAGGCAATTCGCCTCCCAGATTCTGATTCCCTCCACCTCTGAATGCTTCAAGATTCTTAAGCTGCCCAATGCTCTTCGGAATTCCGCCGCTGAGCTGATTGTCGAAGAGGATCAATTGCTTCAAAGTAGAAAGATTGCCAATGTCTGAAGGAATGGCGCCGGTGATGAGATTGGTGTTGAGCGATAGGTACTGGAGCTTACTAAGACTGCATATCTCCGGTGGAATCTCGCCGGAGATGGCGTTGTCGCTTATGTCGATCAGAACGAGCTCGGGGTAGTCGGCCAACTCCTTGGGGATGGGGCCGGTGAGATTGGTGGATGAGAGAATGAGAGTGTTTAAGGCCTTGAGAGGGTGGAGATTTGAAGGCAGTGAGCCTTGCAGGTTCACCGCCTTCAAGCTTATCTTCTCCACGTCTCCGTTGGTGTTGCAGCTTATTCCGAACCACTGGCATGGCCTCTCATCCTGAGAGCTCCATGAGTCGAGGACGGAAGCCGAGTAATTTAACGAGTTCTTCCATGCGAGCAGAGCTTGGCCCTGCTCCTCGATGGAAGCCGAGTTCCTCAAGAGAAGGGAGGAAATGAGGAGGAAGAGGAAGGAGTTCGTTAGAGGTGCAGGCATTGCTGCAGGGTGGATGGTAGGAGTTGCGATGAGTTTGTTTGGGGAGTATGAAGGGAGGAGGGACATGTTTTTTAGTATTATAGATGAAAACCAGAGATCTGGATCCCAGTACCACTTTCAATTTTCTATTATTATTATTATTATTATTATTATTATTATTATTATTATTATTATTATTATTATTATTATTATTATTATTATTGTGTTTGTAATGGTTATTAAGAGGAGATGGAATGGTGGGTTTTCTTTCTTTATTTTATAATTTGGATACTGTTATTAGTTTATTAGTATGTTGATGAGTAAAACTCGTTTGTCGCTATTTGAGATATACACTTAATAAATACAATTCATGTATGATAATAATGATTGGGGGAGTGATGTCAATGGTTGTCCAGGTAGGTATTTTGGATTTATGTTTTTTGAATCCATATATTATTTATTATTCATACAAAAATCTTAAAGTTGTTTGATGTTTCAATACATTGCTTGCGGTTAGTTTTCTTTGGAAGTAACTGGCAGCAGAAACTGGGGGTCTTTAATTGCACTATGAAAATGTGGGAACTATATATATTATATAGATAATGAGTTATTTTTCTTTTTAGCTTCTTTAAGAATGTCTTTTTCTTCTTCTTATTATTATAATAAAGAAAATTCGATTGCACACTAGGTATATGGTGCTTCAATATAATAAGTCCGATAAAACAAGAGAAGTGATATGAGGATTGCATGTAGAGACAGTCGCACCTCATAAATTATAAACTTTAAGTTTGTGTCAATTGAATAATAAATTCTAAATCTACTTATAGCCTATAAGTAAATCGTATTAGACTAATCATATTTAACATATTAATTTAACAAAATAGTAATGATATTCGAACTTATAACATAAGAGTGCTTGCTCGACCAAAATAGGTGAACAAGAATGTCTTTTTTATTATTTTTTTTATGATGAGAGGAGAGTTAAACCACCCTTAATATGACAGGGTGATAGACTCACACATAGTATTTTCAGTGGATTTGAACACATGACCTATCAGTCTCGGGCCACCCATCTATGACATCCCATAGGGACAAAAATGTATTTTTCTTGTCATCACATCACATGTTCCTGCCTTGCTGTCACTGGCTATGAACTCTCGGTTTTCTTTTTCTTTCCTTTTCATTCATTTTCTCAAATTTTTCAATCTCCTATTTTCATCGTTCATGAATTCTAAAATGATGAGTTGTCCAAATATGCATGCAATTTGCTCTTCTGCGAAGCATATCAAATGGACTCATAGAAAATCAATTTAAAAAACCTTTCTAAATAAATATACATCATAAAAAGTTATAAGTTCGATCGAAGTGAGTAATATATTAGAGTAGTACTACTATGTTTTACCTATTTTATGTCATTTGCATACGACTCTTGTATGGCTTATGATCTAAATTTATTGAGAGAAGTTAAATATTGACCTAGTTACGAAATAAATGTTATTAATCATGACATTTAAAGACCAACTTTTAGACAGTTTGGCTCCTACATAAATCTCCATGACCCCGATTGCAACTACCTAATGAATGTTTTTACTTAATAGCTGTCGAATTAAGTAAAACATATATCTACAACCAGCCACCTTCATCAAAACCACTCTCTAACGAAATTTATGTTTCATTTACTTCAATCCCAATCTAACTCCTATTAAATCCAATTCAAACAATATGCATATGATATGTATAACCAAAATAATAAATCCGAATCATAGGGATCTGGGGAGTAATTCTTAGAAGGTTTTGATGTAATGATGAATAATTAATGTATTGATGAGATTAGATCTAATATATTTGAGCCATGGAATCAAAGGTAGTAGTGAAGATCACGTGTTTTGCGAAGAATTCCTCTGGTTTTAGGTTTTAAATAATATAGGAAATCGATCTGGTCCGGCTGTCGGGGCCGCCTTGCTGTACAAGATTAATTAAAGAATGAGAATGATCGAATTTAGCGAAACTCCCACAACTAGTTACATTTATTTATCAAATAAACCAAACCAAATCATTTTGTATTAATTTAATTTAACTGATTTAGATCAGCCCTCCTGCCAGCACTTGGCATAATCCTATTCATACCACGGATAAAAACTGCGTACCATTATATAAGAGTGAAGTTTATTAAAAAATAATGCGCACGAAGGTGTCCTAACAGAGTGAAATATTATATTGGAAAAATAAATACTGTTACTCTGTTAGAGTTATTCATTTAGTCCAGTATTATTCCTTCCGTCCTAAAATTCTTGTCCACTATGCCATATTAGGTTGTCACAAAATTTTTGTTCACTTTCCATTTTTAGCAAATTATTACAGACTACTTTTTTGTGGGACCTACAACTTTAATGGACAAAAATTTTGGAACGAAATGAGTAGTATTTTCACGTTTGTTAGACAAACAACAAAAAAGCATGTCCAATTTGGCCATTTTGGTTTGGTGGCCAATTCACACATCACTCATATCCAAGTTAGGCCGTAGGCACTACATAACATACGCTTAACTAGGGATGAGTTTAATCTTACCATTACCATCGGTAATGGTAACGGCAAATAAACAAGCGGTACTCTTAAGGATTTAAGGAGTACCACAATTATTGGAACGGTAATCATACAAGTGCAGTTACAATTAATATTAATGGTAATTCATAATATTATAAAATATTTATTTTATTTTATTTTATACTACTTCCTTCTCATTTAACTTGATTTCAAATTTTCTGGCACAATTATTAAGGTGAGGTGGATTTTAATAGTAAAAGTGTGAGTCCTATAATTTAAAATATGAATTTTAATAGTAAATGTGTGAGTACTACTAAAAGTGGATTTTAGTAGTAAAGTTAAATGGGATGGATGGAGTATAAATTATCGAATTAGTAAAAAAGAAAGCATAAATGATCCAGTTTTTACATTGTACATTTTAACACTTACCTTTTAATAATGCTAAACTTCTAATCCTATTTTCATCGGTGTCTGACTCTTGAAGTTCGTTCTCTATGGTTTGTGTTCATTTTTGGATGAGATTTTAGTTCAAATGATGTATTTGGAAAATTTAATAATCTATGAACTGAGACTGTTAGTCGGAATGCGATAATATTTATTCCTTGTCATTTGAAATTATGTCGGGGATGCATGAGAAGTAATTATATTTACCATCGGTACGGTAGAAAAAATAAATCGTTATAAGGTGTGGTAAACAGTAAAGAAAATCATTTACCACGCATGAAGGGTATGACAATCAATAGCGAGGTTTTTCTTACTATTACTAGCGGTGCTCATCTCTACCTCAAAAACATTCAAACTAAAAACAAACAGACAATAACAAAAAACAAGAGACAAAACTAGCTAGAAAAATTGCATGCATACATAGAGACATGCTTACAAATACATACATATATATATATATATATATATATATGAAATGGATCAAATAAGAACTTTATACTTTAGTGAGAAATATGACCAATTTGGTCCATAGATCTTACTGAATTAATGGTTATAGATTTTTTTTAATTTAATATGATCTTTCAATTAAAATTATTTCTAAAAGGGCATTCTGGTAATTTTTCTACACATGATTTTTTACATCCGTTTTTTTTTCAGTCACATTCCATTATTTAAGTTGGGTGTTATTATAGTGATTGAAATTCCTTATTTATACTATATTAATTAAGGAAACTAATCATAGATGTATGGTTTCTAAAATCTTCATCTTCTAATGTTTTTATCTTTTACTAAATTTAAGTTGTAGAGGTGATTAAATTCGTTTATTTATATTTTATATTAATTTTTTAAAATATGCACACAGTCGTTTTTATTGTTTTCATTCTTCTAGTAATTATTTAAAGAGAGTTTTTTTATTTTTATTATTCTTATTGTTATGCATATACGGTTAGAGTTGGAAGCAAATTTTTATAATTATTGATGCATAATATTAAAGTTTACTGAATTTATAATGCATTTTAAATTTCTTATGGATGAATAACTTTGTAACACACAATGCAATAAAATGCATATGCATACTTTCTTATTTATTAATGCAACGATTTATAGAATATAATACAATAAAATATGCATTTACTTTGTTTTCGAAATTTTTTTCCGACTTCATAACAGTAATCTTTGGACAATATTCCATTTCTTAATACATTATTTACGATACTCTTGATTTGTGGTGCAATACCACTAATAAGGTAACTACCCGCAAATAAGCAATAAGTACTGTATTGTTATGATAATTTTGAAATATATGCATCAATATTAATCACATATTGCATTAGTATATATTAAAATATGCATCACAAAATTAATATGATTGCATTTCCATATACAAACTGATGAGAAATATATAGCACCAAAAGATTTCTTATTTATGCATCAACTATTATATAGTAATGCATAACCATAATAAAATTTATGCATAATATAAAATTTATACATGAATGAATTAAACCTTACAAATCTTAATTTGCATCAACTTTTTGCATATGCATCAACATAGTAAATGAGTACAAATATTTCAAACATGAAATCTATTTATTAATGCATCATATAAAAATAATTGCATCAACCAGTTCATATGTGTTTTCAATCATACCCAAAAAAATACATAACAATGCTATCACATATTATAAATTTATTCATATCAATATTATAAATTTTGATTTTATCAACACAAGATTTTTTTTATTTCCTATTCCATTAAAGAATGAATAGGAATTGATCTGACAACGGTTGTGCAAATCCATCTCTTTCTTGATCGAAATTTGCTTGCTTTCATGAACAGACATCCCTTACATTTTCGTTCATGGAAGATGCGGTGTATCAATTCTGAACTCATCAAACAAAATTAGTTCAATGATTCATATTTCATAATGCATAATCAACAAATTTGCAATCAAAATATTGTAAGAATATATAGAAAAACTAACCTTCATAAACAATTCGTTCTTCATTATTTGTGTCTTATCGATGCAGCGACGGTCAAGAATCAAAGTAGTGAGAAAAAAAAAACACGGTGTTTATGCGATATTCAAATGTCGATGCAGAAAATAAAGTAAGAATGTGATTTGGTTTAGGGTTTTGAATTTGCTTGACGATAGATTATCACACGGTTGTTTGATTAATTAGATTAGATAAGAAAAGGGAATGTCACGCATTTCCGAAATTTGCTCAATTGAGATTTCGTGCAATTTTATGTTACTAATTTACCCTTTTTTAGTTAAAAAGTACTATAATATTAGATTTGTTGCATTAAAATTTGACCATAGATTGAATCTAGATCTACGATTGATATTAGTTCTTATTTCTCATTTAATACTTAGTTCTTATAAGAACCATACCCTATATATATAGGGTAAGGTTCTAACTAAGAACCACTATGCACCACCGGTCTTATAAGAACGAACGGTCAGATCTAGAGAATTACTAATTAAAGATTTTAATTAGATATCACTATTAAAATAATACGGAAGAGAATTACTATTTTTTTTTACTTTAATTATTATTAAAAAGGTAATAACTATGATTAAAAAAATGCTCCTTCATTAATGCATAACTTTGTTAGTTTAAATGCTCCATTGACATATCTTTAGCTTAGAACCTTCTAGGAGTTCACTTTCTGTAAATTGTTCTTATTGTAAGAACTCATTCATTATTGGAGAACATACCCTCCCCTTCAAACTTCGGTTTGATTTGTAAAAGTCGCTAAGGACTATAATTTAGAAGGGTCTATCCAGCGTACAGATTCCTTGCTGAGGCTTGCTCAGATTAATCAACAAGAACTCCTGTTCTGCAGTATCGTGGACGTAGGATTTTGCGTATTCGAACCATGTTAAAAACTGCTTGTGTTATTTATTGTTTTATTACATTGTGCTCAAACCCATTTACAAACTCATCATTTGCATAAAACGTATTACAAAGTGCACCAGCCAAAACAATTTCGGTTTGCGAAAACACGTTTTTCAAAAGAGACGAAGTCTTACGGGCCCCACACTTATCCGCACTAAATCCAACAACTGAACTCTTTATACTGAATCAAGTCAGTAGAACAGACTCAACAGTTGATTCACTCTGACCCGCGATCAGAAGGTTCTTATTTGGCAATGTTCATTCAGTTGCAAAACTCAGCTCAGCTGACCTTCGCATTTGAGGAAAAACTTGCAATCAGGTGTATTCACCCCCCCTCCCCTACACCTGATACTCGTCTCCGGACAAACATGATTAACTTAAATCTGATCAATTTAGGTTATGAAGATTAGTGCCATATTGTTCAACAACTTAGGTGGCAAAGCTATTGTAACGGTAGTCGAATTAAGGAGATTAATCATCTATGTCAGCTTGTCTAACAACGGTAGAGATTAAAATCGGGTTCCTTCCTCGTAATGTTGTCTAAACATTAAATCTAGGATTGTTCAACAAGCTAGGTTATGGTTAGGTTAGGGAGTAGTGAAAATTTGTTCAACAAGCCATTACCGACTAAGTAAGTAGAAATTGTGGTATGTACGTGTACAACAATGTATCCTATAACTGTTGATCATAGGAATTAATTAAATCTATGCATCAATGATCGAAGTAGTTGTCTCATACAAGTTACATGAAGCCGAGTTCGCGTTTCTCTACTTGTTTTCTTTCAATTTACTTTTCTGCTATTTAATTTTCTTTGCCTAGGTAGTAAACTCAAAATATATGCGTGGTGGCATCACCAAAACTTGATCAAGATGATATATATAGTTGATTTTCACTGTTCCCTAAGTTCGACTTTGTTCTATACTAATTATGAGATTCTGAATGTGTGTAGGAATTTTATTTGGTGTGAAAACAACGATCACTAGATAGCGTGTGAGGGTAGTGGAAGGAGCGGTAGTTAATTAACGGCGGCAAAGTGCACGGGGGAGATTGAGGTTGGGGAAGCTATCTGTCCGGAGAGAGGGAGGGCTTTTTTATTTTATTTTTCCTGAAATTGTAATTATGTATTCTTAATTGATATTTAAATTCTTTAATTGAGATATAAATTTAATTTTGTGTTTACAATTTAGGGTTTCTAAATTAAAAATTAGTGTTCTTCATATTGAGAAATTGTTTTGGCATTTGTAAATGAGAAAAATTGATGAAAAATAAGTTTACATTCCTTTGGTCGAACCAAACATATTTTGGAATGGAATCATTCCTCCTGTAAACCAAACAACTGATTTCAAGAATCATATCTTCATTCCATTCTCTTAAGGTTTTATTTCTAATTTTAATTTCATTTCTTTCTGTCAACCAAACGGGGCATGGGGACTTTGTCGGAATAATTTTTGCATCATTGGATGATGGCGTGTTTTTTTATCGGGAATATGGTGGTTTTACTCCCCCAATCTTCACTTTACGTTAAACAATTATATTGACAAGAGTGTATTAAATAAAAATAAATTATCGTGATATACCGATCTATTCAATGCTGGAATCAGACCTACTATTAACGTGGGTATCTCGGTTTCCATTTGGTATGGCAAGGATAAAAGAACTTCCTATGTTATATTTTTGGGGTTTCGATGTCCAACTTCACACTGATCGTAAGAAGGGTGTGAATCTCTTGTTGTTGTGTGGACAACAAATCCAACGTTGTTATTTATTACTCCCTCCGTCCCATTATTAGTGACGTCTTTCTTTTCGGCACGGTAATTAAGAGAATATGTAATAAAGTAGGAGAGTGGAGTAGATAATAAAGTAGGAGAGATGGATGAGTGTAATAATGAGAGAGTATGAGAGAGAAGATAATAAAGTAGGAGAGATAAATGAGTATAATAATGAGAGTAGATATAAAGTAAGAGAGATAAAATGATAAAGTAGGAAAGAGGGTGTTAACTTTTTACTAATTTAGGACGTTGTCACTAATAGTGGGACGTCCAAATTAGGAAAGGTGGCCACTAATAATGGGACGGAGGGAGTATTATTTTTATCTTTTCTGTTTGAAACCTTTTTTTTTTTTTTTTTTTTTTTTGCGACCGGACGTGCTGCAACCTAGGGATCACCAAGCAGCTCTTTCGCTTTTTTTTCGGCAAATTTTTTTAGGGATGAATAATGTTCCGTTAAAAATTATGTTGTCGCCGTAGCCGACGAAAATGAAGTAGGGCGGACATCGGCGGGTGAATGGCCAAAAGTGCCGGGAGAGAGAGAAAAGAAGAAGAAAAGTAAGAAATGTGAGATTTTTTTATTAGGTTTTTAGGTAATATATAACTAAAAAATACTATTCTGACATCTGTGCATATTTTTAATACTACTAAATAGTGTAATTCGTGAATTAAGTTACCAAGTTCAATTTTGCCCATCTATTTCCAAAATCTAAATGCTTAAATTGTTCTTATTTCTTCCCTCCATATATATATATATATATATATATATATATATAGGGTGTGGATATGTTAGGAACCTTGAGAAATATGAACTATACTTAATTCTTTTATATTTATGGATAATCCATATATTTTTGCAAAAAATTTGTAATTTTACACTTTTGCCCTTTTATATAAAACATAAAACATAATGTAAAATAACTTGCTTTTTCATAAAAAAAATATATGGATTATGCATAAAACATATAATGATTATGGTTAAAACTATTATCTTATATTTTTTTTAACATCTGCATATGGTTAAAACTATTTCATAAATATATTTGAGCAAGGTAGTATTAAAAGGAAATGTGAAATAAACCATTTTCTTTCTTTCTGCTTCACTTTAATTTGTGATTCATTTCTCTCTGCTTGCTCGAACCAAAATCTCGTAAGTATAATGCTATATATGAATAATTTAAATAAATACACTAACTTTTTTAAGAACCAAAGTAATTAGTGGATTTAATTGATTAAATCACAAAAACAAATTTCCAAAAATAGGTAGTAGTCTAGGATATAAAACTCGATAACATGGGTTACGTTTCACCAAATGGACCTTTTTCTATCCTCACTTTTGTGATATTTAACCTTTGTTTTTTCATAAAAAAGGATTCATGTTTGGTGGGTGAAGTGTAAATCAATATTTTTACAATAGTCCTTGATTTTCAAGAATCAACCGTGTTTAATCTCGATTCCAATTACCACCTCGTTCAAATCCAACAAAATGCGAAGCAAAATTCAAGATTTCAATTTGAAGATCTCACCACATGAGCGAACATGTAAACGAGTAGCAATTTCATGTCACATGTCACTCGGATGTTCGTACAAAAAAAAGGTTTGATTCCCATTATTAGATCATTATGAGGATTTATTTTGAAAACTGTCCAAGGAAAAAATATGCACATGATTAGAACAATATTTTCCTAATATATATCAGAGCAAGGTAATAAAAATAGAGACATTGGCAGGTAGTGGGTGTCTTTAAAGATGAATTTTAGGAAGACAAAATACTTTTTGGAACGTGCCATGTTATGACTATCCATTTTAAGCCATGAAATTTTAATTTGGTTTTGGATACGGCATGAGAAGTCACATGACCCCCTCTCGGCTTATTACAATTTTTTTCATTTCTTTATTATTATTAATATAAAGTTGGTTGAATTATTGGACTGCAAGATTTAGGGGATATATGTATTTTAAGACTACGAAAGGCATCTTTCTCTTACTCTCAAAATTGAAGAGTATTAAGTGGAAAGATTCTTTACATATTGCATATCTTATACATTTTCACTCCAAGATTTAGAATTTAGAATTTTTATATGCTAAAATACAATTTTAGGAGGATAAAATAATAGTTTTTTTTTTATATATGTAGGTAAATTTTAGGATTTTGTAGGATTTACATGCAAAATCTGTCAATACAAGAATATGTTAATTTTCAATGGAATTGGCGACAGAATGAAAAAGGGTCGTCTTTTCTCGACGTATTACCAATGAATAGTGTTTTTTCTACAAGACGACTGACTCTCGACGGAATTGCTGACATGCATATTCCGTCGGCTTTTTTTTTTTTGAATATTCACAAGTCCTCTCAACGGAATTAACAATGGAATGCCACTTTAAAATATGCCAACGAAATATTTTCCATCGTTAAATAATTTTTATTTAAAAAAATAATTTATTATTGCCTACGGATAACTTCGTAGGTAAATCTGTCGCCTTTACTTAAATAGGACTATGGGATTTCATTATTTTCAAAATCTTTACATCTTTGCCCTAGCCTCCCCTTCTCTCAATCCAGCGACTAATTTGGGCGACTTTCGGGGACAACAATTTTCAGAGTCCGGCACCGGCAGCGACACTCTGCCGACGAGTTCCTCTCATAGTCCGGCAATTTCGTTGCAATAGAATGACGTCCGTAAGGGCTTATTACAACTTTCATTCGTGAGATCCAGGTGTAGATCTATAATTTATAATTTGTGGGACAAGATTTAGAATTTTTAATTTTAGCGGTACAAATATGTAATTTCATTTAGACAAAATAGTAAATTTTCATAAAGCACAGTAAAATATAGACAATTTTTTAATTGGGGGATCCGTTTGTGATTTAGTATTTGATAGAATGAAGTAATGTCAACGATACTAACTTGCTAGGTTTGATGTCAACGTTCTCATGGTACATGTGAGACAAAAATGATTTATTTGTTATTATGATTTATGGTTACGGAGGAGGGATTGCTATTTCCTTGTGCAGTTGTGCCAATTTTGCTTTAGGAGTCAGTTCACAGGTTCAAGTTTTATAACTCATAGATATGACGAATTCTAATTTGTAAGACTGTAATTTCTGAAGAGTCGCAGTTATCAATACTCGACTCATTGGTTTATTTAATTATTTATGTAATACTATGATTTAAAGGATCATCTTCATGCACTTAAGACCACTCGTGCTTTTATTTTAATTTATTCTAACTATGACCAATCACCATTCACGATTTATAATAATTCACTGTTTAAACAATTTTATTTTTTTTCGCTTGTTACGACGGCACAACAGATTATTACTAGTTCCTCGTTCAACTTATTTTACTATCATCATTTCGAGTGGTCAAAACTAGAAAAGGTAAAGAATTAGAGAAGCAATGATCGTAAAGGTGATATACACCAAATGACGCATGAATTATAAATAAAAAAGATTATGGATCAAACTTAAATAACTTAGTAATCGAAGATGGTGGGTCGGCGCCCAGAATTGCATTGAAATCCTATTTTTATACACAATTTTGAATTTTTTTTTATTACACTTCGATTTTTTTTTAATTGAAATTCGATTTAACTCCAACTTTCTCTTAATCTTGGATCTTTACTTATGTTCGTATGTACAACACTTAAGGATTATCGTTATAAGCTATAAATGCCATGTTATATATGCAACACAATGTCCTTATTTCTGCCCACGGGCCCAGGAGAAATCAATCTTATTTGAATATATTTAACCTTGATTGTGATGACGCTAATCAAAGTTTGAATACTATTTTGACTTAATACTTTGTTCATATGTAGTTGAGTCAATTAAGTTATAAATTTGGCATTGATCATTCAACGATCGGCTAATCTCATGATTAATGCATAAAAACAATGTTGATTATAGTTTAAGGTCCAAATCATTGTCCCCTTTTGAGGCAGATGTCATTATCTGTCCTTAATTTCTGGATTCTGCTTCACTAGACCCACTCTTGGATAATTGTTTAAGGGATTATTGGTGGAAAGTGGAGAAATATTAATTATAATTTTAATAATAATCCACTAATGTCTGCACTAGTACAAAGAAGCTTTTTAACCTTTACCAAAGTCACAATCCGTCATGTCTTTATATAAATTTTCGGAGTCTAATTTATTATGCTCTACTTACTTTACTTTAAAATATTATAACAAGGCCAAATTGCTATTCAATTTTCAATATTTCTTCTTTTGTGAAAGAATAATTCGACTCTTACAATTGGGCTCTGGACAAATTGTATAAGGAAGGTGGGTTATTGGGCCACAGTTTTATAATCTTATTTTTTATTTACTGGGAGTGCTGATTACATGGTCCAACTGGGACTAGCAAACTTATTGTGTAAGCAGCTTTGTTTTATTTTATTATATAAATTTTCAGTAATTCACCTAAGCATAGTTGTATATTTTTAGCCATTAAATTTATAGGGACTAGGGAGGAAAAAAATAGACTACGACTAGAAAGTCTAGAATTGTGTTTTGCTGGAGAAGGGTAACTACGTTCACAACCTTCATACTATTTCTCTTTAAAGTCTCCGAGACCGCTGGGGATCTTCTGGCCCATTTTCGGTGGACCACTTGGTGACCAATCAATCACGTGGTGCCACGCGTGCATTGGTGGACCACCTTTTTTTACACTCTAATATTAATTTATTGGCTTGGGGGCCCGCCAATGCACGCGTGGCACCGCGTGATTGGTGGGCCACCAAGTGATCCATCGGAAATGGGCCAGAAGATCCGGACCGCTCTGAGACTACCAATGTAATAGAAACATAAATTTAACAAGATTCAATTTTTTTTTCAATATATACCGTCCCGTCATTTAAAATTCCGACAGAAAAAATAACGTTTAAGACCCACCCTAAAAAATTTAAGCTACAAATAGAATTGCAAGTTTGTAGGGGATGAAGTTCGCACCGAATCTACGTACCATTTTTTCCATTATAGCGGGACTCATTATTTAAATATTCATAATTTCAAACTAATCATATTTTTCTTATCCACCACAAATTCAAGGTGGGAAAATAATCAAAAAATATATAATTTCATTTTCGTAACCTGTTGTAACCCAACTTGAATGAGAGGAAAAACAATAAAAAGAGGGTTGTTGCTTTCTCTGTTCTGTTCCAGGGGAAAACAGACTTGAAGAAGCTTTAGTGATTTAGGCCGAACAATGAACATGCCGTAATGCGTATAGAAATACTTGACAGTTTTTCACTTGAACTATGAACAGAAACACTACATTCACTACGATTTCGACAAGAATTAGGCTCTGTTTATAATTTTAGACTGAGGACCCAAGATTTTCAAGTGTAGTTTGGTAAACTTATGTGTAAGTGTCACCTGCCAAAGCACTTCATAACAGAAGTCGTCAATGATGATGAAATGAACTTGAGCCCAGCTGATCCACCAGGGAAGTAAGAGATGGCATAGTAAGCTAGCGCCATCACCTACAATAATCAAAACATGACTTTCTTAAACGAACGTCGTTTTATAGAATCTAACTACCGCTTCCCAGAGTTGATCAAGTCATAATACCTGAACACCAGAAAACAGCACAGATAGGATATAGCTATGAAGAACCATAGAGACATAAACAGTCCCAATCATGCTGCCAAGGAACCCTAATGTAAAAGGAAGCCGCTGATGGAAGAAGGTGAAAAATAGAGTGTTAGAGAAGCACCACATTCAGATAGGGTGTAAGATTTATCATTTATCCAGTGGAAGTAATCTGATACCTCCATTGATGACATATGGTTAAACTGGTTCTTCAGGCCTCTAAGGGCAAAAAATGACCCAATGATGAAGGCACATCCAACAGTAAAACAGATTGCAAATTTCTGAGGCACCAGGACAATCACCGGAAGAAATAAGGTGAAGGCTATAAATACAAAGAATATCCCACTTGCCAGTAGCAAACCAAAATACACGAGCGATTTTCCAGAAGGGATATGACTCGTGGCAGACTGGAGATTTCCTGGTAACTCCCTCACTCCTTTGGAAACCCTGAACAAGAGGATTGCACCATTAGAAAACCAAATTGCGTGAAACTGGTATCCAGGCAAATGAGCAATCTAGTAATATACATAAGTTATAGTACTAGAAGCTAGAAGATGATTAGTGACACAGGAAAAAAGTTGCATTGTAATTGCAGTATACTATCATCAATTCGAACCTTAAACTTCCATACTACTTAGCCCCAAATACTTGTTTTCCTCATACAGTAAGATGTAGACACAAAAGAGAAGCTTTTTTTAAATTAAAAGATAAATGAGTTGATAAACACAGAGAGCTGTTTTCATTGCATGAAAAACATGTATTTCTGAGTAATTCACAGAAAAGGTACTATCAAATTTCGATAATCCAACTGAACTGTAACAGTTATCCTATATAATTAAACAGTCACACCTTGAATAAGTTGTCCAAGTACTAAATTAGATCCAAAACCAAAGCAACATACAAGACCCTCTCACTTCATGCCTTATTTTATCATTGAACAACTTATCAATCGAGCCACCGCTCTAGCTTCAATTCCTTTTTCACAACAAAGCTACTAGCCTTGATAAGTCATTATGTCAGTCTTCCTCCCACACATAACCAAAAAGTGATTGTAGTGTCTACTGCCCTCTGAGTTTCACTATCTTCTTTTGAACTTTGAGATAGGTTACATTATACAGTCAGTTATCGTCTTAATGCATTACTTCTTGTTTTGGTGTAAGTGTTCAAGTTGAGTGACTGGTAGGGAGTAAATGGACCCTGTTAAGTATTATATTGAGGAAGAACGTTTAGATAGAGGCAAATTTCTAACGAAAGAAATAGTTTAGGAAAATTCTCTTGAAACTCAAATGATCCAGAATATGGAAAAAAGTTTTTCATTTGAGACCAGGATTCTACACTCTGGGTTGAGGGATGCGTGTAGGAATGAGGAAAGTGGTGCTTGGTGCACAACTTTGGGTCGCAGTATGATCTAAAAGTGAATTAGAATTAATACCAAAGAATTGGTATAATTACAAAACTTTAATGATTCTCCAAGAAAAAAGTTGTGTTCTCAGATGAAATACATGAACTATCTTGGATACTCGATCTCAATGATCTTATAAGTAATCAGGAGATTCATAAACTTGAAACTAGGAATGTGGAAATGAAAAGAAGCAGGCTGCATACCGGAGTAAGTTGCTTGGGAAGTTTCTTGTAAATAATGGCCTTTTTGATTCTCGAGTCTATGGATTCTTAAGGACAGAATTCAGATATATCTTTACAACGAGACCTTAATGAAACAACCAAACAGATAGACATATTCCAGAACCCAGCCATTTATTACCAAAAGCCCTATAACCGTCTCTAAAGTGGCCCGTCAACCAGACTGCACAGGCAACAGAGTGATCAGGATCGAAAGTCTCCCTGGGTCTAGGACAAATCATCAGGATGGTCTATTGGATGAACAAAGCACTACTTAGTTTAATGTCTAATGGATGGTCTTATGGGGAAGATTGGATTAGTATGGAACTAAAGGAACTATACGTTCAAGCTAATCCTCATCAAACTGACTAATGTGAGGCATCAGCTGACAAGAATAGTCTAGTAGAGTTCATAGACAAGCTTCTAACATCAGACGTTACTTATCAAAGACTGGAGAGATTATATCAAAATCACTAGCATACAAATACCAAATATTTTTGGCAGTAATAGCTGTATAATCATATCAGAACATCTTTTAAGCATTCAAAAGCTAATGTATACAATTCCTCCTTGATAATCTCATAGAAGATATGCAAATGCAACTTAACACTAGATCCACATACCATGACTGTTTTTATTGGTCCGTGACAAGACATATGCACCCAGTAATCATGCCAACAACACAATGTTTGAAGCAGGTTCCAATTATCAAGATGGAAAAATCTACAACTCTAGCCGAAACCATAGTTTTACATGATATCAAAGCTACTTTGGCTTAACCTGTTGGTGTTTTTCAAAGTTTGCATCCATTATTTTTTGAAGTCGTAGTATGATTTTATAGTTTATACCCAGGCCTCCGTCAGCCATATATAGACGCGATTTCCCCATTCAACCACCTCTATTAGGTCAACCACTCTACATGGTTGCAAAAAAGCAAGAATCGCATAAGAGAAATTGAGGTATTGAAAGAAGATCTGAATCTTACACACTGAAAGTGCCGGAAACGGTGTCGTTCGCGGACCTAACAGCTGCTTCGATATCGAATACGCCGGCTAGAGAGCCGGCACTGTTGGTCTCCTCAGAAGATCTCCCGGAAGCATACGAATTCCAATCTGCTAGTAGAGATGAGGACGAAGACATCGTCGTCGCCGGCTGAGGAGAATTCCCATTATCACTTACGCCACCGGAAAACCAATTCTGCATTTTTTCGGATCCACTGATCGTCGTCTTCCTTTTCCTTTTAAGGCTACAGAAATTGTGATGTTTTGTGGAGAAGAAATTAGAAAATTGCGTCAAACTAAAACCACAGTCAATTTTAGTTATTAAGCAACAATAATTATGCAACCACTGAATTTTCTGCCTCATCTGCAATAACATTTTCTTTCAGTTTTCAAATATTTTAATTAGTCGTTAGAACTTGTAAGTTTAATATTTATGGTAAAGTTTTTATTATTAAATTTTTGATTATATCACATATTAATAGTTACAGCCTACATGATCATTTCTTTTACACTATGGCCTCATTTGATTTGCAGGAAAATAAAGTTTGTCTAGAAATATAATTTTACGGAGTATGATTTCAAGAAAAGTTAAAAAAATAAAGTAGTCAGACAATATAATTATGATTTTGAGAAAATCAGATTACTTACCTGTGTTTGGAAATTACACAAAAAATATCATGATTCTAATTAATTTTTAAATCATTTTAAATCTCCAACTTCAACAATAAATTAGTCAAATTTTTATTTTTTTACAAATAATAAATTAGCAGGATCATCCTCTCACCATTACCGGTTGAACATCGACAAATTTAAAGCAATTCAAGCAAATCTCTTTCAAGGTAAAACAAAATAAATCCCCAATTACCAAATTTTCATTATTATCTTGCAAATATACACTCATCACAAAAAAATATTGTTTATTTGCATACGGTAAAAATAGTGTCAGAGAGAAGAAACGAAGAGGGAGAGAGAGAAACATGAGATTTGAAGATGAATGAATTGTGCTCGAAAAGGAAAGGGTCATGTGCAGATATACCCATTTCCAATTTCCAAAAGACATTGAAGGATACTTTCTACAAAAAATGCACTAATGCCCATATGTTCTTTTTTACCCTCCAAAAGGAGGTCTAGTCCATAACCTGCACATGGCAGCCTATGCTGTCCCACCTCACTCCATCTCGTCAGCATTTATTGCAGTCAAATTCAACCCTCAAGCCATGTGTTTTGCCTTGAATTCTGAAAAAGTTGAATGCGTCAGTTGATTAAATTAAATTCTGGAAAAGTTGATTAATGCAATGATGCGATGCCACCAGCTCGTCTAGAATTCTGAGAATTAAATTTCAAATTTCGCATGCATGCTTTGGACAGATTAGAATACATGTGACAAAACAGTTTTTGTATACAGCATGCATAGCGACAAAAATGGTAGTACAACGCCATTATTTTGAGCCTAAATTATTTAATTAATTGAAATAATATTTGAACCCAATTATATATAAAGAGGTACTCATGCATATATTCATACATTTTCAGTTCACAGAAGAAAGATTTAGAGAGAGAAATATTTTGCGAGGTATGTTGTAATTTTATCTTCGGAAAAGTGTTCGCACTAGGAAAAGTGTTCAACTTCGGAAAAGTGTTCGCACTAGGTATGTTGTAATTTTATCTCTCTAAAATATTTCGAGATTATAGTTTGTAAATTAGGGTATGTATAAAATCCGAAATTAGGGTTTGTAAATAAGGGCATGTATAAAATCGAAATTACGAGAATATAAATATGAAATTAGGGTTTTTATAAATAGAGAAATTAGGGTTTGTAAATTCTGATTTTCTTTAGGGTTTATATATGAAATTAGGGTTTGTAAATAAGAAATTAGTGTTTGTATAAATATGAAGGCTTTTTTTTTCTTGTAACACGTGAGTTGCCTCAGGAATTACAAATACCCAGTTCGTATTTTATCTCTCTAAAAAGTGTTCGCACTAGAGAAAAAAAAAATATTTAAGTTCATATTTTGCACAAAGTTGGATCTCTAACTACATTTTTTCATATTCGCACTAGGTATGTTGTAATTTTATATATTCGTAATTCGTAATTTTTATCATATTATTCGTAATTTTTATGGCAGTTGTACATTTTCATCATATTTATCATATTCGTAATTTTACGAAATAATTTTATGTATGTTCGTAAATAGTGTTACATTGTAAATAAGATTACACTGCAAATATGATTAATATTGAATTTAATCATCTAATGTGGAAATTACTATGCAAAATATGATATAGTTCTCTGTTTTCTATATTGATTTTTTTATAATGTCATGATATACGACGTTTATACTGAGATGTAAAGCATATGTATCCTTGAAAAATCTTATTTAATGGATTATATTACTTATAGCGTAACAACGAATTATAGTTCTTCGTATTTCATGTAAATGTACATTATTACGGAGATATACATAACTTTTGCTGAGAACTATGATTTTATATGTCTTAAAATATGGTTAGATGACTGAATGGACACGAATAACAGTCAAGTATGGAGGAATATTCGAGGGTTCCGAATACAAATATGGGGATGAACAACTTGCAGCAATTTCGCACTGCCTACTTTCGTTGTCATCTCTAAAAGCAACCATTGATTCAATCACGCAAACTAATTCGATGCGTACCTCGTATTTATTGTATTCCCTCGAGAGAAATCGCACCGGTCGGCTCGTGAAGTCACTAATGACGAGTGATGAAGATTTAAATCGACTCATTGGCTTCGAGGCAGATCCCACTGTCTGTGTTGTGACGACGAGTCCGAGTGATCGGGCCGGAACAAGTACGTGGCAGACCCGATCACATCTCCCTTATTCGGATGATCGGGACCTAGTTGAGCAATCCATTAGGGATTTCGACAGACATAAGTTCTTCGGTGACGAACGGGAGGAGGAGGAATACGAGGAGGTGGAGCAAGAGGAGGAGGAGGTGGAAACGGAGGAGGAGGTAGAACAAGAAAATGATAACGAAGATTCAACGGATTCGGATGATCCGGATTACACTGCCGAAGAGGAGTCCGATGAAGATGAGCACGGCGAACATCAAAGCATCTATGGTACAATGTTGGAGTTTGCAACGTGGATGCGAAACGAGGGCGGTTACAATCGGTTAATGACATTACTCGAACAACCGAGTAACCTACCCATCACCTTTTCGGTGTTGGAGGAGGAAGATGGCGACTCAATTCCGGATATAGCAAACTGGCTAGTTCCGTTCTTCCCTATTGCTCAAACCGGCATCATTGGATGTCCTGATTTAGATGCGGTTAACGACGACGTTCTTGAGGTGGATTCGATCTTCTGGAGTAGAGACGAGCTTACGGGTGCCGTGGGAGTGTGGCACTTAGAGCATCGGCGGTCTTTTATGGTGCTAAAAGCTGACAGGAAATATACGGGTTCGGGTGTTTGCACAGAAAGTCGTGTCCTTTTATGTTGCGTGCGAAAAAGGATGCAGATGTTTGGAACATATACAAGGTGGACAAGAAGCACACATGTGAGTTCGACATCGAACGATTGGTGCCAAGAACTGTGAGTGCAAAGACTATCGGTGTATATTTCAGCCGACAAATGCGGAGAGAGGGGTCCATGATAAGGCCTCGCGACATCATTGACGAGTTACGTCGTAGATTCGGTGTCGAAGTTAAGTACTACAAGGCACTTCGTGGTCGGAACATGGCTATCACGATGATTTACGGCGACCACGACGATTCTTATAAGCTGCTACCCAAGTACCTCCATATGCTCAAGTAGTTAAACCCCGGAACGATAACCCATTGCAGCACCGGGGAAGACAATCGGTTCGAGTACGTTTTTGTCGCATGGGGCCCGTGCATAAATGCGTTTATGTTTAACTTGAGGCATGTCATCGTAGTTGATGGCACACATCTGAAAGGGAAGAATACTGGCATGCTATTCGTAGCAGTGACGAAAGACTACAACGAGCAAGTCCTGCCGCTTGTGATAGGCATTGGCCCGATAGAGAATAATGATTCGTGGACATGGTTTATGACCAAATTAAGGACAGTGTACCCGCCGACTGAGGGCATAGTCATCGTGTCTGACCAACACGTGAGTATTAAGCATGCCGTTGAAGAGGTGTATCCTGAGGCAACTCATTGTCTGTGTTGCGTCCATCTGAGCAACAACCTCGCTCCTTACGGTCGCGCAGCAGTAAGGATATTCCGTAGGGCCGCCAAAGCATACACAAAATCGGAGTTTCGGAGAAAAATAGCTTCACTAAAGGCGAAGAGTCAGGAGGCACACGATAAAGTCATGGACATTAGTCCGGAACGGTGGGCCCTCTCGCATTGCACTTCTCGGCTTACTGTTTTTTGACGTCAAATTGTGCCGAGTCATTCAACGCGAGGCTATTGTGGGCCCGACGTCTGCCGATATGTTCCCTAATTGATACCGTGCGGTTCATCATGGAGAGTTGGTTCAACGAGCGGCGGGCGAACATGTATGCTCACGACCATAGCCTAGTCGAGGTTGCTAAAATGAAGTTGCACGAGGAAGTTGAAAGAGGACGCACGTATCCAGTGACGATCGTTGGCGATGATGTTTTCACAGTGAACGATGGGGAACGAGATTTTAAGGTCCGGTTAGGAGCAAGACGAAGCTGCCAGTGTCGTAAATTCGGTCTGGATCTTATTCCATGCGAGCATGCTGCAGCCGCTATTATGTAAGTGTTCATTACTTTTAACATATTCCCTTACAGACTATTTCTGTTATAAGTACACTAACAAAAAGTTACCGACAGTCACAACAGCAACGATATGTATGAATTCATATTGGCGCTCTACAGTACGGAAGTTCATAGAGATTTATATGATCACCAGTTTCATGCGTTACCTCCACATCAACTCTGGACCGTGCCCGAAGAAATATCAAATGTGCCAACAGTGCTCCCTCCCTTGACAAGAAGATCCGCCGGTCGACCGAGGTCACGACGATATAGATCTGGCTTAGAGGCAAGCACCGGTACAAGAACTAGACGATCTAGGAAGTGTGGCCTCTGCAAAGGGCATGGGCATACAAGGAGGACCTGTCCCACCAGACTGTGACTCTATAACTCTATTTATGCATTATAATATTACATTATGATCTTGCTGTTTAAATTGATTGAAAGTTGTTTTAATAGTACTCTCTCCATTACCTTCTATATCCGTTACCTTCTACTTATGGAAAATGTGCAATTTTATATACGAAAACATTACACCATTGGTAAGAGATACATATTCAGTTATAGTTCTCCGTAAAATATGTATATATCTCCGTATAAATAATAATCCGAAAATTTATGCAATATAATACTAAAATATAAAATATGTATGGAGAACTATGATTTTTTACGTTTCGAAATTAACGTCTAAACTATAATACGTAATATATCTCAGAATATTACGTATAATTTCCCGTGTACCGTTATACAAACCTTTATACAAATCTTCCATTAATTGTTTTACGTTGTTTTTATGCAAGTTGCGAAATTGGGCAAATACGTTGTTTTATGCAAGTTGAGAAAATATTAGAAAGATTGCGATAATATTTGAGAGAAATTGAGAGAAATATTCAAAAAATAAAGAGAAGATTGAGATATATATAGATTAGTAGTAATCTCTCAATTTAAATTGATAAAATTGAGAGAAATTGAGAGAAAAACTATCTAAGCTAGTTTAAATAGTATTCTTGCTGTTTAAATTGACTGAAAGTTGTTTTAATAGTACTCTTGCTGTTTAAATACACCCGAAAGTTGTTTAAATTGAGAGAAATTGAGAGAAGATTGAGATATATATAGATTTATAGTAATCTCTCAATTTGCATATATAGTTCGGATCGTCTTTGTATGGCAGACAGAGAGTGGGGCGCTGTAGGGCCGCGTGGACGAGGAATGCCCATCGCTCTGGCTCGATCAGATCCAAACTGGACAACAACCGGCTCTCTATACGGCACGCCAAGTGCCTCGTCGGACAGCGTGCTCGCATAATAATCAGTCAAGATCTCTGCTTCCTCCTCCAACATCGGTCCGCATTCCAACTATGTATAAAACAACCAATGTTACATAATCAGAATATAAAACAACGAACTATATAATTTAAATAGAGATATATGAATTTACGTAGTTTATTATGACCTATATGTATGTATAAGATTATAGTTCTCCACAGTATATATATAGTTTACCATATTTTTGTTTGGACTGAACTAACATAGTTATTTACCTCATCGTCGAAGAATCCAACGAACGTCCCTCTCACTCTCGGGAAATTCCACCTCAACAGACGTGGAAGCGCTTCTTGGTCCACCAAGTTCGCACAAGCCCTCCCAAATTCGGGGATGCAATCGTAAGCCCATGCTTGTAAGGCCCAGACGGGCCCGCTGAACACATAAGACACCTTACATCCCGCAAGAGTGTTGGGGATGAATTGCTTGTAGTGAAGCAATGCTCGGTATGCATACGCTCCCCACGGGAATTCCTTCCATTCGTTCAGGTTGTCCACTAACACCCAAATGAAGTCGTCGATCAGTCTCGGCCTCGGAACACCCAAGATTAGTAGGTGCAGCATCAACACATTTGCCGCTTTCACGTAGTCGGCTGCCGATGCGCCGTTCACCTCGTGTTTTCTGAAAATATCCTCCAACTCGGATATTTTCAGTCTCCGATTTCCACAAAATACGGCCCTTGCATGAACCGTGGAAGCATCATGCTCCATTGTTGGGTCAAATGTCGATAACCCAAACATCAACCCCGAGACCAGGGCGAATTCCTACGAACCGAACTTCAAATGACGATTCGATACGTGAAACCAAAAGTTGTTGGATACAAAGTCGGCGAATTCCACTTCACGGCACATGAGCTGGTGGAGAGCTTTGCTTGCACTTACACTCCCCTCCCATTCTATCAAATGGCTACTCTCACAGAATTGTGCATACAGGGTGTCACCGCCGACGGCCGTCAGTGTGTCGCGGATCAGTGGGATCACATCCCACTTGTAATGAATCATGATTTGAGGTTTAGCCGATCTGGCTACGTACCTCAAATAAAACCATGGACTCTGCATTAACGAAAAATGTCAAATTAGTTCAATAAATTCAACATATAATTTTTTTGAAAATACATCAAATGTTTTAAAATACGTAAAATTATTAATATACGGATTTTATAATACGCAATTATTTTATAATATGTTAATATCCTTATCTATTAATATGCATAAATACTGTTGAATTCGCAGTTATATAATAATATATTTTATAATACGCAGTTATACGGATTTTATTACGCAGTTATATATAATACACAATTATAATTATATATTTTATAATACACAGTTATAATTATATATATTTTATAATACGCAGTTATATAGTAATATATTATATATTATATATATATATATATAATACGCAGTTATATATATTTTATAATACGAAGTTATATAATGTCCATTGTTTTTTAATACGCAGTTATACGGATTTTATTACGCAGTTATATATAATACGCAGTTATATGGATTTTATAATACGCAGTTATATATATTTTATAATACGCAGTTATAATTATATATATTTTATAATACGCAGTTATATAATGATATATTATATATTAAATATGGAGTAATATGTTAATATCCTTATGTATTAATACTGTAAAATACATAAATACTAATTTAATTTAAAATAGACTATAATATAATATAAATAAATACTATAATATTAATACGTAAAATATACTATAATACAAATCCCTACTAAAATTAATAAATTAATATTTATTAAAATATTTTAATTTATTAATATATTATATATCGATATGTATCTTATTATAAATATGTTACTAAAATATATTAATAATATAAATAACATATATACTAGGTAATCTTAAAACATAATTCGTCCTCCGTATATCTACGTATTATGTATATATACTATAAAATATATTTTATTTGAGGATATAAAACTTTAAAAGACTAAAACACGGAAATTATAATCGCTTTGCTTCATATCACTTACAATAATATTTAAAATAATTATCAACCCTAATTTTATGAACATACAACAATTACAAACCCTAAATATAAACTACAGAATCATTACTAACATGATAAAACACTACTTTTCATTTACAAAGCATCGTATTCTCGTCTACTAACCTGCGAGGCGGCAATATGCTCATCCATTTCGATTAAGCTTCAAAAAATGTTCACAAATATCTTCACTTCTATGATTCGCCTTCTATGATTCGCCTACAAACAAGAATTCGCCTTCTATGATTCGCCTACAAACAAGAACAAACGGTGAGACAATATATGTTGGTGGTGTTAGTGGTGAGTGAAAAACGGTTTTTAAAATAAATGTTTGATGGAGTGGTGTGAGAAGAAAGTGGGAAATAAATGTTGGTGAGGTAAATAAATGTTTGATGGAGTGGTGTGACACTTCAAAATAAATTCCAAGATTTTCGGTTCATATCCCTTCTTTTAAGGTATGAATAAATAATGTTTATGCCTTCTTTCGGTTCATATCCCATGATGGAATGAATAATGTATGAAATATATTATCTAGAATAATATATGTTTACACTTTCCTTCGTACACTATATTATCCCAAAATATATTTTTTTTTCCTTCCTTTAATTGGAGCACGAAAATTTTGGTTCAAAATTGTTCGTCATTTCAAAATTATTGAAAAAATTATTAAGAATATTTAAATTAAACTAAAAAAATAGTTAAATTACTTGTGCATTAATTATAAGAAAATTACTTGTGCATTAATTATAAGAAAATAGTTAAATTAATTACTTGTGAATATTCAAACTAAGAAAATAATAAATAAATAAAAATAGTTAAATTACTTGTGCATTAATTATAAGAAAATTATACAACTTAATAAAATAAATTACAATAAAAAAGATAGATCCTTGCACATTCTTTAGTAGCAAATAAAAATTCAATCCTCGGAATTGGTATACTCCGCCCACAAATGAGCTACTAACGCATTTCGAAGTTCATAATGACCTTTTTGATCTCTTATATTATTGTAGCGACGAACATAATCATTCATTGAACTTCGTTCATTCGAGGAAAGATTAATATTTGGTTGTGGAGTAGTCTCTGTTTCGTCTTCAATTGGAGCATCAAAGTCACGTTCATCTTCTACGATCATGTTCATTACCACGCTCAAAGAAGAGAGTAAAAAAGCTAGGGAGATTATGGATGTAACAAATGCAAAAATTGGTCAACTTTGTGATCTTAAAGCGGAAGAAGAAAACAAAATTCTCGCTATAAACTTAAAGACCATAACAGACCCACGATATCATGCATATGTTCGAGCTCAACAAGAACATATTTATGCAAAAAGAGCTCAACAATCTGATCAAGGAGATACTTTTGCAACTGATTCATTTGCTCCTTATTTCTCTAACTTGGGAGGATCAAATTCCGATTTACCACCTTATTATTAGATTATTACATTATGGTAGTATCGTATCTTTTCTAATATTATTAACGTAGGGTTTCCTTTTATTTGCCATGCACTCTATTTCCTAGTAGTTTATATTATTATGGTTATTTTTAATGCAATTTCATTGTTTTGAGAATATTCTTTACTATTCCTACACCCTTTATTATTAAAATGGGCTAAAAAAAGATAGAGATAAAAATAATATCTTGTTCAAAAAAGATATAGATAAAAATGTGCTAAAAAAAATAGAGATAAAAATGGGCTCAATTTTTTTTAAATGGGCTTATAATTTTTAAAACCCACCAAGATAAAATAAAACCTAAATAAAACTATTCATCTTCTTCTTTGAGCGACGTCGCTGTCCTTCTTCACTTCTCTATTTGATCACAACACAAACCTTCACCTTCACCACAAAAAAGTTGAAATTATCAAAGAAGTTGAGGATTATTGTGCAAATTGAAACTCCACGTCGGATTTGGCAGGTTGCTGCAGTGATCACCATTTTTGCAGTAGGAAGAGAGAGAAAAAAAATGTTTTCACCATTTTGTTGATGACTTTGCAGTTCGGTTGGGGGACGAATTCCGACTGCATACACCATAATGCAGCTGGTTGGAGATGGCCTAATTGTTCTATTGTGATTTGGCTTGATTTAAGGTTGATTGTTCTAGTGTGAAGACTATTGTTGATTTGGTTATGTATTCTGATCTATCTTGTTACCATTATTGTTGGCTTAGTTGA
This sequence comes from Lavandula angustifolia, assembly GCA_028984105.1. Classification (NCBI taxonomy): domain Eukaryota; kingdom Viridiplantae; phylum Streptophyta; class Magnoliopsida; order Lamiales; family Lamiaceae; genus Lavandula; species Lavandula angustifolia. Next base: position 11,342,028 of record CM054818.1, on the reverse strand, counting down.
GATGATTTTTTAAATTAAGTAGTATCCGTGTCAGGCAAGATATGAGTAACCATGCTTTTTTTTTTTAAAATCACCGAATTGCTGCTTATAAGCTTTTAAACTTATAAGTTAGTAACCATGCTCTCACATGTGAGTTGCTGTTTATTTTTTCGTTACCAATGAAAAGTATTTGAAATTTGCTTGTTATGTGCTCCTTCCGTCACCATTATTATTTGCTTGTTCTGAGCTTGTGAGGCTCTCACTGTTATTGTTGGCTTGCAAATGAGCATATGAGGCTCACAAGTATTATACCATTATTGTTGGCTTGTATATGCTTGTTATGTGTAGCTTTGTGACTATTATTGTTGTCTTGTTCTCAACTTGTGAAGCTCATGATTATTTTTAGCTAACCCCTTTGTACCAAAAAAAAATAGAGAGAATCATTTGTCATTTACAGAACATGATTACTACTAATCCTTCTGTCATTTACAAAACATTACATTCTGTCATTTACAAAACATTATCTCAAATCAAAACTGCTAGTCCTTCTCTCATTTACAAAACATGATTACTACTAGAGACTAGGCCTTCTTCATTTACAAAAAACCATTCATAGTTGAACACTAGGCCTTCACCATTTACAAAACACAATTTGCCGCTTCTTCATACTTGAACACCTTACATTCCCAGTCTACAGTCTACTCTTCAAGTCTCTGATGTATTCTAGTATCGCATTCTCTATCATGTAAGTAATGCTGACAAGATTTTCTAGCACTTTTAAAGTGTTAGGTAGTGCATCTACTCTAATTAATTCATCATTTTTCATGTGTGGGATCTTATAGTAGTTTTGCCCTTTCACCTTCATGTTGTAATCAATGAACAGAAAGAATGAGAGGAACAAGGCTGACGATGAGAGACTGTTGGCGTAAGCTGAAAAATTGCCTTAGGATTATAGGAAAGGAGGCAGTTCTCTTAAGAAGAAAATGGGTTATCAAAACTATTGTTGGACATAGGACGAATGTGATTAAGAATGATGACAATCTACTGCATCCCTAAGCTGGCAAGTAGATTCTGCAGGAACTAAGCGACGAATGGGAGCAAGCCAAGATTGAGTTTATTAATAGAATGTATTTTTGGCAAGTCCGGGGGTTGATACAAATATTTATAGAAGGATGAGATTTTCATTATCTCAATAACATATACTTCAAATTATACTCCGAATTAAGGATCTGGCCAACTCTGCAAAGAAAGCAATTTTACGTCCACTAGCCTGATACATCAAGAAGCCAATGGTGATCAAGAATATGGAATTTCAAATTGAGAAAATTGAAGTTGAATTCCAACAGGCTATCTTGGAACGGACATGAACAATAGAGGGAGATACTTAAAGAAATTATCGAGGTTGAGGAAACTGGTCTACTATGCTTAGGAGTTGAAGCCTGAAGATATCTCAGATGTCAGATTCAATGCCGACATGAAGACAATCAGAGCAAGGACTATGTCAAATGAGGTGTATGAGAAGCTATACTGGATCAAGCCTGAACCGGTGTAATTTTAGATTGTGATGCTTAGTCTGTGTTGGATATGAGTCAGTAGATTGATACTCAGCTGTTCTAGGGTTAAAAGAAATTGGGGGAAATCATAGTAGTACTATGGAATTGAAGATCTCAAAACCGAGCTGATATCAGTAGATTAGTGTGTCGATAGGATTAGCTGATGTATAGGTTAGACTTGATGTAATGCTTATTATTTTGTCTAAGTCCCGTGCGGGGTAGTTGTTGAACCGATCTTCTGCCGAAGATACTTTTTGAACCCCACGTCATCGGTGTAATCGCTCGCATTCTTCGTCGGCGGTGATATCAAACTCAGTTAAAGATCCCGCATCAGCTGACTGGACCTCAGTAGAAGCATTCTCTACAAGCTGATGGTCATTAGTAGAAGAACCAGTGCAAGCAGTATACCTTCGCAGTCGACCAACTGACTATCAGAAGCTCACTTTATCAGTCAGACGACTCAGCCGAAGAAGACAGACTTTCGAGTACTGTATCCGACGTAAAGCGACCCAAAGACTTAAAGTCCCTTCAAATGTTCGACAGAAGACAAACGAGGTAGTTTGAACGGTCAACTCTGACACTCACCAACTACAAACCTCGACCAATGAGAAGCCGACAACGCTTACCTACTCTACACAGTAAAGCTGCTCTCATGAACAGTGCATTAACTGCCCTGCTGCAACAAAGTTGAATAGTGACCGTTTTCTTTGGACGCTTGTGACACGTGGCATCGTCGTCTCCAATGGACATATGCCACAACTCACAACTATAAATAGAGAAGGATTTGAAGATTTCAAAAAGAGGAATATACGCGAAATCAAGGGAAATCATTCAAGCTCACAACGCTCTAGAACCTTCAAGCTTATCCAGAGACGAACTAGTTTTCATAGAACACTTCTTGTAGTTCATCTCTAAGAGCACTTTGATCCCTTTCTTCTCTAGACTAAGCTCATTGCTAGATTCATAGCTTAGATCCGAAGGAGTTCACATTTAGTGAATTGTTCTTGTTGTAAGAACTCCTTCTCAGTTGGAGAATATTCCCTCCCTTCTAAACTTAGGTTTGGATTGTAAAGTCGCTAAGGACTATAACTTAGAGAGAACTGCCCGGTCACGGTATCCCCGCCGAGGCTTGCTCGGAATAATCAACAAGTTCTCCTTCGCCTTGTTCGGGACCGTGGACGTAGGATCTTGCGTATCCGAACCACGTTAAATCGCTTGTGTTCATTTACTGTTTTATTGCATAGAATTCAACTGACTTGAAAATCATAAGTTTGCATAAAACGTATTTTATAAAGTGCACAACCAAAAGATTTAACTTGCAAAAAATGCGTTTTCACAAGAGACGACTCCGGGCCTAACACTTATCCGCACTACAGTCTCCGACTGAGTTTCGTAATACTGACATCAGTCAGTAGAAGAGCTCAGAAGCTGACTCACTTTGACCCCAGTGATCGAAGACTTACTTGGCACTGTTCATCAGTTGCAAACATCAGCTTCAGCTGACCTTCACTGAGAAAAAGAAACAGAGCTCAGGTGCATTCACCCCCCCCTCTACACCTGACTTTTCATCTCCGGACCAACAGTCTGATAAGTCGTATCTTGTTGTAATAGACAGAAACCATGATGCAACCTGATATCATATTCTAATGAAATGTTTCTCTCTGTTTGGACCTTATGACAATCACTCATTCTCCGGGTTTTTATTTATGCTAAGTTTATTAAAACATGAATATGAAAGTCGTGATCGTTGTTTTCACACCAAATAAAATTTCTGCACACTAATAATTTTATGATTAATATAGAACATGGTAGAACACAGGGAACAATGAATTAAATTTAATTTATTCTTAAGATCAGGGGGTTTTCGGTGATGCAACCACACCTAAATTTGGGATTTACTAAACTAGACAAGGAAATTGAAAAATGAGATCTAAACAAGTAAAGAAAGTCGAATTCGGCTCAAGTACGAATTCGGCTCAAGTAAACTCACAATAATCGCTACTCCGATCATAGATGCAATGATGAATTAATTCATATGAGAAAATTAGTTATAGGATACACTGTTGGATGCGTACATACCCCAATTCCTACTTACTTAGTCGATAATGACTCGTTGAACAATCTTTCAATTACTTCCCTAGCCTATCCACAACCTAGCTTGTTGAACAATCCTAGATTTAATGTCTAAACTGCATTTAGATAAAGGAACCCAATTCTAATAACTTACCGTTGTTGCACAATCTGACATAAGTTACTAACCAAATTATCACGACTACCATTACGGTAGCTTTGCCACCTAAGTTGTTAAACAATCTAACACTAATTCTTATTATCCTACGTGGCCAATCTTAAGTAATTCAGACTAAATCTTTCTACCCCGTGATAATTTGAATCTCTAGGTATCAATTATTACTTTCCAATTAGATCTCATGGTGTATTTACTTTCGCCGAACCATAATAAATTAGCTACGCATGATTAACTTGGACAAACAAAAAGCGGTAACGAACATGATTAAAACTAAAATTAAAGTATGAGAAACTAAAAGCATGCAACGAAAGTAAAGTGCAAGAATTAAAAGGAGAAAATACCGTAAACCTTAAAACTGATAAAACTGGAATTGAACTTGAAATCTTCAAAAGCATTCAAAAGCGAGGATCCGAAAATAATTAAAAACTAGAAAGCAAATAAAAATATTTGGTGTTCTTGAGCTGAAACTTAAAACTAAGTTACGGGACTTGGATCTTGATGGACTGACTGTTGTATGAAGGTATGGAAGTGGTTATTTTCGTTTAGCTCAAGCCTCCTTTATATAGGCTCTTCAAACTTGTCCAACAAGGAAAGATAATTAGGGCAAATCCTTATAGATCCACATCTTTGTAGATATATTTCCATGTATATCTTCAACCCTAATATATCTCCAAGTCTTTCCTTATCTTCTTCAAATCTTCCTCTTTGATCCAAGTCCCGTTAGCTCCAAAATCGTGCCAAATTATCTTGAAATAGCTGGATTCGTCAACACCATCTTCAGTCATGAACTTGCTACTTTTACTGCATTTTTCTGAACAGAAACAGGCTTCGCTAAGCCAAGCAGAGCATCAAAACTGGTGAATTTGAGTAGTATAAAACAGACACATCAGAAAGCCACGTCAAATTACTTACATCCCGAACTTGATTCTTAACCTTATATGTTTTCTTTGACCAACATGTGTTGGTGATTTCACATGAGTCTGTTTTCAGCTTAGGACAGGGTTTTGGTATCATCAAAACAGGGAAAATTGTTGGAAAATAAAATATTTTGAATAATCTCAAACCTCTATCGATCGATGAACCAGTCTATGTATAGGTATAGACTAGATTCAGTCATGTTGTTCACGTTAGGATTAGCTCAGCTTGTGTTTACGCTTTCGGAGTTCAGTCATGTTGGACTAAACTCAAGCTAGGGACAAAGACTTTAGTTCACTTTTTGTCCTGTCATAATCTACAAGATTGATGTACAAGGTACGAGGAGAAGAATACAAAGACGATGGTCAGCGGATACACCTAACTACCAAATCAGAATTGACCAACCGCGGAGCGCCACATAAGCTCTCGTCTCCCAAGGGATCTATAGTACTTCGCTGAGCTGTAGAAAGCAAGCTTCAAAAAGCAACGGGTCAAAGGCATTTAATGCTCTATACCTTTGTGAAGCTATGAGCCAATGGAAAGTCGATCTTTGTCCAACGGATCTCTTCCTACTCATATATAAATATAGAAGGCCTCTCATTCGAGAGAGGTTACGAGAATTACAACGCGCTCATACTGTCAAGGTAAGAACATGCTCTAGATTTCATACTCTCGAGCTCTTACTTTAGAATTCCCTTATGTCCAGATTCCAAGTGTATATTGATCACATCTTAAACTTGGAATCAAGAGTTTCTTATTATCTTGCTAGTTGGAAAAATCTAGAACACCTACTCAAAATAATAGTTTGTTTGACGCTTGATAGTTTGATAGAAATATGTCAGATTGATAGTTTGTTTGCAAGATCTGGACCTTGTCAGTCAACAAGGAGGATAGTGAAATATCTGCAGTGGCAGAGAGTGAACGTATGAGTTTGATTCCCAAACCACTATAAATTTGTGTTTTTTTACATTCTGCATATTGTTACTCTATCATTCTACATCAAAGTATTTAGAAAAGCATAACTGTTTTATTAGTATGAAACAAACAAACTATATGAAATAAAGTATGTGATAAGCATATTTAATTATGGTTTGATGCATTTAATAGTATGGAAGGATGCATTAATGATAACATTTTAATACTTTATATTTGCCTAAGTTTAACTGATATATGAATAATTTTGTTAAGGAAAATGCATTAGGTTGTACATTATACAGATATTGTTTTATGCACAGTTGTAAATTGAATGATGCACCATTGTGCAATAATTGTTGCATTGTCAAAATGTATGATTATGCATATAATCTAATTTACTTGTGTTATTTGATTTAATGTGTCTATTAAATTGTTGTTAATTCATGGTTAGAAGAATGTAAATGCATTAGGAAATATTTATGAAGCATTTGAAAATGCCAAATGATACCGTGTCTTGTTGATCAATTGACGTAATGCATTGATTCGTAGTCCTATATAAATTATTATATTGTGTGTGATACATTTTTTTTCTTTATGTAATACTATATTGATTTGATAATTCATATTAAACTTCAACGATACATAATATTTATTTAGAGATACATAAATATACATGTATAATGCAACGTTATATGTTCTTATCCATATAGTTATTATATTATAATGCAAATAATATATTACATTTTTTTGTTTCAGGTGTTTATCTTATTAGACATATGAAAATCTTTTGGAGTAACTAAAGGATTAAAAGTTACCTCCGAAACATTTTTTACTTGATCTGTAACTCCTGATTTTAGACCGTATGATCTGTATTCCTTGCATGAACTTCAAGTCGGATGGGTAACTTCTTCAAAATCCTAATGAGCAACGCCAATTCTAGCTCTCTCCAAGGCTTATTTTCGAGAATCTAAGTCTAAAATTGTAAGAGAATTAAACCCTTATTACTTATTTATAGAGCTACTACAAACCTTAATTATTTTATAGTCCAAGCACAATAATTAAGGTAATAAGTTGATATTTATGGATTATGCAATTAATAAATTATTTTTTCTCAAATTTATCAAATTAATTACAACTAATAGGTAAATAATTATCTAATTAGTTATCTGACAATTAATAGCTTAAATGGGTTGATTAATTACTATGCAGTTATTGAGCCAAATCATGGATCTAATACAAGATATAAAGTTGGACATCAAATCAATTAATTATCTATGTTCGGCTCAAAGCATGATTAGTTTATGAACACGAATTCATTCCACTAAAGAATTCGTCATGGCTTACCAATTTATCCCAAATTGAGTTAGGACTTGTATTTTATACTTAGTACGATCTTCATATTTAAGATAAAAATATCTGCTAATTAAGTTAAGCACACTGACGGCTTAATTAATTAATATCTTATCATTGAACAATACACTCGACCTTATTAATAACTTTGAACTTAATCAACTTGTAGGGTTTAGTGTGAAAAACCTTTCGAGCATACTCAGAGGATATTATCAGCCATTCTAGAGGAATACGGATGCAAGATACAAATAATTTTTCTGAGTTATATGTAGCCACCATCACCCAATATACGTAGGTAGGGTTATATGTGGCCTTCCTCATTGTAAGTCAAAGCGATAATTAGTTACGTGCACTCAGCAAGTAGACCTTGTCTTTTTTATTTTATTTTATTATTATTATTATTTTATTTTATTTTATAACTATCATTCTTACCTTGTGAGTTCTTGGTAACTCTTTTCAGTTTTGTGAGCTTGTCTTTCTCCTTCTGATACTTCAGAGCTAGGATAACATATTGTTCAACAAGGCTATCAACAGTTGGAATTTGCATGGTGCTTGCTACTGAATTACTTACTGCTGATGGACTGGCTCCTGGTGTGCTGACTGTTGCTTTATATGCATTGATCCATTGAGATATCAGTAGGAGCACTGAAGCTGGGTTGAGGGAGACTCTACTTGAATTCCTCAGCTTTGAGTTCTAAGAATATAAAACAAGGAGTGACAATATTAAGATTAGAACGTCGCAAATAAGTAGCAAATGAATACCACTTAGGTCTAGATAACCCCCGTAAGATTTTAGTGTTCATCTCCTTGTTGGTGAGCGTTTTCCTTAGCCCATTGATGATATTAATTTGATTTGTAAATCTTGCACTATAGTCATCAATTGATTCTCCTGGTATCATGCAGAAAGCTTCAACCTTCTGTAGCTCCAGTTCTAGCTTGTTTTCTTTGATTTGTGGAGTCCCTTGACTCAGCACGACTAGAGCATCCCAGAGTTCCTTCACTGTCTTCCAGTCGTGTAACCTTCTGAGATATGAATCACTGAGTGTTGTTAGTATAACATTTCATACGACTCGGTCAAGGTTGTGCAACTTTCTTTCTTCTGGCGTGAAGAGGCTCTTGTCCTTGGGGACCTTTTCTCCAGTTATGGCTCCAACTGCTCCCACAACTGCAAATTCGATGATGTCGATCATGGGAACGATAGGACCTTTCCCAAGGACCTCCGTCATGCTGTCATGCAGTAACGTTAGATATGCCTCCATTCTTACTCGCTATACTGTATAGTTCTCTACTGACAACATGGGTACCATTCTAATACTTGACATATCAGACATAGTAAAGGCAGTATAGGATGCAATGGAATGCGGTGAAAGAAATGCAGATGTAGTAAAAAGCATTTTCAGGATCTGTTCGAGTAGACCACTGTATTCAGACGATGACGATCAGAAGAACACCGCTCTGATACCAATTGAGAGACGAGTCTTCAGGTGTAGAGGTTGGATGAATACACTTGAGTCCAAGTTTTAATTCACACGTGAAAGTCAGTCTTTGACTGAGTATGCTACCGAACGAGTCATCAAGCCAAATAATCCTTTAGATCGCGTGGGCAGAGTGATTCTGTAGGGATATGAGTCAGGAGATGATTCATAGTTCATAGTCCTTCTAAGGAAATTGTAGGGATATGAGTCAGTAGCTGTTTTTGCATAGTTCTTATAGGGGGAAATTGTAGGAAGTTGTAGAGATATGTACTGATGAGTCAGTGGTCGGGGGAATTATAGGGAGATGATTCAGTACCTCTGATGTTGAATGATTGTGTATGTTTTAAAGAGGAATTGAAGATCCCAAAACCCCTGAGTGTGTGATGAACCGACATGATGTAATAGGCTAGACCTGCTTTGATCTTTCTAGATTATTTTATCTAAGTCCTGCAAGGGATAAATTGTTGGATTGAACTTTAGTAGAGAAGTTAAAGTTCCAGAACCTCATGTCATCTGTTCAGTAGAGCTCTGTCAGTAGCTGGAAGCACTCAGTAGAAGATCAGCTTCAGCATTCTCAGATACAAGAACTCAGTTGTTTGTCTTCGAGTCAGTAGCTGGAAGCACTCAGTAGAAGATCACACTTCAGATACTCAGAAAGAAGACTCAGTATGATCAACCTTGATCTACTGAATGAGCTGCAACTCAGTTGCAGACCGTACGAGGAAAATCGACAGCCTGATGTTTATCAGTCAGATGTCAGCAGAGGAACACTTATGTCAGCAGAGTAACACTCAGCTAGAAGACTGATGTTTGACAAGTCTCACCTACTGCTATACCTCGACCAATGAGAAGCAAGCGAAGCTTACCTGCTCTGACACAAAGCTGCTCTCATGCACAAAAATTCAACCACCCTCTGCGGCGACATTCAAAATCATATGACCGTTTTCCTTGGAGTCTTGTGACACGTGGCATGGTCCCCTCCAACGGATCTATACATGGGTCACGACTATATAAAGAGATCATCTAGAAGAGTTCAAGAGAGTTAAACACGAACTAATGGGAACAAAAATGAGCTGAATACCCCTGAACCTGGTGAGTTAGTAGATCCTGATCTTGTTACTGAATTGCTTCAAGCACTTTGATGAAACTTTCGCTCCAGTTGCAGGATTGGAAGCCTTTCGTCTATTTCTAGCATATGCAACTCATCAACAGTTCACTGTTTATCAGATGGACGTGGCATATTGAAGGAAGAAGTCTACGTAGAACAACCGCCCAGCTTTCAGCAGGGACATCAAGTATATAGACTTAAGAAAACATTGTATGGATTAAAACAAGCACCCAGAGCTTGGTATGATACCATGTCAGACTTTCTGCTTCAGAAAGGTTTTCAAAAAAGAACGGTAGACAGCACCCTATTCAGTATCAAGTCAGATGATGACATTCTACTATTGCAGATCTATGTGAATGACATCATCTTTGGATCTAGAAACCTGACCATGTGTCAGAAATTTGAGCAGATGATGAAAGAAAAAATTCGAGATGTTGATGATGGGAGAAATGAATTATTTCCTTGGACTTCAAGTAAAACAATCTAAGAAGGAAATATTCATCAATCAAGCTAAATATACTAGAGATCTCATCAAGAAGTTCGGCTGCGAACCTAGCAAATCAGTAAAGATACCTATGAACACAAATCTCAAGATTGATCTTGAGAAAGAGGGAGTATCTGTTAACTCAACCGATTATCGTGCTATTATAGGTTCCTTACTATACCTAACAGCCAACAGATATAACTTATGATGTAGGTGTATGCGCAAGATTTTAGGTGAATCCCAAGCGAAGTCATGTAGACTCAGCAAAGAAGATTCTCCGATACCTGAAAGGAACACCTGATGTTGGATTATAGTATCTTGCTGATGATAATCTTGAACTAACTGGTTATTCTGATGCTGATTATGCAGGATGTCGAATCAACAGAAAGTCAACCTCAGAAACATGTCAGTTCCTCGGCAGTAAGGTTATACTGTGGTTCTCAAAGAAATAGCACTCAGTAGCTACGTCCATTACTGAAGCTGAATATATGGCAGTCGGAAACTGTTGCGCCCAGATCTTGTGGGTTCGACAACAACTGAGAGACTATGACATTCATCAAGATGAAGTGCCGATCTACTGCGACAGTACCAGTGCTATTGTAATTACTCAGAACCCAATTCTATATACAAGATACAAGCACGTGGACATACGACATCACTTCATCCGAGACCATGTCGAGAAGAAAGATATCAGAATGGAAAAAATCCATACTGATAAGCAAAGAGCCAACATACTAACCAAGCCTCTAGCGGAGACCAGATTCAACGAACTCTTAGTAGAACTAGGTCTACTGGATCCTACTGACTCAATTCAGTTAGACGATCCAAGAAGTACTGAATAAGACGATCTAGGAACTTACTTTTAGTACGACTGAATGAGGTGAAATGAAGTGCTGACATACTTAGCATCTACACAGTGGTATTAGTTGACTACTAAGTTCAGCTGACAAGTTATGAGTATTTATTCGGCATATCACATTCAGCATGTCATCGCATTTATTTCCCGCCATTAATGTTCATAGGATGTCATTAAGTATATTGTTTTCATTAAAAGCACGATATTCCATATATTGACTGCGGTGCATTAAATACATGTCATTTCACCTTATTTTTTTAGATAATAGATAAGTAGGTCGAGATTATAGGTGGCACAGTAATCATAACCTCTTATAACATTTAATCTGAGTCGTCCACATCTTAAAATTAGATTAATCTCAACCGCATGCTAAATAAACCGTTCATATTCAAATATGATATATATCTGCATGTATCTATGATCTAAACATATTTCAGCCATTGAACTGCTTAGTGCTCTGCATATCTTTTGCTAAAGAAACCTACTACCTTCAAGCACTAATCCTTCGATAAAATTCATAAACTCTATCTGCCTATTACTAACTTACTCTATTTTAAAGTGTTAACACTGTTTTGCAGATTCAGTTTAATATCTCATGGCGTCGTTCTCTAAAAATGAAGTTCTAATCTCGTCCGATATGGAGGAGATCACCAGCTCTCAGAGAGTCTGGTTCGAACCAGTTCTCGTCTTTCGTTCATGTGGAGTGGAGTGCATGTATCAGACCTTTGATGTTCTTTAATCATCAGGCCTTCATTCTCTATTGTCTAGGGTTCCCATTCACTGCCTCCTAAGAAAAGTCGTAGAGTTCTATATGAATCTTCGACAGAGCGAAGAACTTCTTGATATTTCTTACATAAACTACCAGCAAGAAATGATTAACAACATGTGGGAGACGAAGATTGCAGATCTTGATATTGCTGAGTGTCTCCGACTCAGTTTTAGTCTTCCCAACACAGGGATTTCTCCTATTGGATACAAGGAGAGTTCCATCAACCAGTATCTCTACCAGTTCAGTGGGCAGAAGAAAATCGTGTTTAAAGCAGCCTTTTAAAAAAATTAGCTGCTCCCTGAATACCGAGGATTGGCGTATATTATCAACCACATCCTCACCAGCTCAGCCGGATCCTATGATCAGCTTTCTAGGAATCGGATTCAGATAATGATGGCCATCGTGAATGGCGTCCAGGTGAACTGGACTGAGTTCTTTGTGAATGAATTCAAGGCTCAGTTCTAGAAATTCGTGGTGAATGAAGAGAAGACGTCACTACGACTGATCCCAAAAGGTAAACTCCTATATGGCAGTAAGGTGTCCATTTTGATTGAAGACTACTGCTAGGGACGAGTCGCCTTTGCTGACGCGCACTTCTTTGATAAGAAGAATGTCAAATTTCTAAGTGCGACAGCAGCTGAGAAATGCATTAGGTGTGAACTACACGACAAACATCTTATTCAGTCTACTCTGGACCCACACCCTACTCAGCAGAAGAAGAGGAAAACACAAAAGAAGCCTGAACCTTCAGTTGTAATCCGTGAGACCGTATCTATCCAAGATTCAGAGTCCGATAAGGAGGACGTGACTCTGGTTGACAAACTTAAATGAATACCTCTAGAGGAGACCCAGTCAGACATTCCTGCTGACATTCCTCAAACTGAGGTCTCCACAACAGTCTCGACTTCAGTACTGATAGTTCGCAGTAGAGCTGCTGAAGAGATCACGGACAAGGGTACAAATACATCTCGAGATCTTAGATCATGTTGATCTCGTGGATATCGCAGTCAGGGAAAGGGTAGAAATGCGTCTCAGATTCCTTGAATGGTATCTATTGGCTGAGACCATTAACCTCAGGACAGTACCTAAATTGATCAAGGAGGAGCAACAACTGAAGGAGGAAATTGATATTGCATAAATTGATGACCTTCGCTCAGCTATGCTCATGCTCCTGAGTCAAAGGAGGCATACTGAATTGACGACTCAACCCAGACCCCACCTGACTCTCACCATGACGAGTCACCCAAGGATACAGACCAGGGAGGATCTACTGAGGGAAAATCTCCCCGAGATGACTCACCACCTCCACCGTCTTCATCAGGTGCAGTTATCTCTACGCCGTCTACATCTCAACGAAAGCCAAAACAGTCTTGATATCAAGCTGCTGAGATAAAAGACGTTAATGTGGCGTCTATCAACAAGTGTCTAAAGTGATAGGGTCATAAGAACCGTCTTCTTGCTCAAGACGTGAACAACAAATGGAGCCAACTCTCTGAGGCTCAGACCCTGACGCTAGACAACTTGGCTTCAGAAGTGCAGAGGATCGGACAATCTACTCTAAATACCAACGAGATCCTTAGCAGAGCACTTGAAGCCCAGAGGGCTAATCTGGACTCTCAGTATCAGAACATCCTGCAGACTCAGGCCAATCAATTCTCTAAAACCATGGCCTCTGCACTGGATCAAGTCCTCAAGGTCGTAGAAGAGCGAAACAAGCTAACCACTGAAAGTGTATCAAAATCACTTGTGGAAAACAAGCTAACATCGGCCTTGCCATCAAGAAAGATGCTACTAACTTATTAGACTCATACCTGTGAGGAATTAAAGCCACAAAATCCCATATACTCAAAGTTGTTAATGCTGAACATGATAAGAGATGGAATGAGAATACTGACGCCGTCGTGGATGTTGAAGCTAAGTTGGACTCTATCAGTCTCTCAGTCGCTGACCTATTGTCAAAGGTCACAGCCTTGGCAAGCTTATTAGATGATGCCTAAAAGGGGGAGGAAGTAGGAAGAGCAAACTACTGACCCTAATCAAGGCTAAAGAGGAGACTGTGAAGATAAGAGTTGAAGAAGGAAAAGGGTAAGGGTCAGGAGAACCCGCAGAGGAAGCAGTGACTGAAGTGGCTAACTATCTAGAAGGTCTTGCTGAAGATAAACCAGTCAGGTCAGCTGCAAAAGGCAAAGCCCCTGTCCCTCCTAGTCCTCCAAAACAAAAGAAACTTAAGTTCAAAACGCCAGATGAGCAAATTGCATATGATGAAAAGCTGGCGTGAGAACTTCAAGAACAAGAAGAAAGGAAAAAAGACTAAGGCCAATAAAGGCCTACAGATCAAATCTTCAGTTCCTACCAGAACCAGATCTGTGATGCTTAGGAAATCCTGCAGAGCTACTGCTGAGAAAAAGTATGCCGCTGAGAAGAAGCCTGAAGGTTCTAAGTCCAAGTCAGCTGGACCTAGTAACTCAGAAGCTCCGCAGTCTATCCCCTCCAGTGAACTTTCCAAGAAGCAAGAAGCTGAAATAAAGGAGATTTGGGATGCCTGAGAAAGAGGCTTAGATAACACTGCTGAGGCCAAACAAGTACAAGCTGCAAGAGAAAGCGCAAGATTAGCAGATCTTGAGGCCCTTAGACAGTGAACTGAGAAAGAAGCCAGAGAGTGAACCCCTGAGAAGGACAGAAGTATTCCTACTACTTCCAAATTCTTCAGAAAAAGGGTACAGGGAAACAATCTCAAGAGAGTCATCTTCCTTAGGACTGATGAATGGGTGCCTTATAAGATCAATCAGAAATGGGAACGGGCTAAGGTCGACTTCATCAAGAGTTATTACATTTAGGAGACAGTCAGTGAGAAGGTTGATCCTGACAAAACCTTCAAGGAATTCTTGATAATTGTTGAACCTGAACTCTATGCTGAAATCCAAACCATTCTGCAACAGTCAGGTAAGACTCTCAAGGCACCTGAGTACAGACTTATAACTCCTCCTCTCATGCAACAAGGTAATATCTGTAACAAGGAGATTGATGAAGAAATTAAATATGCTATCAATAGAAGAAGTCTGACCATCAACGATGCTGAAGACAAGGAAGAAGTCAAGATACTGAGGAACAAAGTCTACTCATCTTATGGTCTTGAGCTTCTTGAGAAGAAATATGTTGACTTCAAGGCGTGACTGCAACAGTTCAAGAAGAAGCCCAGCTGATTCCTTTCTAGTCTTAGTTTTTGATAGATTAGAATATCTTGTAATTGTAATCTCTGATCATATATGATATTCTATTTCTATTGGCCTTTGACAACTACTCATTGCCACTTGGATGTGTTCTTTATCTTTCAACACTTACTGATCAACTCAGTGAACATATCACACACTCACATGGTTACTTATATCTCTGTGTTTCTCTGTGTATTTCGGTTCTTAGATCTCTTCTAAGGGAGAAATTGCTCTTAGATAATTTAGAGGGTAATTGTTAAGACTCTGGTCTTATGTTGTTAGAGAGATATTGATTTATGATGTATAGAAGTGTGTTGATTAGATAGTCAGCCTTGTTAGAGATAGTTTGTAAAAGGTTTTGGCATCATCAAATAGGGGGAAATTGTTGGGATGAGATTCAGTATGATAAGATTTGAAGATCTCAAAACCCTTAGTTGAATGATGAGCCTTTAATAATGTAATAGCTTAGTTGAGTTTAGCATGTTAGGAACTCAGTAGGCTAGAGTTCAGTTGCTGGTGCATTCAGTAGAAGATCTGCCACTCAGCCGAAGGAACTTAGTATCGAAGAAGTCAGTTAGATAAGCTATAACCAACTGAATCTGCAAAGGAATTTGAGCCATGAATCTCAGAAGCATAAGTACGAGATAATTTAGTTGAAGGTCCGAGGATTCAGAGGAAGTCAACTTACCGTACACTTGGAGTTTGAACAAGCCTCGCCTACTCTCATAACCTCGACCAATGAGGATCCGACAACACTCTACCTGCTCTGCCATAAAGTTGCTCCTAGACTGAAAAGGAGGAAATCTCTACAACGATATTCAGAATCGATATGGCCATTTTTCTTGTCTTATTCGACACGTGTCTAGACTCCTTCTAACGGATCTATTCACAAATCGAAGACTATAAATAGAGAAGAGTTTTCATGCAGAAAGACAATCATCAAGGGAACCAAGCACTCAAACGATCAAATACTCTAGCAAACTCAAAGTCAAACACAACAAAGAACTTGCTCATTTGAAGATCATTTTAGTTCTTCTCTCTAGAGATCCTTTAGTTCCCCTTCTCTAACCTAAGTGTGCTTATTGTAATATCACTAGCGTAGAAACCTCGAAGGAGTTCATCTTTGTGAACTGTTCTTATTGTAAGAACTCCTTCATAGTTGGAGAGACTCAAACCTACATGGTTGAGAATTGTAAAGTCACTACGACTATAAGTAGATATCTATCCAGCGTACAGATTAACTGAGACTTGCTCAGTATAAGCAAACGAGAACGTATCTGTCTAGTGAACAGATTGACTGAGACTTGCTCAATATAAGCTAATCAAGAACTCCTGCTTCTTCAGGACAGTGGACGTAGGATCCCGTGTATCCGAACCACTTTAATAACTGCTTGTGTTGATTTATTGTTGCATTGCTTTTGTTGCTCGTCTTATTGAGCAGTTAGCCAAGCGGTTTTCTATTAAAGAGTTGGGGTCCTTATCTTATTTTCTTGGCGTGGAAGTGATTTCTCGGCCCGGCTCTCTTTCCCAACGGAAGTATATTGTTGATCTTCTTGCTCGTCACAACATGCTTACTTCCAAACCAACCAACACTCCTCTTGCTGTTGGTATTTCTAGTCTACAAAATCCTAATCCCCGGTCGCTTGTCATTCTATTCTGTATGTTCAACCCTCACGCTTGGGCATTGCGTTCGGTTCGAAAGGCATGGTTTTTAGTATGTCTCCAGATAGGGCCATTGATTATTGTTCACATTTGCATAAAACTGACTTTAAATCAAATAGCATAAAACGGTTTTTTCAATTGAGATGAATATATTTCGGGCCAACACTTCGGCACACAACTTCTGATACTGAACTACTGTTCACTAACATAAGTCAGTAGACTGTACTCAGTAGACGAACTCTCTGCCCACGCGATTCAGAAAGTTTAATTGGCCAACTGACTAGTTTAGTAGACTAGTTCAGTAGTAACATTCAGCTAAGCTGACTTTTGAATTATGAGTAAGAATTTGTCATCATGTGTATTCACATCCCCCCCCCCCCACACCTGAGGCTCGTCTCTGGACCAACACTATATATTAACATTAAAAAGATTATGGTTATAAACTAAAGAGAAGTAGAGAACAATAGAGAGAGGGGAAAATAGATATGTATTATTATGAGGAGGGATACCTCTATTTACAGAGTACAAGATGGGATCAAGGACTTTTAGGGTTTTCATGGTCATCACAACATATGGTAAGTATGTATATAAAAAACATTTACAACATTTCCCATTGATTGACCATACTTAAAAGAAATTGTTGCCTCGTCAAAATCTTGCTATAAAAATCAATTGGGATAAAAACTAGTCGAAGGAAAAAAGAATACATCTGCTCCACATCAATATAGTCATTGTTGATCATTGAGTCGATGTATATCAATCTTGTGTACCAACTTCTTAAATGTTGACGTTGGTAATGCCTTAAGAATCCACTAGATTGTCACTTGAACGAATTTGCTGGATATTGATGCCGCCACTCTTTTGGAGATCATGTGTTGCATTGGCTCTTTTATGAATCAATCTCAATGACTCATTTACTCGTGTGGTGTATTGGATGCCTCGTTAGAAACCTTAACAAAGAAAGCCGTTTGGGGAAAAACTTAAAAAGGAAAAATAGTACAACCATTTGACCTTCAGGGTCATTTGACCTTTAGGAGTCAATCTAATCTTCAGGATTATTTACAATTTGTTACTCCTCCTCAAGAAAACAATCTTCAAGGTTATCTTCAAGGTCTACACTAATATGTGCAACACAAGTTTAATTATCATAATAGATTATAGCATGAAATATGTCAATATATCATTACTCTCATAAATAGACCAATATCATGCTTGTCTTAAAGATAACAAAAGATGTTCAATACCATTTCAAATTCTCCAATTGCACATAAGTAAGGAACTTCTGGTCCTAAAACCTCTTTGTTATCTTCTATAGGTCTAAATGAGTCTTCATCCACTTCAGGTGATTAAAGCAACCATTATGTAGCTATATGTATGTGATACAATAAGATCTCTTTAAAGACCTTTCAGGTAGGTCGACTAGCGTAACTCCAACAGGGAGATGCTCGATCTACAGGTCGAGACAATTATCAGTTCAACCTAATTCTTTTGATTCTAACTTCGTCTTTAGGCATGTGTTGATTTCATCAAGTACGTTTGTACACAATGATTCACATATCCTCTTCAGGATGAATTTGGAGTGATGTATTCTAAATTTCTATTCCGCGGACTTTTTATCTTTAGCATCAATAAATTTCTAACGCTTTTGGCGTTAATGAGAATCAATTGATTTATTTTGTCTATGAAGAACTTCAGTTCTTTCATGGTGCATATACAATAGGTATATGAGATTTTAATCACTCCTTTTTCACTAATAATTTGATGAACTTCTAGTTCATAGTCATGAATTTAAATAAATAATCCAACGAGATATTTGCGGCGTTCTATCATTTATATTTCATATCTCCCCCTAAAGTCGACAAGGATGTGAGTTGGATTAGAAAATCAACATATCAATGAATAAAATAATCCATAATGATTTGCTCGATGTAAATCATTTTGACAGAGTATACATATAAGTATTATGCTATTCAAGAGTCTCAACCAAACTCAAGTTAGCATTTTTGTAACCTTTTGTCAAAGGATACTCGTCGTTCTTATTATATCATATATGGTTGTTCTATTTCATCCTTGACTTTTGCAATCTAATTGAAAATATATTTTTGACTTACATGCTTTGAATTAGTTAAATACTTCAAGGATTTTCATATATATGTCACTATCTAGTGAATCATATAAATAGATATTAAATACATCCATAAGACGCATATCAAGCACTTGTTACATAAGTAGATTATTCAAACTCTAAAATATAATAGCGTCTATTATGGGAGAGTACATAATAAATTCCCGATCTTTGAGAGAAACATTGTGTTACGAGATTGCCCTATAACTCATAATTTTTAATTTCTCTTTGTAACAAAGACACATTTGTATCCATCGACGATATACTTTCGGAATTTGGAACTATAGGTCCAAATATTTCTGGTTGTCTAGGGAATATTCATTCACCTTTTATGACTTTGTTCTTCTTTGACCAATTATTTATATCTTGACAATCTCTAATAGATCGTCGTTGAGGATCCTCTTTTATCATTCCAAGAGTTATATTAAAGGCGAATATATCGTTATGTGTTCACGACGATATTTGATCTCTCCAATATATTGAGATCTCATTAATTTCAGACGCTTGTAGTTCTTTAAGAACTTCAGTTGATTGAATAATCATTTTTGTCATTGTTTGGTTCATATGTTGTGCCCCTTTTCTTAGGCATAAAATTTCTTTTAGAACCAATTGGTCGACCATATTTTTTACGAACATTTTATTCATTTACTACCATTTGTACTTGTTCTTACGTATTGGCAGCAAATGTATAATATTGTCACTTCTATATATATCCAAGAGCATCAAGAAATTGGTTTGCAATCTTTTACAAACGAGTCTTCCGACTTTGTTCACACTGTGTTGGGTATGAGATTCAGTATGATAAGACTTGAAGATCCTAAAGCCCTAATTGAATGATGAGCCTTATATAATGTAATAGCTTAGTTGACATCAACATGTTAGGAACTCAATAGGCTAGCTAGAGTTCAGTAGCTGATAGATTCAGTAGAATATCAAGTGTCAGCTAGAAGAACTCAGCATCAAGAAACTCAGTTGGGAATGTTATAAACCATTGAATCTGCAGAGGAATTCGAGCCTCGTACTGAATATCTCAAAAGAATGTCAGTAGAAGACAATTCAGTAGAAGGTCTGAGGAATCAGAGGAAGTCAACTCAGCATGCTCTTGGAGTTTGACCAAACCTCACCTACTCTCTAACCTTTGACCAATGAGAAGTTGTCAGCACTGTATAAAGCTGATTCATAGACTGAAAAAGAGGAAATTCCTATAGTGACATTCAAATTGAAATGGTAATTTTTCTTGTCGTATTCGACACGTGTCTAGACTCCCTCCAACGGATCTATTCATGAGTCGAAACTATAAATAGAGAAGAGTCTTCCTGCAGAGAAAACATCAGGGAACCAAAGCATTCAAGCTCACCAACGCTCTAGCGAACTTAAAGCATATCAAAGCGAAGAACTTGTATATAGAGAGATAATCTTAGTTCTTCACTCTAGAGATTCATTAGTTCACTTTCTCTATTCTAAGCAGACTTATTGTAATATCATAAGCTTAGAAAAACTCGAAGGACTGAACTGTTCTTATTGTAAGAACTCCTTCCTAGTTGGAGAATATCAAACCCCATGTTTGAATCCTGTAAAGTCACTAAGACTATAACTAGAGTATTTGTCTAGTGCACAGATCGACTGAGACTTGCTCGGTACAAGGAATCAAGAACTCCTACTTTGTTCAGGATAGTGGATGTAGAATCTAGTGTATCCGAACCACTTTAAAAACTGCGTGTGTTGATTTACTATTGCGTTGATTAACTGTTCATACTGCATAAAACTGCATTTAAATCACTCAGCATAAAACGTGTTTTCAAACTGAGTGAACATATTTTTGGGCCTACACTTCCGCACACATCTTATATTGAATTACTGTTCACTGACATAAGTCAGTAGATAGGACTCAGTAGACATATACTCTGCCCACGAGATCTAAAAATCTTACTTGGCTAACTGACTAGTTCAGTAGCAACACTCAGTATCACTGACTTTCGCGTTTGAGTTGAAATCTGAACTCAGCTACACCTGAAGGCTCGTCTCTGGACCAACAATTGGTATCAGAGCGGTGTTCTTCTGGTCATCATTTTCTGAATACTGGTCTACTCGAACAGATCCTGAAAACCGTTTTCTATGCATTTGCATCTCTCTATAGCATCTTATACCATATTCTTCAACTTATCTGATATTTCAGGTATAAAGACAGTACCCATGTTTTTAGTTGAAAACTACGTGGCATGGCGTGCAAGGATGGAGGCGCACTTAACATTACTGTATGACAGCATGACTGACGTCCTGGAGAAGGGACCCATTGTTCCGACGGCCGACAACATCGAACTTGCAAGCCTCTTTACACCAGAAGAGAGAAAGCTGCACAACCTTGACCAAGTCGCACGTAATGCGATACTGACAACACTCAATAACTCTGATCTCGGGAGGCTGCACGACTGCAAAACTGCAAAGGAGCTCAGGGATGATCTCGCAGTGTTGAGTCAAGGAACTCAACTGATTAAAGAAAACAAAGTGGAGTTAGAGCTCCAAAAGCTCGAAGCATTTGCAATGATTCCCGGAGAGTCAATTGATGGTTTTAGTGTTAGATTCACAAATCAGATCAACATCATTAATGGGCTGGAAAAATTTAGCAACAAGGAGACCAATACCAATGTTCTAAGGGCTCTTACTAGGCCCAAGTGGTACTCTTTTGCTACTTGTTTGCGAAGAACTGACTTAAGCTCTGTTACTCCTGATTATATATTTTCAGAACTAAAGGCAGAGGAGTTTGAGTTCAATCTTCCGCATACTCCAAGTGCTGATACTGAAATGCCAATTGATCATGCATATAAGGCAATAGTTAGCACACCTAGAGAAAGTCCCTCAGTCACAAGTCAATCAGCTGGAAGCTCAATTACGATCCCAACCGCTGATAACTTAGCTGAGAAATATGATCACTTTGCAGTTAAATACCAAAAGGAGAAGGACAAGCTCATGAAGATGAAGAAAGCTTAAAAAAACTATCAAGGTAAGAGAGAAAATAGTCATCCGAAAGGTGAATCTAATTCTCTACTTGAATGCAGGAACACTGAGACTGCCTCCACTGGAAATAATGAGACACCAGGGAAAGAAGGCAGTAGCTCAACGTGTTACAACTGCAAAAATACAATATGAATGTCCAAAGCTCACAACTGCTGAAAGAGCCAAAAGGAAAGCCAGAAGAGATAAGTTCATTAGAAAAAGGTAGGCCTACATAGTCGGAGAACTATCCGATTGCACGAGCAATGAAGTGATATTCATGGAATCATCTGATGATGAGGTTGCGTTCATGGCAATCGAAGCCGAAGAAGATACTGAACTTTGTCTTATGGCTGGAGAAGAGGTTGATGTAAATTTTAATCCTAATATATGCCCCTCTTCACCACACACACACGACACAAGCTCTGTTGCAGGTGAACCTCTAGATGTGGTTCTAGAATATGAAGATCTGTTGGAAGAACAAATTCAGATGAGCACTCAATTCAGTAGAACACTTCAGGAGCTAGAACTCCTGATAGCTGAAAATCAAAGACTTTCAATGACAAGTCAGGACTCTACTGAGTCTCAAGGACTTATCTTGAGACAAAAGGAAGAGAATTAATTCTCTGATGACTAGGCTTCGACAACAAGAATCACAAATCTCAGTTCTGACCAAGGACAACTCTGAGAAAGAGACTGCAATTGCCAGTCTGAAGGACAAGCTCGCACAGTCCAGAGTTGAGTATGAAGCTCTGAGAAAAAGCAATGAGATTTGGAGAACCTTAATGACTGAGCAATACATAGCTAAAGAAAAGCTTGAGAAGTTGCTGAGATCACAAAGACCATGCTCCACAAAGGAAGGACTTGGTCAGAAAAGCTCAGATCAGCTGGCTGACAGATTTGTCCAAGGGGGAATTCAATATGCTAAACCTCCAACCCCTCAGACAAAGAACAAACAAATACTGAAAGCACCTCAGCTCAGCTACCAGAAGATGACCCGAGGTTCAAGCCCCAGAACACCCACATCTAACTCAGGAGGAACCAAGAAGGTTAGATGAGCAGAACAGTATGGCTACCCATAGCGAACAAATCCAGCTCAGTATGGATCATACTATAATGAGCCCAACATCAAAAGCCCTAAGGTTCAGAAGAAGAAGAAATATGAGCCTCAGAAGACAAAGAAGTCAGCATCTCCCGGTTCAGCAAAGAAATCAGCTGACAAAATGGCAAAAAGATATCTGAAATCGCCTCAGCATCTCTCGATTATCAGACAAATTTGGGTCCCAAAGTCCACTAACCTCTATGGACCCAACTTGAACCCAAAGGGTACCTGCATTTGTTTTTATCTTGCAGGTGCTAAAGGACCCTTGGATCATGGACAACGGATGCTCAAGACACATCCCGCATTAAAAGAATCTTCTGACCAACTACGTTCAGCAAGGAGCCATAATTGAGTTTGGTGACAACTCCAAATGATACACAAGGGGATAGCGAACACTGAAGATAAGAACTATCATATTTCTAGAGTAATATATGTTGAAGGACTTCAACATAATCTCTGTTGGTCCCGAGAGTAACGTTCAGGTGTAGGGGGGGGTGAATACACCTGAAAACCGATTTCTCAACTTAAAACGCTAACAGTCCTTTTCAGGAGAGTGTCGCATCGAACGAGTTCGATGAGACCCGGATAAAGCTGTTACGAATCGCGTGGCGAGTGGACCGACTTTACCGAGGCCTCGCTTAGCCGACTAGAGTTAGAATTCAGTACCGTTCAGATAAAGTTCAGTAGTGCGGAAATGTGTAGGCCCAAATTCAGTTGAGTTAAGGAAAACGTTTTTATCAAAACAGTTTCAGTATATTAGTGCTGTCGATTAAGTTTGCTGAAACTCAGTTGAATGATTTTAAAGATATTTTCAGTATGCACAGTAAATCACTGCAACAGTAAATAAATAACACATAACACATGCAATTTTTAAAGTGGTTCGGATCCAATAATCCTACGTCCACTGTCCCGAAAGATCAGGAGGCTATGTATTATACTGAGGTAGTCTCAGTTGGTTTGTACACTGGACAAACACTCTTGAGATTTATACTGAGCAAGTCTCAGTTTACAGGGTATCAAACTAAGTGTTTGAAAAACTCTCCAACAGTGAAGGAGTCCTTTACAATAAGGATCAGTTCGACTATGAACTCCTTCGTCTAAGCTATGGATATGAACAGTTGAGCTTAGGTTAGAGGGATAGGGAACGAGAAGGTGGCTTCTAGAGCGACGAACGGCTAAGTATAAACTTTGGGTTCGTGTTCAGTCGCTTGGATACTAGAGGCTGTATAATTCTAATTCAACTTGGTTCCCTATGAGCATAAATGTAGTCTTTCGTCGGAGATTGTCTCTTCGAACTTCTTGCGGAAGACTTAAGGCGTTTATGAGTTGCTCTTTGAATGCTCTGTGTGTTCTTCGATTTCTAGGTTTCGTGTGCGAAGGTTTCATGAGCTTCAATTTGATTTTATCCCTCTATTTATAGAGCAGAGATTAGGATAGATCCGTTGGAGACGACGATCCTTTGTCTCTCTCTTTTGGGTAGCTAACGGCTCTTTCAAAGTATGGTTGCAGTGTCCTTTCCCTCCATTTCCAGAAAGTTGTTGACTTGCAGCTTTAACAGATATAGGACAGGTGGCTGCTTGTCATTGGTCGAGGTTTAGGAAAGTGGTGGAGACAGAATAGACTTCAAGGAGATCTGAAGCTGACTTCTCTCTTCCTCGTATTGACTCTGCTGATTTGACTTTTAGAGAATCTGATAGTCAGAAGACTGTCCAGCCGTTGCTGAGTCTGATCTCTTATTCAGTAGCATGCTCCTGCTAAGTCGGCTCTACTGAAGATCAGCTCTGAGTTCAGTGAACTACTCCTGCTGAGTTCAGTTTCACTGACTCCTTTCGATATCTTGCTCCTGCCGAGTCCAAGATCACCGAGTCTTCTACTTAACTGCACCGAGGCAAGTAATCTACTGAGCGCATGAACCAAATGCAGAGTGTCTACTGAGTCTGAAACCTCAGAGACAGACCAAAACAGGTTACAATTGAATGGTTCATCAGTCAAGATAGGGTTTTGGGATCTTCAAATCTTCAGTAAGTATTCAGAGCACATGGCTACTGAGTTATGTCTCAACTGATTATGAGAAGATTGAATCATCTCCCAACAATTTCCCCCTATTTGATGATGCCAAAACCTAACACTATGACTTATCAGAAACAGAGCTCCTTACAAATATTACAAGTAGGATCAGTGGAGTTGTTCTTCAAGTCCTAGACTACTGAGGGAATCAGGGCAGAAATATCAGAACCTATACAGAAACTAATCAGCAATTTCCCCCTTTCTAACAACATATTCCCTCATCTATGCAATCTATCAGAAACTAGCTACGCAAAAACTGACAACATAAGTAATAACAGTGAGTGTGTGAGTCAGTAATCACTTCAGTGATTCTGAGTGTTAAGCATAAAACAAACAAGGCCATTTAGACAATAAGGAATTCTCAGGGCCAATAACAGAGACGTTTTATAGATTTGAAAAGTTCAGTACAGTTACATCGTCTGCTACACTAAGAGGAGCAGAAAGAAGATACAAAGAAACATAGAAGCTAATAGTCAACTGAACCGCTTAATCCTGTCTTTGAAGTCCTTTGATTGGGATTCAGGAAGAGGCAGTCCATACATCCGGTAGGTGACCTTCCTCAGCTTCAGTATCTCAGAGAAGTCAGCTGGATCTTCTTCATCTAAGAACTTGGCTTCAGCAGCATCCTTTACTTCCTTCTCAATCACTCCATAATAAACGGAGCCATCTAGTTTCAGTGGGGGCGGCATGATTCTGGGAGCAGGTACTCTGACATCTACTTTGTCTTTGACAACCTTCTGAACTCTGGCGAACATCTCTATATCGGCCCTCATAAGCCATTCAGCAAAGGCTACAGACTTGTGCTTCTCAGCCCAGTACCTCCAGAAATAATTCCGCTTAATGAATTCAGCTTTCAGCGTCTCCCACCTTTGAGTTACTTCCCACGGCATCCACTCATCAACTCGCGGCCATCTATGAATCTTGAGATCAGTGGGCTTCCTGAACCTTCTGTATTGGTATGGAATGTCAGCTTTCTCAGGAATCCTCTGACTCGCTTCTTGTTCAGCTTTCAGCCTTAGAGCTTCAATGTCTGCTAATCTTAGCCTTTCTCGAGCTGCTTCTATCTGTCTAGCTTCTTCTCCTCTGTACAAGTACCTCTCCATTTGAGCCCATATTTCTTGCATTTCTTGATCCTGTTCCTTAGAGGCAACATAGGAGGGTATGTGAGGCTCTTCTTCTGACTCAGCAGGTGTGGTAGATTTTTCCTTAGAAGTTCCCTGCTGTCTAGTAGTCTGCTGCTGCTGTTGCTGCTTCTCCTTTTCTTTGTCTGCTTTGTCACTGAGCTTCAGCGTTCTGGGAGGCAGCCTGGGTCCAGTCTTTTTACCTCCTGCTGGAGCCTTTGTCTTGCCTTTAGCATGCTTCTTCTTAGGCTTATTAGCAGCTTCAGCTTCAGCAATTTCCCTTGCTAACTTCTCGTCAGCAGCGATTTGAGCTTCCTCCTCCAGAGTTATATACCTCCTGGGTCCTTTCTTCTTGGGAGGGGTAGGGAGCGTCATAACTTTCTTGCCTTTCCCGGCAACTGGGGGAGTTAGAGGAACCTCTTCCTCTTCTGACTCATCAGCGTACTCAGCAACCTCTTTGATAATGTCAGAGGGTGTTTGTGTTACCTGAGTAGCTACTTCCTTGGGTCCTGAGCCAGCAGATACTACATCGCCTGCTGCTGAGATACCCTGGGCCTCGCCAGTCTGAGTAGAGGGTCCAGTGGGAGCAGATATCTGAGTTTGTGTTGCCCTTGCCACTGACCTTGCTCTTTTTGGTGCTTTCAGTACCAGTTCCTTGCCTTCAGAAATCTTCCCTTTTCCTTCTTTTCCTTCTCTTTCCCCCTTTTTGGCATCAGCAAATTGGCTCGGGGGAGGAACTGATACCTTTCTGTCTAGACTCTTGTAAGCTTCTGCAAGATCGTCTAAGGCATTCTGCAGCTTGGTTAGCTTCTCGTGCAGCTCATTCCTCTCCTCAGTAAGTTGAGCACTGTATTTCTTATGGGAGGTGTCTGCTGCTGTCTGGAATTCTTTCAGCTGGTTTTCCACTCTCTCTTCAATCGTCTTCTGAATTATTTGGAGTCTGAGATCTGCGGCTTGAGAGATGGAGGAGACAGATTCAGTATGTGCTGTTTGAGCGGCCTTATAGTCTTTAAGTAGATGAGCTTGGCCAGCCTGAATCGTCTTCAGCTGTTCATCGAAGTTAGCCCTCTGGGTGGCTAGCGCATCAGTAAGAATTGTGGAGAATTCAGGGGCGGGCGAGTTCTGAATGGATGTCCGGAGCCCCTTAATCTCTGCGCTGTGGGCCTGAGTGGTCTGCCTCCACGTCTTGTGGACGGCGCGGGCGAGGAGTCGGTTCTGAGTTCCTTGACTCCTCAGTGCCCTGGCTACTGACTTTGATCGTCGGCTCTTCGAGCTGGGCGCTACTTCGAAAGCAGATTTGAGTAGCAGCTGTGAAGGGAAAGAAAAGGTACTGAGAGTACCTAAAGGAGTAAGGACAGTAATTGGAGCAACTCAGATTCAGCAATCTGCTCCCACTGGTTCCTCTACTCAGACTACAAAAGGCGAGGCCCAGGGTGTCTCAGCAGCAGGAGATGTAGTGCCTGCTGAGACCGGCCCAAGTGGCTCAGGACCCAAGGATACTGCTACTCAAGCAACTCAAACTCCCAGTGATATAATCAAGGAGATTGCTGAGTATGCAGAGGAGGACTCAGAAGAGGAAGAGGTTCCTCTGCCTCCTCCAGTGCAAGGTAAGGGCAAGAAATTACCGAAGCTTCCCACTC
Source organism: Lavandula angustifolia (assembly GCA_028984105.1). Taxonomy (NCBI): domain Eukaryota; kingdom Viridiplantae; phylum Streptophyta; class Magnoliopsida; order Lamiales; family Lamiaceae; genus Lavandula; species Lavandula angustifolia. Next base: position 11,314,456 of record CM054818.1, on the reverse strand, counting down.
CTCCCAAGAAGAAAACTAAAAGATACATCACTCCGGAGGAAGAAGCTCAGATAGCTGCAGAGGAAAAGCTTGCTAGAGAAATTGCCGAGGCCGAGGCTGTCAACAAGCCAAAGAAAAAGCCAGCCAAAGGCAAGACTAAGGCCCCAGCAGGAGGTAGGAAGCCTGGGACAAGGCTGCCTCCAAGGAAATTAAAGCTGAGTGATGAAGCTGATAAAGAGAAGGAAAAGGAACAGCAGCATCACAAATCTGGTCAGCAGGGAACTTCAAAAGAAAAATCATCTACTCCTGTTGATTCAGAAGAAGAAGAGCATGTGCCCTCCTATATTCCCTCGAAGAAACAAGAGCTTGAAATGCAAGAGATATGGGAACAGATGGAGAGGTATCTAGACAGAGGAGCTGAAGCAAGGCAAATAGAAGCAGCAAGAGAAAGGCACAGATTGGCAGACCTAGAAGCTCTGAGGCTGAAGGCTGAGAAGGAAGCTAGCCAAAGGATTCCTGAGAAAGCCGATATCACTTATAAATACAGAAGACTCAGGAAGCCTACTGATCTTAAGATTCACATATGGCCCAGAGTGGATGAATGGATGCCATGGGAACGGACACAGAGGTGGGAGTCACTGAAGGCAGATTACATCAAGAGATACTACTTGTGGAGATACTGGCCTGAAATGCACAAGTCTATTGCATTTGCTGAATGGCTTCTGAAGACTGACCCAGAGATATTTGCTAGAGTTCAGAAGGCCATAGCAGATAAAATTGATGTCAGAGTCCCAGCTCCAAGGATCATGCCTCCCCCACTGAAGCTTGTTAGCTCTGTTCACTATGGGGTGATTGAGAAAGAGATTAAAGATGCTGCCCAAGCAAGACACTTAGATGAAGATGAGCCTGCTGATTTGCCAGAGATACTGAAGCTGAGGAAGATCACTTATAGAATGTATGGACTGCCTCTTCCGGAATCAAAATCAAAGGACTTCAAAGACACGATTCAGCAGTTCAGATGATAGATAGCTTCTGTATTTCTTTTCTGTTCTGTTTTCTTAGAATAGCAGTCTGATGTATCTGTACTGAATTTCATTATATATAAAACATCACTATTATTCGGCACTGACAATTCCTTATTATCTATATGGCCTTGTTTACTTTATGCTTAACACACAGAATCACTCAAGTGATTACTGACTCACACACTCACTGAATATATTTATTCTGTCAGTTTTTACCTTGTTAGATTCTAGTCTGTTAGATTGCTTTTAGATGAGGGAAAATGTTGTTAAGGGAGAAATTGCTGATAGTTTTTCTGTATAAGTTCTAATATTTCTTTCCTAATTCCCTCAGTAGTCTAGAACTTGAAGAACAACTCCACTGATTCTACTTGTAATGCTTGTAAGGAGGTCTGTTTCGGATAGTTATAGTGTTAGGTTTTGGAATCATCAAATAGGGGGAAAATGTTGGGAGATGATTCAGTCGCTCCTCAACTCATTGGGAGATAACTCAGCAGCCCAGTACTCTGAATATTTGCTGAAGATTTGAAGATTCCAAAACCCTACTTTGACTGATGAACCATTCAGTTGTAATGTATTGTTCTGTCTCTGAGGTTTCAGACTCAGTAGACACTTTTCATTTGGTTCAAGCGCTCAGTAGATTATCAGCCTCAGTACCAGAAGAAGAAGACTCAGTGATACTGGACTCAGCGGGAGCAGTATACTGAAAGGAGTCAGTGGAGTTCACTGAACTCAGAGTTGATCTTCAGTAGAGCCGACTCAGCAAGAGCATGCTACTGAATATAGATCAGACTCAGCAACGGCTAGACAGTCTTCTGAACTATGAAAATTTACTAAGTCAAATCAGCAGAGTTGTATGAGGAAGAGAGAAGTCAGCTTCATATCTACCTTGACGTTTGTTCTGTCTCACCTAACTTCTTCAGCCTCGACCAATGACGAGCAGCCAGCTGTCAACTTTCTGATTAAAGCTGCAAGTCAACAACTTTCCAGAAATGGAGGGAAAGTACTCTGCAACCATTCTTTGAAAGAGCCATTAGCTACCCAAAAGAGAGAGACACAAGGATCGTCGTCTCCAACGGATCTATCCTTGTCTCTACTCTATAAATAGAGGGATACAATTCAAATTGATGCTAACTACCGAACCTATGAACACAGAGAAATCTAAGAACACAAGAGCATTCACGAGCAACTCAAAACGACCTAAGTCTTCCGCAAGAAGTTCAAAGAGAAATCTCCGGCGAAAGACGACATACCTGCTCATAGGGAACCAAGCTGAACCCGAGTATAAAGCCTCTAGTATCCAAGCGACTGTATACGAACCCAAGTCCATACTTAAACTGTTCGTCGCTCTAGAAGACACTTTCTCGTTCCCTATCCCTCTAACCTAAGCTCAGCGGATCTTATCCATAGCTTAGACGAAGGAGTTCATATCTGAACTGATCCTTATTGTAAAGGACTCCTTCATAGTTGGAGAGTTTGTCAAATGCTTTAGTTTGATCCTATGTAAACTGAGACATGCTCAGTATAAATCTCAAGACCAGTGTTTGTCCAGCGTACAAACCGACTGAGACTATCTCAGTATAATACATAGCTTCCTGATCTTTCGGGACAGTGGACATAGGATTGTTGGATCCGAACCACTTTAAAAACTGCAAGTGTTATGTGTTTGTTTTCTGTTTTTAACTGTTACATTGATTATTGTGCATACTGAAAGAATTTCTAAAATCATTCAACTGAGTTTCAATTAAGCTTAATCGATCGCACTAACATACTGAAACTGTTTTATTAAGAACGTTTTCTAAACTCAACTAAATTTGGGCCTACACATTTCCGCACTACTGAACTTCAGTTGAACTGTACTGAATTCTGACTCAAGTCAGCTAGCAGGTCTCAGTGAAGTCAGCCACTTTGCCACACGATCTAGAACAACTTATTTGGTCTACTGAACTCGTTCAGTACGACACTCTCCTGAAAAGGACTGTTCGTGTTTGAAGTTGAGAAATTGTTTTCAGGTGTATTCACCCCCCCCCCTCTACACCTGAACGTTTAATCTCGGGAACAACAACGTAGATGTCTCTACCTTTTTCAAGGTGACCGTTTAGGAATACGGTTTTGACATCTATTTGCCAAATCTCTAGGTTCATGTGATCTGCTATGGCAAGGAGAATTTGAATGGACTTGATCATTGCTAAAGACGAGTTTTTTGGGTAAAACCCTTCGCCACTAGCCTGGCCTTAAATGCCACGATCTCTCCATTCGGTCCTCTCTTTCTCTTGTATGCTCACTTACTACCAATAGCATTGCAGCCCTCAAGTAGTTCAGTGATCTCGTATACATCCATATCGGTCATGGACTCAAATTCCTAGTCCATCGCGATTCTCCTTGAATCGGCATCTATATCTCCCACTGCTTCATTGTAAGTCCAGGGATCCACGGTGTGTTGTTCATCTGCGGGGAGATGATCAGACATCTCCCCAGTGAACATATACCGATCAGGTGTAAATATCACCCTCCCACTACGTGAAGAGTGCCAGAAGTTGTGTTAAGAGATTGTGTGGTTGCTCGTGGAGCTCTATCTTGCACAACTGGCTCTGTGAGTGGATCTCGATCACCTTGTAATTCCTCAAGGATGATCTCGACTCGAGACTTGTGATTACTAATATAATCCTCCTCTAAGAACCGAATGTTAGTGCTAACAACGATCTTCTGTTCTTTAGGATCATAAAAGTATCCACCCTACGTTTCTTTCGGATACCCTATGAACAACATCACTTCTGAACTTGATTCCAATTTGTCGGCCTGCCTATTTAGCACATAAGCAGGATAACCTCAAATCCTTAAGTGGTGCATACTGGGTTTGTGCCCGCTCCACAACTCGAAAGGGGTCTTTTGTACCGACTTGGAAGACACATGGTTAAGCAAGTATGCTGCAGTCTTTAGGGCATATCCCCAAAAGGAAACTGACAAAGTTGCATAACTCATCATCGACCGAACCATCTCTAAGAGACTTCGGTTCCTTCTCTCTGACACACCATTCTGCTGAGGCGTGCCCGGTGCTGTCAGCTGGGATGTAATCCCACATTCTGTCAAGTAGTCCTTGAACTTGTTGGATAGGTATTCCCTACCACGATCAGATCGTAGTATTTTGAATTCTTTACCCAGCTTCTTCTCTACTTCTGCCTTGAATTCCTTAAAGGTTTCAAAGCAATCCAACTTGTGGCGAAGAAGGTAAACATATCCATACCTTGAGTAATCGTTAGTAAATGTGAGGAAGTACTCATACCCTCCACGAGCTTGAGTAGACATAGACCCACACAAGTCAGAATGTATCAAACTTAATACTTCTGTGGCTTTATAACCCTTTGTCTTGAAAGGACTAGTCATCATCTTTCCTTCTAAACAGGTTTCGCAAGATGGAAATGGTTCAACTTGGAGAGACTCCAATGATCCATATTCCACCAACCTTTGAGTCATGTTAAGATTGATGTGACATAGTCTTAAGTGCCATAGATAAGTTTGGTTTACCTTAGAAGACTCTTTCCTCTTCTTAGGATTTGATGATGAGGAATCAACATTAACAGAATTATACGGTTTACAAGTAATAGTATATAAAGATCCGTTTTAATGGTCCACCACAGATAAAATCATCGTCTTTCATGATAGAAACTTCACTATCAAAACATGATTTATAACCATCCATGGTGTAAAGTTTTGAAACAGAAATTATGTTTCGCCTAAACTGAGGCACATGTAAAACATCTTTAAGTACTAAAATAGAACTATCAAAAGATAGATGTAAGTCTCCAATGATAATTGCAGGAACTTTCGATCCATTGCCCATTGAGACTACCACCTCGCCATTGCTCAATTGTCTTTTCTACAATAAACCTTGCAATGTGTAACAAACATAATCAGTTGCCCCCGAATCCACTATCCATTCGTGGGTAGAAGAGGAAACCAGAACAGTTTCAGTTACAAGAGCGACTCGCCTCTCTTTCTATTTTGCCTTGACTCTGGATAATAACTCTTCCAGTGTCCTTTCTTACCATAATAGAAGAACCTTCCTTTCTTCTTTGGCATTCGCATGTCGCCGATAAAGACCGTCTTCTTACTCCCACTGCTCTTCTTGAATTGACCACCCTTTCTGCTCTTTTTCTGGTTTCCGCCTTTCGGAGGATTCCTTGAACTACTAGGGATATTCTAGACTTGAGCACTCTTGCCCTTTTCTATAACCTCTATGACCGCTACCAAAGATTTGAGTAACTTACTCATAGTATACTCGTTCTTAGACATAGCGGTCCTAAAACAGAAGTTCTTATAGGACCTTTGCAGAGCATTTATTGGGAAGGTAAGATATCTCTTCCACTCTATGAAATTATTTAAAATTGTTAAACCCGTTAGGGTTTGGTTGGTGAGACTGTTTAGGAACTCGAAAAACATTCGAATAGACATAACTGAAAAAATATAATTTAAGCATGTAAGAAAGTTATATTTGCACATAATTCGTAATTAACCATCATTGTAACCTTTTGAAAAGCCAATGATGTTAAATATTCGAATAGCCCTAAAGATCACACTCGTAAGACACTCATGTGGACATTTACTCGTGTACCCCTAGACCAAGCTATATACCTAGCTCTTTAATTCCAATCCACGCCTAGGTTCTTAAGATGAATGGAATCAATAATCCGATATCTCTGGACCATGTCACTATTAATATTAAAACGCGGGAAGGGACTTCTCAGGAAGTTGTACCCGCGGTGACATCTAAGCTTTGACCATTAATTTGACCGAATTAACATCAAATCCTCGAAATTGGCATACTTACGCGAACCATGCCGCATTCAATTTGATTTAATTGGTCATCTTATTTAATTATTATCTGCTAGAGTACTCGTGTTTACTAGGCACGCAAGCCACTCTGGTGGACGTTTACGGCTTCGCTCCCCCTACTCAATAATAATTAAATATTACATTAGAAAACTCATCTCACAAAACTCGTGGTTCAAAAATACAAGCAAGCCACTCAGGTGGACGTTTACTTATGTAATTGTTCCACTTTTGTGTAGGGTCCAATTAATGGAGGTCTAGTTAAATATTTAATTTCCAATTTAAATGAAATCCAATTAAATATTTAATTTATTATTTGCTAGTCTTTTTCTTCAAAAGGTTCGTTTTGAATCATTCATATCCACATAATTTCTAAAGCATGCAATTTCTAAAAGCACATAATAAAACATGCTCGCGAAAATTAAAACATGCTTAATAATGACATAAATCCTATTTACATACTTTTCTAAGCGCAATTAATCACATAATCGCATGCTAAAGCATAATAATAAATAAATGCGCAAATAGGAAATTTAAAACGTCGTTATCGGGCTTAAAAACACAGATAAAAATTAAATCTATCTATTACATAACCCGATCAAAATACAGCTCTTCAATATCTTGAAAAATCTTCGAATTTGAAAACTGCATCGCCGCCACATCATCAGGGCGTTTGCCACGTGGCAGACACGGTCAGCAAGGACTGACGTGATGCGCCATGTCATCATCTTCTTCAACAAGCAGACCGCCGCCGCTGCCGCCGCTCCAGGCCGGTTCCTGGCTGGCCGACTGCACCCAGGGGAGCGCCGGACGATGGCGAACCACGGGAACCGGCCGCCCCGCACCGAGACGCCGGCCGCAGCCGGGCGCAGATCGTACTGCTCGCGCGGTGCGTCTGCCACCACAGACGCGCGCCGCCACGCCGTCCTCGACTGTCCCCAACCCACCTCCACTGTCTCCATAGCCCCCCGACATCACCCAGATGTCAGATCCGTGAAGAACGGCCGACGTCGTCCCTGCAAACGCGGTGAAATGCGCTGCCCGTCGCTGGTGCCTATGCCGCCCGAAATTCGTCATCTCCGAGCTGTGATTCAATCAATTGAAAGAGGAGAAACATAATTGGAACACTCACAACCACTGTGTAACGGATTCCGACCGAGATTAGTTCCTCAATTTCCCGAATTTCAAACGATTCGCCGGAACGAATTCATGACGAATAGCAAAGTTTAGACATCAATTTTGATTGCATCCGGGATCGGATGACCCCTTACAACCTATCAACGCGAAGCTTGTAAGACGAGGAATCCAGCGGTTTAAGCCGATCGTCGATCGGACACCGGATGCACCGGGAATCGCCGCCGCAAGATGCGGCGGAACCCAAGCAAACTAGGGTTTTCTGCAAAAATTTGGGTTTCGTCTTCGTCTCGTTTTTCGTGCCTCCCGAACCAATTACAGTACAAAAACAGTACAATCATATAACAAATAGGTCCTATCATCTACTCGTGGATTTTCTCACGAGAAAAACGTTACAACGGGGTCAAAACAGTAGCTCGCAGGCCGCCCTAAACTTGAAATTAGCCCGATAACAACGAAAATAAACCCTAATTATGCTCCTAGCAGCAACAATCAGAGCCTAAACCAGGTTCTGATACCAATTGAAGGAAATAGGAGGTTAAGAACAATATACCTTCCTCCTACGTATGTTGTTGCAGCTCTAATTGTTGCTCGTGTGTCAGATCTTCTGATCTGTGTCCCAGCCTTTTTCTTCCTCTGGGTGGTCAGAGAACTGAAGAAAATCTCTCTCAAAACTCACGCCGTGCGTGTATGTTTAATGTGTGTGTATGCATTCTGTTTATGAACATAATACTAATATATATAGGCTTCAAAAGCCAATATAATATTAATAATTGTAGTCCATTAATTTAATTATATTCATAATGAACTTCCACATAATTAGCCCATAATATAATTAATTAATCTATTGGGCTACTAATATTTATCAATTAATCGACACGGTCAATTAATTCCAGATAAATAATATTATTAAATAATATAAAATTACATTAATCTATTAATAATAATTTCTGAGAGACAATAAATAACTAGGCAACTAATTGGGCCAGATCAGGGATCTAATACAAGAAATAAAGCAAGCCTCAAATTAATTAATTATTTATGCTCAGCCCAGAGCAAAATTAATTAGTAAACACAGATTCATTCCACTAGAGAATCCGTGCTGACTTACCCCTTTAACCCAAATTGAGCAAGGGCTTGTATTTTAGACTTAATCGATCTCCGTATTTAAGATAGAAATATTCGTTAATTAATTAAGCTCACTGACAGCTTAAATTAATTAACATCTTATATTCCTGAGTAGTACCACTCGACCTTATTAACATACCTGAACTTAATCAACCGGTCGGGTTTAGTGTGCTAATCCTTTCGAGTTCCTCAGGGGATATTATCAACCCATTTTACTAGGATACGGTTGCAAGATACAGACAACCAGCCTGAGCCACAAATGACTACTAGCACCCAAGATACGTAGATCCGGTCGCGATGACGTTCACCATAGTAGGTCAAAGTAAAAGATAGTCAAATGCGCTCAGCTGAAGTCTTACCAAGCTTAAGACCAGCTAAGTTACCGAGATCTTGGTTCTCCACTAAGGTCAGTTAGGAGAACACATCTCACTGTGATCCATCAATACACCACCTTAAGTGTACCATTAAAGACAAGCAGCTAAGACAAGCCACTTCTTATCTAAACTGCAGCTTAAACCAACAACTTATCCTTAAGTTGTCTCAACTGTGATAACTGTTTATATCTTGTCAGTTCAACCAATTTGTGTTGCCTTCTGTGATACCCGACACACTACACAAATCTAACTTTTGTACAAGATAAAGGATTACATGTGCAAATATATATATTTATGAGATAGGAGAATAAAATAGTGGTAGGGACAAAACACATTGTATACAAGTATAAAATTTACTTCCAGTATACAAAATCCCAACAATTCTCCCACTTATACTAAAGTATACTTTTAGTATACAATGTGTCAGTTCTAGGTACAAACTAGTACTCAGCTATCTATCCTATCTATCACTGCATCTTCTCCCACTTATACAAAATTTTATGTAGTCCTAAGTGGGGGGCATCTCTACCACTCCTAAGCCACGAACATGCTTCGCGTAAGCCGGGAGTGGTAAGCTCTTTGTGAAAGGATTAGCCAGGTTGACTTCAGCTCCAATTTTATCAATCACCACGTCACCTCGATTTATGAATTCTCGTATAATGTTGTACTTTCTATCTATGTGTTTAGACGCCTTATGAGATCTGGGTTCCTTTGAATTTGTCACTGCACCCGAGTTATCACAATAAATCGTGATAGTCTTAGGCAAGTTCAGAACAATATCAGGATCCTAGAGGAAATTCTTGAGCCAAACTGCCTCTTTCGAAGCTTCTGAAGCAGCTACATACTCTGCTTCCATGGTTGAGTCCGCAATGCATTTCTGCTTTGCACTCCTCCATGTAATGGTTCCACCTCCCAAGGTAAACACATAACCCGAGGTAGACTTCTTCTCGTGTCTGTCAGCCTGGAAATCCAAGTCTGTATAACCAAAAGACACTAGACTGTCTGACTGGTAAACAAGCCTATAATCTCTAGTCCGTTTAAGGTACTTGAGAATATGCTTGACCGCAATCCGGTGTTCCTTTCCAAGGTTAGACTGATATCTTGAGACCATGCCTACAACATATGAGATATCTGGTCTCTTACAAAGCATCGCATATATGAGGCTAGCGACAGCGAAAGCATATAATACTAGCCTCTTATTTTCTATCTCTTCAGGCGTTTTAGGGCACTGATTCTTGGATAGAAAAATGCCATGTCTGAAAGGTACTGAACCTCTCTTGGCATTTTGCATGCTAAAATGAGCAATAATAGTGTCAATGTAGGACGCTTGTGACAAGCTTCACATCCTTTTCTGGCGATCTCGGATAACCTTGATCCCAAGGATGTAAGCAGCTTCACCTAAGTCCTTCATTTGAAACTGCTCAGATAACCACGTCTTTACGTCTGATAACACTTCAACATTGTTGTCAATGAGAAGGATGTCATCTACGTAAAATGCAAGAAACACCACTGATCCGTTAACATAAATACGGTACACACAACTCGTTAGGACAGGATACAAATCCATAGGATTTGACTACCTCGTTAAGACAGGATACAAATCCATAGGTTTTGACAAAACACATTGTATACAAGCATAAAATTTGCTTCCAGTATACAAAATCCCAACACCTATTACCAGCTCTCTCGCATCCGTGTCCAGATCATGATGGTGATCATGGACGGAGCCCACGTGAACTGGAATACTTTCTTCTGCTCAGAATTCAAAGCTCAGTCTCTGAAATTCATTGACTCTAAGGAAGGCATGCAGCTGATCCCAAAAGGCAAACTCCTCTACGGCACAAAATTCAGTATACTAATCGAAGATGACTGCCCAGAGAGAGTCTCTTTCGCTGATGCCTACTACTTCGATCAGAAGCTGATAAAGTTTCTGAATTCAGCATCCGCTGAGAAGTCGATAGGGCAAGGACTTGCTTCTAAACGTCCTCTGGCGATCGCTCAGGATCCTTGCCCTACTCAGCCAGCTCAGCATAAGAAGCGTAAAATACTGAAGAAAACAGAATCTTCAATCGCGCCAACACACATCTCCATTGAAGATTCAGGGTATGGTAAAAAGGATGTGACCCTGAAGGAGAAGGTGAAGAGAGTGAACACAGAAGAGATTCAACCAGAGATTCCAGCTGAATCGACCCCATTTGCTGAGGTCTCCTCTTCCATCCCAACCTCCATTTTTCTGGCTAAGAGCAGAGCCACAGAAGAGGTTGCTGATGAGATCCTCGAGATCCAAGCTTATCAGGATCTCTTGGACATAGCTATCCGGGCTTGAGTGCAGATGCGTCTGCAGTTCCGAGAATAGGACCTGCTTGAAGAGACGATCCGCCAACAGACGGTAGCTGAGTTGGTTCAGGAGGAACTGAACCTTCCGGAGATTATTGGCTATGGAGAGCCAGCCGATATTGCCTCTTTAGATGATCTCAGGGCTGCCATGATGATGCTTCTCCGCATCAGATCTCAGGGCGAGTCATCTTCTCAAACTCAGCCGTCGCCTCCTCCTCCTCCTACTGACTCACCCAAGGATGCAGACCTAGGAAGATCTGTTGAGGGTAACACTCCCAAGGATGATCAGCCGCCACCTCCTCCAGAATCTGACCCGATCATCCCGACTCCCTCCAAAACTCAGCCGATGAAACAAAGCAGATATCAGGCTGCTGAGCTCAAGGACATCAGAACGGAGTCAATCAACAAGGTTATCAAGCGTCAAGCCCATAAGAACAGGAATCTTGCTGATGATGTGAACACTAAGTGGAGTAAGTTCACTAAAGCTCAGGCGAAGGTACCGACTAACCTCACTACTGAAGTGCAGAGGATTAACACTCCAAAATCTATCAATGCTGAAGAGATCCTCACCAAAGCACTTGAGGTACAAAAAGTAGACCTGACTGCTCAATTCCAAAATTTATTACAGTCGCAAGCCAAGATGTTCTCTGAAGAAATGGATGCTGAAACAGGTCATGTTAAGAAGGCAGTCGAGGATCGTTACAAGTTTACGTCTGAAAGTGTTTCTAAAGCACTGACTAACCAACACGACTCCTGCCAAGAGATTAAGAAGGCTTCTTTTGATGTTGTGGAAGACTCACATGTTTTGACAAGTCTAAAGCTGATCTACTGAATGCGATTAATCAAGAGCATAACCAGAGATGGGAGTCTTACACAAATGTGGCCTCAAACATTGCCTCAGGTCTGACGACTGTCAAGGCCTCAGTAGAAAGACTGATGAACAATGTTACTTCCCTGGCTACGCTAATTGATGATGCCAAGAAAGTGAAAAAGTCTAGATCTGCACAGCTTAGAGCCCTCCTCAAGGCAAAAGAACAACAGGACGCAGATCCGAGTTCAGCTCAGGGAGAAGCCCTTACTGTGGAGCCTACTGATGCAGATGTGGCTGAGGTGGCCAAGTACATTGAGAGCCTGCAGACTGAAGAGTCGCCACCTCCTGCCAAGAAATCTGACGAAGGCAAGGGTAAGGCTCCTGCTGACCCTAATCCGCCCAAGGAGAAGAAACTGGAGTTCAGGTCAAAAGAGGAACAAATAGCTTTTGATGCTAAGCTGGCCAGAGAACTTGAAGAGCATGATGCAAAGAAGAAGCTGACAATCAAGAAGGGAGTACAGATCCGTACTCCAGCGCCTACTCACACTATATCTGCTATTCCCAAACAATCTAGATCTTCAGCAGCTGCTCAACCCAAACAGTCCAAACCCGAACAGTCCAAAACTGAGAAGCCAGGTGCATCCAAATCTAAATCCAAATCTTCATCGCCTGCTGACTCAGAAGATCAACATGTGCCCTCCACTGTCCCCTCCAAAGAGCAAGAGATTGAGATGAAGGAGATATGGGACACAGTCGAGCGTGCACTGGACAGGATAGCTGAGGCCAGACAGATTAGAGAAGCTAGGGAAAGGATTCGTCTAGCTGATCTAGAGGCCCTCGGGATGCGAACTGAGAAAGAAACAAGGGAGCGGATTCCAGTGAAGGACATAAGTATACCTGCTTCTTCTAGGTACTTCAGGAGAAGGGAACTAGTCGGTGAAGTAAAGAGGATCATTTTCAAAAGAACTGAAGACTGGGTACCTCTCAAACTGAATCAGAAATGGGAACAACTGAAAGTGGACTTCATCAAAAGGTTTTATATCTGGAAAGTCGGCAATGAAGATTCTACTGATGCTGACACATTCTTCAAAGACTTTCTAACAGCTGCTAACCCACCCCTCCTTGCTGAAATTCAGACTTTGTTGGATCAATCATGCAAATCGCTTAAGGCACCTTCGTTCAGGATCCTTCCTCCTCCACTCACTCATCAAGATAACATCTGCAAGAAGGAGATCGAAGAAGAGATCAAGGATGTCATCATAAGCAAAGCTCTGAACAAAGATGATGTAGAAGACTTAGTGGAGATTAAGGCCCTGAGGAGCAGAGTATATTTAGGATATGGCCTTGAACTTCCGGAGAAGAAGTCTGCCAACTTCCGTGCTCGCATGCAAAAATTCAAGAAGAAGCCGAGCTTACCTCTCTCTCTTAGTCTAGTTCTAGTGATATCATGTCTTGTATTGTAACTCTTATCACATCTATGACATATATCACTTTGAGCCTTGACAACTACTCATTGTCTTTATGGGTTTTTTTTTGCACGACTGATCACTTCAGTGATCAGATATCACACTTTCACACTATCTGACCCTATGTGACTTATATGCTTATCTGCCTTAGGATTATTCCCTGCAGATTATTTGTCTTTGCTCTGATCTTCTCTGATACCTTGCTAGTACTTAGGGGGAAGGGCTCTTATATATGAATAGGGGGAAACTGTTTCTTAGGGGGAACTTGCTTTACAGGGATACTTGCTTTTCAGATATTGTTAGGAGCTGAATTTACTTAGATGATTAGCTACTGAGAAATTTGATCCATTCTGAGCTATTTTTATCTTTAGATGTATCGGCCCTAATATCTCTTGAATATGTTAACTTGCTTTTTAGCTCTGAGACTTTCCAGTAGAATCTTTGATATCTTCAGTATGGTATGACTATGTCAATAGTATTAAGTTATGTAAGTTCTGATACATTCAGCAATCGATAACTGTGTTAATTTGATGTGGCCCTGATACACTGCTTGATAGCATAAGACGGCTCTGATATTTTCTTACTTGCGATTGCTCTAATTCTTTCTTTTCATTATTTAGTCAGCTTTGGTATGTTGGCTGGAGCATTCCTTGTAATAGATCTTTACTCAGTAGCAGTAGCTCTTAATCTTAGCATGTTTCTTTGATAGAAGATGTAAAATGTTTTGGCATAATCAAATAGGGGGAAATTGTTGGGATGAAGATTCAGTAGACCATATTTATAGATTTGAAGATCCCAAAACCCCTAGCTGAATGATGAACCTTCGTTCTTGTAATAGCTTAGTCTGAGTTCAATATGTTAGGAACTCAGTAGACTAGAGTTTAGTAGCTGCAAAGTTTAGTAGAAGACCTTACACTCAGCAGATGGAGTCAGGATCGAAGAAGTCAGTTGGTCAGCCGACCACCAACTGAATCTGCATAGGAATTCGTGCCCATACACTACTACTCAGAAGAACGTCAGTAGGAAGTCACTTCAGTTGAAGGTCCAAGGATTCAGAGGAAGTCAACCCTGATGTTTGACAAGTCTCACCTACCAATCTATCTCGACCAATAGGGAGCCAACGACGCTTTATCATTTCTGACAAAAGCTGCTCTTAGACTGAAAAAGAGGCGTATCTCTACAGTGCACCTACTCATCAATGTTCAAATTTGAAGGAGTCGTTTTCCTTGTCGTTTTGACACGTGGCTAGACCCCTCTCCAATGGATCTATTCACAATTGACGATTATATAAGAGGAGAGTCTTCATGCAGAGACAACACCGGGAACCAAAGCTATCGACGCACAAAACTCTTAACACTCAAACGAAGAATCTAGTGAAGAACTAGCATTCATAGAAGAACCTTTTAGTTCGTCACTTAGAGTTATCCTTGTTCCCCTTCTCTTATGTAAGCGAGCCTAATTGTAATACTCATAGCTTAGAAACCCCGAGGGAGTTCACATTCTTGTGAAAACGTTCTTATTGTTCGAACTTCCTCATAGTTGGAGAAGCCTCAAACTTTTTAAGTTTGAAACCCTTGTAAAGTCACTACGACTATAAGTAGAGAATTTGTCCTGTGAATATATCATTGAGAACTTGTTCAGTATAAGCATCAAGTTTGTATCTGTCTTGAGAACAAATCACTGAGACTTGCTCGGTATAAATATAACAAGTATCCTACTTTGGTCAGGACAGTTGACGTAGGACCCAATGTGTCCGAACCACTTTAAAAATCTGCTGTGTTTATTTACTGCTTTCCTTAACTGATCATATTGCATTAAAACTATATTTCATCAAACTCGGCATAAAATCGATTTTCCAAACCGAGACGTATAATAGGGCCTACACTTCCGCACACAACTCTGATACTGAACGACTGTTCGATTGACTCAAGTTAGTAGAGCTGAACTAGGTAGAAGAAATCTTTGCCCACGCGATCTGAAAGCATATTTGGCTATTTGACACAGTTCAGTAGCAAACTCAGCTAGAGCTGACTTTCACGTTTGAGAAAAGAATTTGTATTCAGGTGTATTCCCCCCCCCCTCTACACCTGGAACCACGTCTCAGGACCAACAGATCCGTTGGAGGGAGTCTAGACACGTGTTGAAAACGACAAGAAAAACGATCATCTTCAATTTGAATGTTACTGTAGAGATTGCTTCTTTTTCAGTCTAAGAAGCAGCTTTGTGTCAGAGCAGGTACAGTGCTAGCGGCTTCTCATTGGTTGAGGTTAGCGAGTAGCAAAGGTTTGTTCAAACTCCAATAGCATGCTGAGTTGACTTCCTCTGATTCCTCGGACCTTTTACTGAATTGTCTCTTACTTCCATTCTTCTGAGATTTCAGCTCGTGGCGCGAATTCCTTTGTAGATTCAGTGGGTTATAGCATTCCTAATTGAGTTCCTGATGTTGAGTTCTTCGGCTGAACGATAGATGATCTACTAAATCCTACCAGCTATTAAACTCTAGCTAGCCTACTAAGTTCCTAACATGCTGAACTCAACTAAGCTATTACATTATACAAGGTTCATCATTCAGCTAGGGATTTTAGGATCTTCAAATCTTATTATACTGAATCTCATCCCAACACATGATCATCACAATATATGGTAAGTATGTATATAAAATAAATTTACAACAATTATATAAATTTTGAAGTCAAAGACCCAAAGTTATGATAGTAAAAATGGTCAAATGCCCCTACTCCCGAACTGGTGGCCAACTTCTAGTAGTCTACAACCCCTGATTCTGTTCTCTCTAGTTTATTTACGATAGCTCTTGCATATTCAATCAAAAATAGATAATTTTATTTTCGACAAATTTAACGTAACTTAAAAAAAACGAGAGAAAAATTAGCATCCATTATTAGAACTACGTATTGAATTATTTCCCTCATGTTATAATAATATGATCCAAATTATACACACGAAGCAAGATGCCATCTTTAGCCCTGATGAAGCTTCCCGCCTAATCTTAGGGGCTTCCCCTATAACAATAATGTCTCCGAAGCTGCTGTTGTACCTGCTTCAGTAAGAATTTTCTTCTGTAGTGTGGGAATATCTGGATCGGACATAGTTCAAATTCTCTATCTCACTTTTTGGTATCCCACGCATATTTTAACGATAATCATCTAGATGGTTATGATAATTTTAAAAATTCAAAATCATAACCATTTAAATGACTATCATTAAAAATGACAATAAGACACGAGTATGACACAAAAAAAGTGGATAGAGGATCCTTCCCTGACCGGATAGGGATGTTCAGCATCCAAACGCCAAGCCCCAACTTATGAACCGGCTTCGAGGCGAATGCTATAATTCATTTTTCTGCCCGTATGTATTATTACACTTAATTAAAGTATAACCTTGGATTATAACATAATTTACATTATTCAGACATGTAAACGTTACATATGTGGACTAATTTGTAATTATCACCGGGTGTAACATCAAAAAAAAAAAAAAAAATCAGATTAATAAGCCGTACTGCAGCTCTTCAGGTTTTCGATTATAGTTTACTGCACGCCACATTTTGAGAAACCCAAGAACTGAACTCTACAAATCTTTCTTCATAAACATTTTGCATCAAGGCAATATCTATTCTCAATCATCTTCTCCTTTCATCTTCATACGGATTTTCACTCTCTTTATCCTTCAGAAGACCCAGGAAAGCAAGGAACCCAAAAAAGAAGAACCCACCAGACCAGCCGCCACCGCCACCACCGCCTCCTCCGCCATCTCCATCATCACGGGGCGGAAATCCCGATCCACCATCATCTAGTTCTGGAGACTTCTCTTTTCCTGGAACACATCAAACAAAATAATGTTTGATACATTAAATCATTGCTAATCCAAGAAGATGCTCATCTCAAGATGCATTGTTCTACTGCAATTACATCAAGTCTGATACCGCCTCAATCACATTAGAATACGGTTAATAAGCATAATATGCTAGCTGAATTCTATATTACAACCCCATAAACCAATATCACCTTGGATAGGAGCAACTGTAATGGTAGACGATTGGCGAGTAACAGTTTGGGTTTGTTCCGAAGCACAGGTGGCATTCTGCAGTTCAAAAATCAGAATATGCTAAGTAGATCTACATAAAGTTCTACCTGAATTAGATCGCTAATAAACACAGAAGTCAACTGACAAAAATAATAATTTCAGATATTCTCAGTCTCTTAAAGAAGGTAGTAAAAAATGCCTCGTTTCACATTATATAAGCCAAAAAATACTTCCAATATCTTTCATAAAGCTCCTTCTATTAAATTATCAGCATACATAGGAAGATGGAAGGCAAAAGAAAAGGTTGCTGGCTACTAGGAATGCAAGAGAGAAGCAGCACTTCCTAAAGCAGTAAAGCCCACTCTACGGAGCCAATAGAATTACCACCAAGATCTTAATCTCTTTAAAAACTAGAAAGTTTCGAGTGCTGGCATATGGATGAATGTAAGAGAAATAGTAATTTCAAAATGCTAGGAGCGTAAATTTTGTGCAAAGTATGTATCGTCCTCGATGATTTCATTATTTATTATTAGCAGACAGCTTGATTACATAAAATAAGCAGAAGATCAAGTAAGGAAGTATTACCAGAGCAGCAGTACATATCATAGAAGCACGCTTAACACTGGAAGAACGTCTGATGGTTATTTTCCTTTCAAGAGGATGAAACTTTGAGCAGAGAGGCTTTACTTGGATTGGAGTGTGGATTACATTATTTTGTTGCTTCAAACACTGGTCCCATGATCGTACTAAGAAGACAGAAATATCCCATATTAACTAGTGTAAAAATCAACAGCCACACAGCTAAGGCAACTGAAATAATTTGTTATTCTCAGTCATATATTGCTCACTTGTAGCATTAAACTATCCTCATGCATAAATAGAGTACAAAGAACAAATCATCCTTCAAGAAATTATTCAATATTCTCGAATCCTTTCCCATGCCTGCAACTGATGAAACAGAAAGTGGTCTTTTAAACCACACCTTCAAGGGCTGAAATATGCCCCAACCACCATGTGAAAAAGATAAATCTGATTACATCTGCTCTACAATGCAATTGATCCTTAATGTAGCATGGTGCATTGTGCATCTTATACTGTTGGGTTATGAGTCAGTAGATGATATTCAGCTGATTAGCGGTTAAAGTAATATTGGGGGAAATCATAATAGTACTATGGAATTGAAGATTCCAAAACCCAACTGATATAAGTAGTGTAGTGTCTCGATAGGATTAGATGATGTATAGGTTAGACTTTTTGTGATAGTTTATTTTTTTTGTCTAAGTCCTATAAGGGGTAAACTGTTGGACTGATCTTCTGACGAAGTTACTTTCCAGAACCCCACGTCATCAGTGTAATCGCTTGCATTCTTCTGTCTTCAGATGAATCTGTCCTCAGTAGAAGATTCTTCATCAGCCGGTAGACATCAACAGAAGAACTTAATGCAAAGCTCGCACCTTCGAAGTCATCACTGACCTACCAAAGCCTTATCGCCTTGTCACCGACTCGATCAAAGAAGAAGAGACTGTCCTAAGTCTACTGTGTCCGACAGAAAACGACCCAGTCGCTCAAGTCATTTCGAAGTTCAGCAGAAGATCATACGAGGTTGAAGAATAGTCAACTCGAACACCGACACATTCTCATCTACCACAAACCTCGACCCAATGAGAAGCCGACAACGCTTTACTCGCTCCGACCAACTAAAGTTGCTCTCATGTACAGTGTCAATCGCCCTCGCACGCATGATTCGAAAAATATGGCCGTTTTCTTTGGAAGCTTGTGACACGTGGCATTGTCTTCTCCAACGGACATATACCTGCTCACAACTATAAATAGAGAAGATTACCGAGCTCCACGCACGGGATAAATAAGGGAAAAACGCTCAAGCTCAAGAACAAACTCTAGCAAACTTAAAGACCATTCCAGCGAAGAACTTGCCTTCATAGAATATTTCTAGTTCTTCTCTCTAGAGTTCTTTAGATCCCTTCTTCTCTAGCTAAGCTCATTGCCAAATCTATAGCTTAGAAATTTCGAAGGAGTTCACTTTATGTGAATTGTTCTTATTGTAAGAACTCCTTCTTAGTTAGAGATCATCCCCTCCCTTTCGAACTTAGATTTGAATTGTAAAGTCGCTAAGGACTATAACTTAAAAGTGCGTCCGGTCCAAATAAGATTCCTTGCCGAGGCTTGCTCAGATAAATCAACAAGTTCTCCTGCCTTGTCAGGACCGTGGACGTAGGATCTTGCGTATCCGAACCACGTTAAATTGCTTGTGTCATTTCTTGTTTTATCAGACCGCATACAACTGATTAAAAATCATATCTTTGCATAAAACATATTTTAAAAACGCACCAGCCAAAAGACTTTAACTTGCGAAAACACGTTTTCAAACTGAGATGAATTTTCGGGCCCTACACACTTATCCGCACAACGTCTCCGACTGAGTTTCAAGTACTGACAAAAGTCAGTAGGAGAGCTCAGTAGTTGGCACACTCTGACCCGTGATCGAAGGTTACTATCTGACACTGTTCATCAGTTGCAACCTAGAGCTCAGCTGTCCTTCACGTTCTGAGAAAAGAAACTGTGATCAGGTGTATTCACCCCCCTCTACACCTGACTATCGTCTCCGGACCAACATATACCCAACTAGATTTAATGGATATTCAATTAATTTAGTCTATTAACCCATACTAATGCATAATATGACGTTACTGGCCCTTCTTCAAGATTTAAGCAGTCAAGCAAACATTTCAATAGTGTTTTTACCAATCAAAACGCAATTATCTTAACCAATAATGCACCTTCAAAATGTAGGGCAGAGTATATATATCACGCACTCATTAGTCTAACCTAATCACATTACATAGTGACAATACAAAAAAACTACGATAAAAGATTTAAAAGCATCGCATGCATTAGCTAAATGTCCACCCCAGACTCCAAACCAACACACATAATGTTCATTACAAGAGAAGCAGCATACATAACATGCATCTACATACTGCTGATGGAGATAAACATACCAGGGCATAGTGATGTAATTGGACTGGCAATGATCGCAGTGACCGGCATCTCCAAATTATTATAGATACCACCTGGAAAAATTCAGTATCTAAATATGATGAGCACACCCACATTGTATGTAATGTAAAACCTTCAGTATCAGTTCTGAATAATTCTGAGAAGCAGCAGGTCTATATTAATTGCACATGCCGAGAGACCACCACAGTGTCTCAACACAAACAATCCTCCGTTCATCTCTAGCAAGATTGAAACAAAATCACTCTGAGCAAATAAAAGCATATGGAGCTTAGGAAGCGCAAACGTTTTACGCTAAATTGAGAAATAGACAATTGCACTGCATCGTCTTCTTGCAATAAAAAATTGTTCGAAACCACCAGTTCCCAATGGAATCGCAAGAAAGTACGCGAAATTACATAAAAACAGACTTTTTAAACAAATTCATGATTACAAGTCTCTGCATCGGCAACAAAATTTAATCCAATCTTTGAAGTTACAAAAGATATCGGGATAAACTAAAACAAATCCCAGACGAGATTGAATGTGAATTAAAAATCTCCGAAAAAACAAAAGAGGGAGAGAAAACAACAACCGCCATCCGAACAATTAATCTTCTTATAAAGAACACCGAAAAAAATTGACACGTAACCAGAAAATCGGATTCTCTAACGAAATCGAAGCATTGAGGAGTTACCTGGAGTCGGCCGGAATAGCAGAGCAGCCCAACGGAGGGAGCGAGAGAGGTCAGGAAAAGAGCAAGGAGATTTGAGGGCAGAAAGGAATTAAAGGCCCTTTTGAATGTATCGTGCCTCGCACGTGAGTTTATTTTCTGTCTTTTCTTCAACGAGAGTAAAATTTCAGCTGCTGTCTTCGTGGGTGTTTGGAACATTTTTTGTAAACTGTTTCAGCTTTAAGTTTAAGTTGGTATGGGAGTGTTTGGGACTTCTAACTTAAAGCTGAAATTCTCTAAAATTTGGTCGAAATAGGGAATCAGTTGAAGCTGCTCCACCCCAACTTCTAGCTTTCAGCTTATAGTTTATACTTTTTTCGGACCAAACTATCTTTAAAATTTTTATCTAATTCCAGAACTATTCCTAAC
This sequence comes from Lavandula angustifolia, assembly GCA_028984105.1. Lineage (NCBI taxonomy): Eukaryota > Viridiplantae > Streptophyta > Magnoliopsida > Lamiales > Lamiaceae > Lavandula > Lavandula angustifolia. The sequence continues at coordinate 11,293,211 of CM054818.1, read as the reverse complement.
CCTAATACTTTGTGAGAATACATCTTTATCACATCCGTCGCGTCTCTTCTCTTCTCTCTCTCAATTCTTCATAAAATTTATGGAGGGATTTTTATGTATTTTGTTTGTATGATGAATTTATACAAATAAATAGTATTTAATATATAATTGTATACTATATTTATTATGATACAATTTTATAATATACATAATATTTAGATTAATTTAGTATTTTATAGTATTATATTAAAATTGTAAGCAAAAAATAAATATTGAATAACAATTATTTCTAAATTTTATTATTTATTATAAATAATAATTAGTAATACTAAGGGCAAAACAAACATTTTTTTTAAAAAATAACAATAAGCTACTTCTATCAGCAGTATTCCCAAATACTATTTTCTCCACTTTCAACAACTTTCAGCACTTATTTCCAAATACTAACTGATTTTCAAATAAACTGTTTTCAGCAGCTTTAAGCAGCTTTCAACACTTATCAATAAGCTTCAGCTTCGTAAATTATGAGTGAGGATTTTTTGGCCCAAATACTTCGAAAAACTCATTAATTATATATGCTAACTAAATTAAAATTGAACTTCAATTAGTAATTAATATCAAATTCAATAATTATGAAAATAAAAAAATTAAAAAAAAACAAAAACAAAAACAAAAAAAAATCAAAACATCAAACATATTTCACGTTCTTTCATCTTCTCTTCTTCCTGACGGCAATATATAGGGGTGTAAGTGGTTCCGGTCCGAACCGCGAAATCGACGGAACCGAACCGAACCAAATCGAAAAATGCTGTTCGATTCGGTTTCGTGGTTCGGTTTGGTTTATTTTTTCCGAAATCGTTTACAATCGGTTCGGTTCACGGTTCCAAAGGTTTAGAAATCGCTCAAACCGAACCGAACCAATGGAACCGAATGAAATGTAAAGATTTTTGTTAATACTACATACTACTTATTTACTTGATAGTATACTAATATGTGATTACTAGGGGTATAATAGGTAATTGATACATATGTAAATATGTAATTAAAAAAATTAAAAAAGAGATGTTAATACTACTATTACACTAGGACAGTAGGGCACGCCGCAGAACTGAGTCCTGACTACACTCTTCTGTCTTCTCAATTCTCATTTCCATCTTCTTTCTCATTTATCAATTCATTCTCAATATTATTTTCACTTGTTCTACCAAAACGTAAAAGTTGAACAACAAGTCCTCGATCCGTAGGAATTTTTTCTAGGAGTTCTTAGTTCATCCGTTTACGTGGAGTCATGAAGTTGTTTCATTTCGCTACTGCCTATGTGGATTGTGGAGTCATGAATTTGTTTCCCCTAGTTGGAGATTAACTATTGTAGTTATGTTAAGTATATTTATATTTTGTTAATATTTTGGAGCCCTAGTTGGAGATTAACTTTTGTAGTTATGTTTAGTATATTTATATTTTGCTAATATTTTGGAGTTGTCGTGCTTGTATTTCATTCACGTTAAGCATGTATGGAATATTATGGTTCAAAAAAATCTATTTAGGATTTAAAAAGGTAGAACCGATGAACCGAACCGAACCGAACCATTTCTAAGCGGTTCGGTTCGGTTCGGTTCCAAAAGTAAAGTACACCTTAAACCGAACCGAACCAAGCCACTTTCATATGTTCGGTTCGGTTCCTAAATCATACTAAAAACCGAACCGAACCTTTACACCCCTAGCAATATAGTTCATCTTTTTTCCACAATTCTTCCAATTTCTCTTCTATTCTCTTCGTGGCATTTGAGTAAATTGAATCATGGTTTTTATACTATTTGATGATTAAGGGGCCGTTTGGTACATGAGTTTGCCGCTCTACTACGAAATAATAGATGATTGATATTTATATAATACGTTTGGTATGTGACTTTAGACACCCTATTATGGGTTTCATATTGGTTTTCTTATACTCATGTACCAACTTTAATTTGAGTGTACAAACTTATATGGATATCAAAACTAATTTTTTATATATTATTTTGAAAAATTATATTAATTTTATAATTCTTAATTAATTAAAATAAATTAGTTAAAAGAATAGTGATATAAGACAAATTTTGAATCTTGTAAAATAAAAATATTTTAACATAATTTATAAAACATTTTTAATATTTATAAGAAAGGTAAATATTCAGTAATTTCGTAAAAATATATAATAATTTTACAAATATTTAATTATCTTTTGTAAATACTCAAAATAAAAGACATTGTACTTTTTGTTTTAAAAAAGTTATTAAATTTTACAAATAAAAAATATTACTCATGCCATCATTATTTTAAAAATTACAATATTCACAAATTAATCATAATTTTCTTACAAAAAAAAATCCATTCCGATTGAAGTATAAAACTAACCAAACATCATATTTTGTTATCATATTTATTAACTAGTAAATATAACTATTATCAATCTCACCACTATTATATCCATTACCATTATCATACCCAAATTGTTGTCAAACGGCCCCTAAGACCTTGATTGTTGCTTTGGAGAAATACATACTCGGGGTTTTTAAAAATTATATAGTTGTGTTTTCCTTTTTTTGGTTGGCAGCAGTGGATTATTAAAAATAATAATAATAAAAAATAAAATGTTTCACATACTTTAAGTTGTTTCTTTTTTAGGAGTACATTTATACTTATTGTTATCTTTTTCAGTTGGAGCACCACATACTGTAAATTGTTTCTTTTTTCAGACTACATATCCATGACTAACTGCGTGTAGACGTGTTGTTAGTTTGCGAAAAGTCCCACTAATAATCTCATTAGTAGCATATATATATATATATATATATATATATATATATATATATATATATATATGATAAAATTGGCGGGCGGCAGCCCAATTTTTCAGGCCTATCAAAGTCCGCCGATACTTTAACGGACCATGATATATGAAGCCCAATTCAATCCGATTTTGAATGGGTGGACGGGTTTAACTAACTATTTCTTTAAATATGTTTTATTATTTTTAAATTATATTTTTATTGTATAAAAATAGAATAAATATATATAATATAAACTAAAAACGTTAATACTGAATAAAGTATAAATTATAAAGTAATTGAACAAATTAAATGAATCATATTGTAAATTTATGTATAAATCAATATGAAGGTTAGGTTTAGATTTTAAAAATATTTAAATCTTTCTTCAATCTCATTTAGAATTAAAAAAATATTTCAAATAAAAATACATCAATTTCATAATCTAGTTATGGTACGAGTGGCAATGGAGTTCACTTATATATCCTCTAAATAGTTGAGACTACACAGAAGATGAAGATCCATGGAGTCTCGAATAATATACATGACTTCTGAGATACTACCAATCTCAGAGTTGGGAAGCCTTTTTATTCCTAGATCCTCAGTAATTAATGTGGAAAACCATTGCAGTAGCCAGTTTGAAACTCCTTCGATCCATGAGCAGCGTTTCTGTGATGGCGGCAACGGAAAGACCCTGCGTGGGTGGTCGGCGAGCAAAGGCACTGAACCACCGTCGATTGTGGTGGTTTAGTTGCGGCGCCTTGTCCCGGCGATGGCGATGTCATTCCGTTGCTTACGTCATCCGACTGTTCCTTCACTTCAATGTTTAAACGAGAAGCTGATACTTTTCCGGTCTTATTCATCTCCTCCAACCTAGCTATTTTAAAATACCAGCAAAATATCATAGTAGTAGTACTATTATTTATTAAACAATTCTTGCTTGAATTTAAGCAAATTATTGAGATGGAACTAATTACCTGCAGGCTGCCGTGGCTTCTTGAAAATTGGGAGTAGTGTAATCAGAAGGGCTTCATTTATAGGCTTTATTTGATTTCTGGTAAAGTTTTCTGTTCGTTTTAGGTATATGTTGAGTCATTATCCACTTAGGGTGATAATAATTCAGGTTTTGTGGCCAACATTTGATTCTGCTTTTGATGTGTGTCTTTTGTCATAACAAACATCAGACCAACTGATACAACAGTTTTTCTAAAGTTGTTTATGATAATGTTTTCCTACCACTTGTTTTGATTTATATATTATATCGTACTTTAATCTTTACGTACAATAAAAATAATAATTTGGAGTGTCTAACTCACAATGCCTTCAATATACATAGTAACTCTTTGTGTGTTTTCACACCCTATGCACATGGGATTTCATTTCTCTCCTTGAAAAAAAAAAGAATGCAAATATCTAATAAAGTTGAAGATTTTATTTCTGTATCCCTTGCTTACAAAGAGGGCAGCAGGAAATAATCTTGAGCCAGTGGTCCACACAGTTGAGGTGAAAAATATGTGTACATGGCAACTGCCTTATTTCTTCCTTGTCCCTGTACTTGGCCAGACATATACAGCACTCCTGTAATAAAAACAGAGAAATCTCATTACCTAATCAACCTTCCCTTTCTGGGCTAATAATTTCAAACATCAAACATTAAGTCAAATGATGATACATACTTGAATCTCTAAACTGCTGCCCACCTCCTTATATTTCCAGCTTGGTAGGGCGGAGAGGTGTTGGTCGGTTGCACCCCGGCTTAGGGACGCCGTGTTCATGTTGTATCCGAGGAGCGTACTGAGCAACGGCACGCAGCAGCAGAGAAGCACAAACAGTACAAATGGAAAAGAGTAGGTCGCAGCATTCCACGCCAGCACCAAGATGCAGAGGACGTGGAGCTTCGGAGCGCGTCCGTATGAACCGAAGCGCGTGTCAAACACCCACACGTTGCCCATCACGAACCATATTGCAAATAGCAGCTCAAGTGAAGTCTTGTATTTCTGCATCAACTGCAGGTTTCTGATCAAACACACTTGATTATATTTCATCTTCTATTTTGCTATCATGTATATGTATATAGGTTTTACCTCGAGTCATCATGACTCCTCTGCTGTTCAATATCAGACGAAGCAGCATCTAAATAAACGAGGCGGTAGCGCCAGAAGAGAAGAAAAAGACTAAGGAAGCATCCGAAAGCATAACCCGTGACCCATATTCTCATGGGCCAAACCGGTCTCTCCTCTTTGGTGATCATCAAGACATATGTTGTGACAATGATTTGAACTGCAAGAGCTATGAACTCCATGAGCATCCATTTCCAAGAATCGAACGGATTCGGGCCGAGCTCCGACCCTGACCCGTTCTGGTAATGAAAGACTCTTCTCAGAAAACTATACCACCTCGATCTCGATATTCTCATAGCTAATCTTATCAAGAAAGGAGGCGTATTCCGCGATGGTCTAGAAGAACTCCTCTCTTCTACAGCTGATGAGATGGGAATACCACCACCACTTCCAGAAACACAGTGTGAATCTGGAGTGAGAAAATACCTCGTATTCATCTCTCTCACAAGCAGCATCTGAGTGTGGAAATCTTGGAATATTAACGAGGGCCGATTATGGTGGAAGGTGAAGATTGGATCGAGGATGGCGACCAAGAATCCAACGGATTTGCTTTGATTCAAAGTGAGTTTAGAAACAACTATACGGCTGTTGGCCTAACTTCCTCCGGTCTATTTGTTTAAAGGCTAAGCAAGAGATGCAGAAAGCTATGGCGCCTCACGCACACACACACACACACACACCCTTAACGTATCCATTTAATTGGCCAGAAAATTAATAAAAATTACATCTTTTTTCTTGGTTGTGATGTTAACGTTTGAGTTGATCTCCATTTGATTTGGAATTAATTGAATAGAAGGGTCTAAGAGATTGATTAATTCAGAAAGCAAGCCGACATTATAAATAATAGTATTGTTGGGTCTTTCCTGAGTTGGGGCCCCTAAGTTTGGAGCTATGCTGTTGGGCCGCCAGCACAGGCTCTGGGCCGACCATGTCCCAGTGTAGTCTACCGTTTTCAAGAAGGCTTGATATGTCAGACTTTCATTATCGGGATCCGAATAGAATATTTATTGCTATGTGAAGATTATTCTTAAATAGAGACTTAATTATAACTAAAAAATTAATTAATATAAATTATATGATACATGGAAATATATACCTACAAATATCCATAAACCATGTCTGTAAATTGCGTATAGATTAGATTTAGAAGATTCATCCATAAGTGTAGGAAATGTAAAAACACGCATGCTTTTAAAACATTCAATTATGTAAACTGGATATTACGTTTCATGTAACATATATAGTTAAATAATTCTAGATATAAAATATGTGGATTGATTCAATAGGAATTCATATTTACATAGGAACTAGGAACTATGTATAATTCTTATATTTTTTTTAATCAATAAAACTCTATAACTTTTGTTATTCTGTATAAAACATATAATAATTTTGCATAAGAAATATTTTAGAGCATATTCAATCTGAATCATCAAATGAATAAATAAACATTGTGGATTGATTTCTATTTCCTATGCAAAATTAAATTCCTATATAGTCCACTTCAATCTGTATATATATTTGAAATTTCATGTCTTGTTATTACTAGATGGAGTAATCAAAAAACATGGAATATTATACCATATTTATTTATTTTTCTTATTTATATAGTAATGAGTTGATGTCATGATTTTTTGTTTATGATAAGAAATAATTCTTGTATAGTGTATTCGTATATAATTTTTTTATTTTTTATTTTGTTTTTGTTTACTAATTGAGGCGTTGGGGATCTTTCCTAATCTATATTTATTTATATGTACTCAATCCCCATTATATGTATTGTAATTTATACTCCATATACTTTTATTTTGCAATAATTACCTAATTGAGGAGTACATATTAAATTAAATACTTATCCATAAAATCAATTTTGCATCTACAAATGACTAGAAGAATGGTCAAAAAGCTTTCAAGGATGATCTGGTGAGTCATCTTTTTATGTGGAAAAATCGCTGTTATTTTCAGGCAACAGAAGTGATCATATCTGACATTTGGAGCTACTTGTGCATACGTGGTTTATTGAGTGAAATAAAATGACTCATCTAAGATATCTTGTCAAACTTAAATTCCCTTCCATCATTGATTTTTTTAATACGAATAAGCAAATAAAGGTATGTACTATACTATACTATATTATCATACAAATTAAACACAAGTGTCAACATCCTGTAAATAGACGCGTTACAAGTCCCATATAGATTACTTCTCAATACAATTTCTTTCAAATTCATTATAATTTTGTGGGCCGATTCTTGAATACCCGTTATAGTAGAATATTCGTGGGAGACGTTCTCATAGTGATATCAGAGCCAGTGAGGGGTATGATAGTTATATGGTGAAGATGTAATTTATCACACATATTTTATCAGCATGAATCTGATAAAAAGGAATAGTACTGTTAAAAATAGTACTAAACAAGAATTTGATCTACCTAAAAATTTAGATTTATTAAATAAATGGACAATTCCAAAGGTTGAACCTAGTATGATATATAAATTAGGTACTTTTGAAACAATATGATTAAAACAAGTAGTAAAAACTACGGAAGAAACAATCCCCTTACATGAAGAGGAAATGGTAATTAAATTACTAGATAATAGTGATTTATTGTCTTATAGACATTCACACAAATTTATACATATCGGATTAGTACAAATTGCATTTAAGCCCTTAACATTAGAAGGACTTCCAGAAAGCTTTATAGCAGCTTTAAGAGACGGAATAAATTTAAATTGGAAACAATCTTTAATGGGAATAATACAGATAAGTTTAGCTCATGATTCAGTTTATTTTGATGTATTTCAAAATTTGCAATTATCATTATATGATATTAATATATTAGATTCTTTAACATTAAATGTAAAAACCTATGGTTATAATTATAAACCAGGGACAAAAGTAAAAGCTATTTGTTATAAAGTCTATTATAAACCGTTAAATACGTTGAACCCTCAATCCACCCTTCCTTCTCCTTTCAGGGCCTATCCGAAAGAGAATCCAGTACTTCTTGGTCGTGAATATCTGAACTGGTTGTTCAATGTTCAAGAATTCTTGTTTGTAAAAAGGTTGATAAACCTTTAAATGAAACAATTGTAATTGAAAGTAATTTTAGCAAATCTAATATTACTACTAGAAGAAAAATAAATAGGAAGAAATAGATTTTTCAGAAAATTGGACTATTGAACAAGCGGTAGCTCCACCGCAACCAGTTCAAAATAATTTGGTAGAAGTAATAGAACCACTAGAAGGAATAATAACATTATAATTTGAAGATGATAAAAAAAATTAGGAATAATACCTTATAGAAATTCATACGTGCATATATCACCTTTAGATTATAAAATAGAAAAGCCTTTTACTCCATCAAGAGCTTCTACATCTCAAATAAGAGAAAAACCTTCCAGTGAATTTTCTGATGAAGATAAAATAGAAAAATTAATAATAGATAAAAGCAATATTGTTAAAGGAATAAGAAATAATACTTATAGTGCTAAAGAAGAGGAAATAACCGAATCAGAAATGAATTTTACAAAATAATGATTTTAGAAAACAAAATAGATTTTATATCCCAAAAATGGTATACAAAAATTACTCTTCTGATTGATAATTATTATTCTAAAGAGTTTGTAGCTCTTGTGGATAGTGGAGTTGATTTAAATGTAATACAAGAAGGAATAATACCTACTATATATTTTAAGAAAACAACTCATACATTGTCTCATGCAGGAGGTAATAAATTAAAAATAAATTAAAAATTACAAAAAACAAATATTTGTATTAATAAAAAGTGTATTCAAACAATTTTTTACTTTCTAAAGACATTACTAACCAAGTTATACTTGGAACTCCATTTTTAACAAAGATCTTGTTGGAATGAAAATTCAGAAAACCATATTTATAGATTTGAAGATCCCAAAACCCCTAGCTGTATGATGAACCTTCGCTCTTGTAATAGCTTAGTTTGAGTTCAACATGTTAGGAACTCAGTAGGCTAGAGTTCAGTAGCTGCAGAGTTCAGTAGAAGACCTTGCACTCAGCTGATGGACTCAGGATCGAAGAAGTCAGTTGGTCAGCCGACCACCAACTGAATTTGCACAGGAATTCATGCCCATGCACTGAATACTTAGAAGAACGTCAGTAGGAAGTCACTTCAGTTGAAGGTCCGATGATTCAGAGGAAGTCAACCCTGATGTTTGACAAGTCTCACCTACCAATCTACCTCGACCAATAGGAAGCCGACAACGCTTTATCTTTTCTGACAAAAGCTGCTCCTAGACTGAAAAAGAGGCGTATCTCTACAGTGCACCTACTCATCAATGTTCAAATTTGAAGGAGCCGTTTTCCTTATCGTTTTGACACGTGGTTAGACCCCTTTCTAACGGATCTATTCACAATTGACGACTATATAAGAGGAGAGTCTTCATGCAGAGAAAATACCGGGAACCAAAGCTATCGACGCACAAAAACTCTTAACACTCAATCGAAGAATCCAGTGAAGAACTAACATTCATAGAAGAACCTTTTAGTTCATCACTTAGAGTTATCCTTGTTCCCCTTCTCTTATCTAAGCAAGCTTAATTGTAATACTCATAGCTTCAAAACCCCGAGGAAGTTCACATTCTTGTGAAACCGTTCTTATTGTAAGAAGTTCCTCATAGTTGGAGAAGCCTCAAACTCTTTAAGTTTGAAACCCTTGTAAAGTCACTACGTTTATAAGTAGAGAATCTGTCCTGCGAACAAATCACTGAGAACTTGCTCAGTATAAGCATCAAGTTTGTATCTGTCTTGAGAACAGATCACTGAGACTTGCTCAGTATAAATATAACAAGTATTTTGCTTTGGTCAAGACAGTGGACGTAGGACCCAGTGTGTCCGAACCACTTTAAAAATCTGCTGTGTTGATTTACTGCTTTCCTTAACTGATCATATTGCATTAAAACTGTATTTCATCAAACTCAGCATAAAACCAGTTTTCCAACCGAGACGTTTAATAGGGCCTACACTTCCGCACACAACTCTGATACTGAACGACTGTTCGACTGACTCAAGTCAGTAGAGCTAAACTCAGTAGAAGAAATCTTTGCCCACGCGATCTGAAAGTATATCTGGCTATCTGACTCAGTTCAGTAGCAAATTCAGCTAGAGCTGACTTTCACGTTTGAGAAAAGAATCTGTATTCAGGTGTATTCACCCCCCTAAACCTGAACCACATCTCAGGACCAACAATTGGCATTAGAGCGGTGTTCTTATCATTTTCTGAAACTGGTCTTTCTCGAACAAAGATTCTAGGAAAACCAATTTTCATTGCATCTTGCATCTCTTCATTACATCCTATATCCTATCTCTTCAATGGCTGATATTTCAGGAATTAGGACGGTACCCATGTTCTCAACTGAGAACTATGCGGTATGGCAAATGAGGATGGATGCACATTTAACCTCGTTGCACGGCAGCATGACCGACGTCTTGGAGAAAGGACCTATTATTCTGATGGTCGACTCAGTCGAACTTGCTTTGGATGGAACAACAGGTGCCAGAACCGGTCCGAAGGTCGCCAAGGACAAGAGCCTCTTCACTCCTGAGGAGAAGAAATTGCATAATCTCGATCGAGTAGCTCGAAGCGTAATACTGATGACACTTAGTGACTCATATCTCGGGAGAGTACATGATTGCAAGACTGCAAAGGAGGTATGGGATGCTCTCGCAGTACCGAGCCAAGGAACTCCACAGATCAAAGAGAACAAACTGGAGTTAGAGCTGTAGAAACTCGAGGCATTCGCTATGCTTCCTGGGGCGTCCATAGATGATTTCAGTGCTCGATTCACAAACCAGATCAACATCATCAACGGATTGGGGAAGACGTTCAACAACAATGAGACCAACACCAAAATTCTAAGGTCTCTCAGCAGACCCAAATGGTATTCTTTTGCTACGTGTATGAGGAGATCTGACTTGAATTCTTTTACTCATGATTATGTGTTTTCAGAGCTACAAGTAGAGGAGTTTGAATTAAACCTCCCACACACCCCCGGTGTTGAAGCTGAAGTGCCAATGGATCATGCTTATAAGGCATCAGCTAACACTTCCGGAGTAAGTCCCTCAGCAACAAGCCAGTCAGCTGGAAGCTCAATAACAGTACCTACTGCTGACAACTTGGCTGAGAAGTATGCTCTCCTTGATGTGAAATACCAGAAGGAGAAAGAGATGTTAAGAAGGAAGATGGAAAAGGCTTCCCAAAAATATCAAGGTAAGAGAAATCACAGTCACTCGAAAAGTGAAACTAAACTTCTACCTGATTGCAGGAATACTGAAGCTGCTCCCGTGAAACAAAAAGAGACATCTAGAAGGGATGACAGAACCTCAGTATGTTACAACTATAAAAGCCAGGACACTTCCAGTATGAATGTCCTGAACTCTCAACAACTAAAAGAGATGAAAGGCAAGCCCGACGCGACAAGTTCGTCAAGAAAAGGCAAGCCTACATTGTTGGAGAGTTGTTCGATTGCTCAAGGGATAAGGAACTATTCATGGAATCGTCTGATGACGATGCTACATTCATGGTAATCGAGATAGAAGATGTTGAACCGTGTCTGATAGTTGGAGAAGAGGCTGAGGTAAATTCTGAACCCATTATATGCCCCTCTTCACCTGGCACACACGACACAAGCTCTGCTGTAGGAGAACCGTTGGATATGGTTCTTATGTATGAAGATTTTCTTGAAGAGGAAATTTAGATGAGCCAACAGTTCAGCAAGACGATTCAGGAGATGGATATCCTGAAAGCAGAAACTCAGAGGACTTTCAAAGAGAAGTTAGGACTCTACTGAGTCCGAAGGACTTGTTCTGAGATTGAAGGAAGAGATTAACTCTCTGATGACTAAGTCTCAAGACCAAGAAGCACAGATTTCAGTACTGTCCAAAGACGTCTATGAGAAAAAGACTGAAATTGCTAATCTCAAGGAAAAGCTCACATAGGCTAGAACAGAATATGAAGCTCTGAGGAAGAGTGATGAAGTGTGGAGAACCTTGATGACTGAGCAATACATTGGAGCCAAGGAGAAGTTGGAGAAGCTGTTACGATCTCAAAGACCATATGCCATTAAAGAAGGACTTGGGGACAGAAGAGCTCCACTAAGCTGGCTGATAGGTTTGTCCAAGGGGTAACTCTAGCATGTAGACTACACAACCCCTCAGGCAAAGAACAAGCAGAAGATTCAAGCACCTCAGTCTAGCAACAAGAAGATGACTCATGGTTCTAGTCCCAAGACACCAAGAGCAAACTCAGGGGAAACCAAGAAGGTCAGGTGGGCTGAACAGTATGGCCACCAATAGCTGACTCATCCAGCTCAGTACGGATCGTACTACTATGAGCCAAGAGTCAGAAGCCCTAAGATTCAGAAGAAGAAAGCTGAACCTCAAAAGACTAAGAAGTCAGCCACTCCAAGTTCAGTGGAGAAGGTTACTGACAACAAGGGCAAAAAGAATTTTGAAGCCATCAGGGCTGTCAGACAAGTTAGGATCCTGAAATCTAACAATTAAGGACCCAAGCTGAACCCAAAGGGTACCTGAATCTGTTTTTGTTTTGCAGGTGCTACATGCCCCTTGGATTGTCGAAAGTGGATGCTCAAGACATATGACCCATCAAAAGAGCCTACTGACCAACTACGTTCAGCAAGATGGAGCAATTGAGTTCGGTGACAACTCCAAAGGATGGAGCAATTGAGTTCGGTGACAACTCCAAAGGCTACACAAGGGGATACAACACATTGAAAATTGGAACCGCAATAGCTCTTTGTAGTCATTGATGACTATTCGAGATATACTTGAGTGATATTCATCGCCAATAAATCTGACGCCAAACTTGAGCTGCCAAAACTACCGAAGCGGCTGAGCGTCGAGAAAGATATCAAGATTCAAAGGATACGCTCAGACCGTGGAACTGAGTTTCTGAACCCGATGGTGAAAGACTTCTGTGAAGCTGAAGGCATTGAACACGAAACCTCAGCGGCACGTGCGCCTCAGCAGAACGGACTTACTGAAAGGAAAAACAGAATGCTTAAAGAAGCAGCAAGGACGTTGCTCACAGATCTGGTCTACCATTAAAGTTCTGGGCAGAGGCTACTGACACTGCCTGCTATACTCAGAACCGGTCTCTATTGACTCAGATTCACATGAAGACGCCTTATGAACTATGGAAAGGGAGAACTCCTTCTATTTCGCATTTCCGTATTTGTGGTTGTCCGTGCTTTATCCACAATAACGGAAATGACCAGTTAAAGGTCTTTGATAGCAAGTCAGACCAAGGAGTTTTCTTAGGATACTCCAGGGTCAGCAAAGCTTTTAGTGTCTTTAACTACCGGACCCTTTGCGTGGAGGAAAACCCTCATGTTGTATTTGATGAATTTACTTCTGAGTTCAGGAAGTCAAATTCTCAGCCAGAAGCTGAAGAGGCCAGGAACAAGCTATAGGATCTAAGCTTAAAAGATAACACTGAAAAGATCCAGCATTGTTGGGATGATGATTCAGATGATGAAATTCAGAATCAACCAACAAGCAGTGTAGCTGAGGAGATTGATTCTACCAAACAGGATCAATCCCAGGTAATTTAGGTTGATGAGGAAACCCATGTGGTAACTGAGACCTCTACTGAGAATAACAACTCAGGGGGAACTATCGATGTTCCTGAGCTAAATGGCCATGAACCTAGTGACTCAGTAGACCCAACCCTTGTTACTGCATTGCTTCAAACACATAATAGTACAACTGAAATTCCTAATACTCCTACTGTCTGTTTTGAACTAGTTCCAGATGAAGTAACAAGACGTCGTCGCTCGTGGTTAGATGCTCATTCTTCAGATCTTATAATTGGAGATCCCTCAGCCAGTGTCAAGACAAGATCCAGATTCTGTCAAGGAGAGAGTGCTTTATACTCTTTGTTGGTCCCGAGAGCACGTTCAGGTGTAGAGGGGGGGGGGGTGAATACACCTGAAAACCGATTTCTCAACTTAAACACAAACATTCCTTTTTCAGGATAGTGTCGTGCTGAATAGGTTCAGCAGACCAGATAAGCTGTTCTAAATTGTCTGCTAGCTGACTGAGAGTCAGAATTCAGTATCTTGCAGATAGAGTTCAGTGGTGCGGAATAGTGTAGGCCCAATTCAGTTGAGTTGGAAAACATTTTTAATAAAACAGTTTCAGTAGATTATTGCAATCAGTTAAGTTCGCTGAAACTCAGTTGAATGATTTAAGAAGGCTTTTCAGTATGAACAGTTAAATCAATGCAATAGTGAAAAAGAAACAGAACACAAGACACATAGATTTTTAAAGTTGTTCGGACACAAAAATCCTACGTCTACTATCTCGAATGATCAGGAAGCTATTTATTATACTGAGGTAGTCTCAATTGGTTTGTATGCTGGACAAACTATGGTCTTGAGATTTATACTGAGCAAGTCTCAGTTTACAAGGTTATCAAACTGAGTGTTTGAAAAACTCTCCAACTATGAAGGAGTTCTTTACAATAAAGAACAGCTCAAAGATGAACTCCTTCATCTAAGCTATGGATATATTCTATTGAGCTTAGGTTAGAGGGATAGGGAACAATGAAGTGGCTTCTAGAACGACGAACAACTGAGTATGACTTTGGGTTCGTGTATCGTCGTTTGGATACTAGAGGCTGTATTTATCAGTTCAGCTTGGTTCCCTAAGAGCTAGAATATAGTTCTTCGCCGGAGATGAATTCTTCGAACTTCTTGTGGAGAACTTAGGCTTTTCGAGTTTGCTCGTTTGAATGCTCTGTGTATGCGGTTTTTCTTTTTCTTTCGTTTCTCGTATGTTCGCACTCCTTTTTTTCGTGAGCTTCAAATTTGATTTATTCCTCTATTTATAGAGAAGAGACTAGGAAAGATCCGTTGGAGACGATGATCATTTGTCTCTCTCTTTTGGGTAGCTAACGGCTCTTTTGTAGCATTTGCACAGTCTTTTCCCTCTTTTCCGGAAAGTTGTTGAGTTGCAGCTTTAGTAGGAGTAGGACAGGTGTCTGCTTGTCATTGGTTGAGGTTCAGAAAGTGGTTGAGAAAGAACAGACTTCAAGGAGATTTGAAGCTGACTTCTCTCTTCCTCGTACTTGACTATGCTGATTGTCTTTGAAAGATCTGACAGTTCAGACGATTGTCTGGCCGTTGCTGAGTCGATCTTTGATTCGATAGTGAACTCCTGCCGAGTCCGCTTTTATCGAAGATCAACTCGAGTACGGTGAACTACTCCCGCCGAGTTCGGTTCCACCGACTCCTTTCGATATCTTCGCTCCCGCCGAGTCCAAGTATTTACTGAGTTTTCTACTTCTGGTGCTGGGCGGATAAGCAACTGAATGCATGAACCAGAGCAGAGGGTCTACTGAGTCTGAAACCTCAGAGACAAAAACAGGTTACAACTTAAAGGTTCACCGATCAAGATAGGGTTTTGGGATCTTCAAATCTTCGGACTAATTCGGAGCACAAGGCTACCGAGTATCGGTCGACATGTAAGATAGAATCATTTCCCACTACATCTAATACTGCTGAGGATAGAATCATCACCCAACAATTTCCCCCTATTTGATGATGCCAAAACCTATCAACAAAAATCAACATCTAACACTATGACTAGTCAGAAACAGAGCTCCTTACAAATATTACATGTAGAATCAGTGGAGTTGTTCTTCAAGTCCTAGACTACTGAGGGGATCAGGGCAGAAAGTCAGAATATATAGACTAAGCATATTCTCCCTATTTTAACAATATTTTCCCCGAAATACAACAAGTCTAACAGAATCTGGCTAAGCAATAAACTGACAGAAAATCAGACAGTGAGTGTGTGAGTCAGTAATCACTTCAGTGATTCTAAGTGTTAAGCATAAAAGAACACGGCTATTCAGACAATAAGATATTGTCAAAGCCAAAAACAGAGATATCATATATAATGTAAGAAAATTCAGTACAGATACATCTCTGCTATACTAGAGAAACAAAAGAGTACAGAAGCAAGGAATCATTTGAACTGCCTAATCCTGTCTTTGAAATCTTGCGATTGAGATTCAGGAAGGGGCACTCCATATATCCTATATGTGATATTCCTCAGCTTCAGTATCTCAGCAAAGTCCGCTGGGTCTTCTTCATCAAGGAATTTGGCTTCAGCAGCGACCTTCACTTCTTTCTCAATGACACCATAGTGAATAGATCCATCCCGGTCTTCGTGGGGGTGGCAAGATTCAGGGTCGGGACTCGACTTCAACATTCTCTTTGGATGCCTTTCGCATCCAAGGGCATACATGTCTAAGTCCTGTTCTCATAGTCCATTCAAGTATAAGCTTCGGCTTTGCGCTTTTGGCACTGAATCTCCGTAAGTAGTTCCTTTTGATGAACTCTATCTTCAGTGCTTCCCATCTCTGAGTGTATTTTACTGGCATCCATTCATCAGTTCTTGGCCATATGTAAATCTTCAGATCAGTAGGCTTCCTAAATTTCCTGTATCTGTAAGGAATATCGCTTTTGAAGGAATCCTCGACCGGCTTCTTTTCGCTTCGATTCCGAGTGCCTCAAGATCTGCCATTCCGATCCATTCTCCGGCAAGCCTTCTATTTGCTCGGCCCCTTCTCCTTTATAAAGATATCTGTCCATTTGAGCCCAGATTGCATCCATTTCAGCATCCTGTGCCTTAGAGGCAGTATAGGAGGGCTTGTGAGGCGGCTCTTCCTCTGAGTTAGCAGGAGTTGATGATTTCTCTTTTGAAGTACCCCGCTTCTCGGTAGACTTTTCTTTGTTGCTTCTCCTTTTCTCGTCGGCCTTCATCGCCGAGTTTGAGCTTCCTAGGAGGCAACCTAGCAGTAGATGGTCTTTTGCCGCCGCGAGCCGGAGCTTTTGTCTTACCTTTAGCGAGCTTAGCTTTTGGTTTGTCGGGTCGCTTCGGCTTCGGCTATCTCCCTAGCCAGTTTCTCATCTGCGGCTATCTGAGCCTCCTCCTCCGGAGTAATATATCTCTTAGATTTCTTGGAGGGAGGGGTCGGGAGCTTAAGGATTTTCTTTCCTTTTCCAGTAACTGGAGGAAGAAGAGGAGCTTCTTCCTCTTCTGAGTCCTCCTCATCTGCGTACTCAGCAACTTCCTTAATGATGTCAAGTGGAGTTTGAGTTGCCTGAGTCGCTACTTCTCTGGATCCTGAGCCACTTGGGCCAGTCTCAGTTGATGCTGCAACTGCAGCTGAGACACCCTGGGCCTCACCAGTTGTGGTAGGTTCAGTAGAAGCAGATGTCTGAGCTGAGCTTGCTCTTGCTACTGACCTTACCTTCTTGGGAGTCTTCAGTACCATCTCCTTGGTGGCTTCCCCCTTAGTTGATTTTTCAGTATCAACTTTTGTCTGCTTAGCCATCCTTTCCCCCTTTTTGGCATCATCAATGATAATAGGAGGTGGAGCGGATACCTTCTTGTTCAGGCTGGAGTACGAGGCTGACAATTCATTTAATTTTGTATGGATCTTGGTCAGCTCCTCGTGCAGCTTGTTCTTCTCATGGATCATCTCAAATTTGTACTCTTTATGAGACGGATCTGCTGTAGCCTTGAACTCGTTCAACTTTTGTTCAATATTCTCTTCCAGGGCCTTCTGAATTGAGTTGAGTCTGAGCTCGTTGGCCTGAGAGATGTTTGTGATTGACTCAGTATGAGAAATGCGAGAGGCCTCGAGATTTTCAATCAACTTATCCCGGCCTTCCCGAATAATCTCGAGCCGAGCCTCGAAGTCGGCTCGCCGAGTGTCTAGCGCTTGAGATATGATGTTGGAGAAGTCAAAGACGAGAAGATTCGACAATGTGGTTCCCGAGTCCCCGAATCTCGCGCTTGTGGCTTGGGCGATGCCTGTCGCCATGTCTTGTGGACTGCACGGGCAAGAAGCCTGTTTTGAGTACCCTGGCTTCTGAGAGCCTTCGCCATTAACTTCGATCGTCGGCTTTTGGGGCTGGGCGCTACTTCGAAAGTCGATTCTAGCAAGAGCTGAGCAGGCTCTGCAGAAGTCAAAGTACCAGCCGCCGACTTCCCAGGAGCAAGGATACTGAGAGGAAGTTCAGTAGGCGCGGGAGTATCCTTGTCTGGTTGAGTTCCCTCATCAGGCTTCTCAGGGCCTGAATCATGGGGCGGGTCCTGACCATCGGGGTCAGACCCATCAGAGGGTGCTGAAGCTGACGCTGGCTGACGGTCATTCAGCATTGCCAGCATGGCAGCCCTGAAATCCTCCAAGGTTCCGAGGTCAGCTGGCTCGGAGTAACCAATTTGCTCCCTGATCCTCAGTTCCTCCTCATGGAGTTGTTCGCAGGAGTGATGTATGATGAGACGTTGCAAATTATGCCACTTCTGGAACCTGAGCAGCATGTCGAATCTCGCCTGTCTCGCAATGAGAACTAGATTGTTGTGGCCTGAGATCTTCGGTATATGCTCTGTGATCTCTCGGGATGCTCTGGATTGAAGAGCTGAAGCTTCCATCCCGATAGACTCTTCTTCTGAGGTTGTCTGTGATTCCTCTATCTCGATATGAGACACTTGTTTCTCAGCTGAGGGGAGACTGCTGAGAGGAGGGACATCCAAGGGGCTCTCCAGGGTTTGAACATCTTTGACCTGGACTTCTTCAAATTGGGACCCCTTGGTCCATGCTTCTTCATGTTCGGTGGAGACGGCTTTCTCCATCGATGGAGTCTTCTCGGAAGACTCGGATTCATCTCCGAGCCGCAGAGGCCGTTCGAGGCTCGCCGCCTTTGGCTCGCCGCCCGTCTCGCAGTAACGCCGTGCCGACCTTCTTCAGCCTTTTCGCCGGTGCCTTAGGCGTTTTAGCTTGAGGAGACCTTTTCTTTGAAGGCGCGGTCTTCTGAGGCGTTGTTTGCAGAGTTGTAGGCCCGGAGCCAATCTGCTGAAGGGTTGCTGCCCTGTTCTGAAACCTGACCTTTTTAACGTTGAAGTACTGCTTGTCAGCAAATGTGATTTGGTCAGAAGTGCAGTAGTCTTCGATCATCACTGAGATCTTCAGTCCATAAAGTAGCTTCCCTTTGGCGCTCAGCCTGTTAGATGCTTTGTCATATTTTGCGGACATCACCATAAATTCCCGTATGAAGAACTCTGTCCAGTTGATCTTGGCCCTGTCATAGATGGCCATCATTAGTTGTAGCTTTGGTCTGGACACCTGATCGAATGATCCTGCTTGACTCGTTAGCAGCTGAGTCATGATGTATGCAAGAGCTCTATACTGAGGTAGCATAGTATTCTTGGGAAATGCGGCTCTGAAGATTGTGGGCTTCCCGCAGAAAATGGATAAGTAGTCATCCATTTGATCATCATTGTATCCCACGGTGCTGACGCCTTCGCTTGACAGATTGAAGCTTCTCCGAAGAGCCTCTCTGATTGACATCTGCTTCACCTCTATATCCGTCCTTGAGGGATCGCCAACTATGTGGACGACGAATCTCCCTCGAATATCTCCGTCTACTGAATCGGAATTCAAGTAGATCTCCACAACTTGTCGGGGAAGGAAGAATGTGGGCTTCTTTGTCAGAAAACCTTCTAGACCGGTTTCTCTGAGAGCTGAGAAAATCTCCTCCATGTAATCCAGATCGCAGACGTCAAAATCCATGACTAGCTCGCACCAGACACGGTCTTTCTCTAGGATCTCTTGCATATTCTCTGGAGCATAAACAACATTTCCTGACATTTTATCTGTAACAAACAAGATTATCAGTATCGAATGGATATATATAAAAAAGTATAGCGATGCTGAGTAATCATATAAGTTGTCAGAAAGATTTGATATCATACCACTGAAATTTTTGAGAAATTTTTTAAAGATTTGAAAGAGATTACAAGTAAGGTTTGCAAGTAATGAGATCTCATAAATTTCGGAGTTAAAGATTTGATAGTTCGCAAATGGCGGTTTCAAAGATTTGATCGTAAACATATATCTAAGAGAATGTGAACAGTTAATGATCAATGGTTCAGTTCAAAACCCGCTTTTTGAGATGGACGGCTAAGATTAAGTATTATAAAATAGGAAATGATAAAATTAGCCGCCTAAGTCAAAGACAGTTGTATATAGCCTAAGAAGTAACTATGATACGACATGCATTAAATGCATGGCAGAGTTCAGCAAGCTTATGCATAGAATGTCGTGCATTAAATGTAAACCGTTAATATTAAATGACAGTTCTTAAGGCATTGAATACAATGCTGAATCTGAATCATAAATGCATAGAACTGTTCTATTGGCTACTACTGAGTAGAGATACGCAAACCCGTCGCTGAACATCGTAGTCGTACCTTGTGTAGATGGTTCTTTGAGTCTCTACGCACCGATTTTACTCGATCGACGACGGTGAACATTCCCCCCTTACTAAATGCTCCTCTCCTGAATCCTCTTACTGACTGGAGTCAGTAGGGTCCAGCAGACCTAGCTCTACTGAAAGTTCTCTGAATCTGGATTCATCTAGAGGCTTGGTCAGTATATCGGCCCTTTGTCGGTCAGTATGGATCTTTTCCATCCTGATATCCTTTTTCTCGACATGGTCACGAATAAAGTGATGTCTGATGTCCACGTGCTTGCATCTTGTATGAAGTACGGGATTTCGAGTGATTGCAATAGCACCGGTCGCGAGAAGATTGGCACTTCATTCCGAATGACGTCATAGTCGCGTAGCTCTTGTCTCGGCCCAAAGGATTTGGGCGCAACAACTTTCGGCAGCCATGTATTCAGCTTCAGTAGTTGACGTGGCTACTGAGTGAGGTTTCTGTGAAAACCATGAGATCAGCTTACTGCCAAGGAACTGACACGTTCCTGAAGTTGATATTCGGTCAATTCTACACCCTGCATAGTCAGCATCAGAATAACCAGTTAGTTCTATATTATCATCAGCTGGATACCATAAACCTATGTTAGGTGCTCCTCTGAGATAGCGGAGAATCTTCTTTGCTGAGTCCATGTGACTCTGCTTTGGATTCGCCCACGAAATCGAGCAATGCACACCTACATCATAAGTTATGTCAGGACGAGTAGCTGTTAAGTATAATAAAGAACCAATTATAGCACGAAATTCAGTTTGATCTACTGATACTCCCTCTTTATCAAGATCAATCTTCATATTCGTGTTTATCGGGATTTTGATAGGTTTGCCGGATGTGTAACCGAATCTTTTGATGAGGTCTCGAGTGTATTTTCCTTGATTAATGAACGTTCCCTTCTCAGATTGTTTGACTTGAAAGCCGAGGAAATAGTTCATTTCTCCCATCATTGACATCTCGAACTTATCCTTCATCATTTTCTCAAACTACTGACACATGATAACGTTCTTTGAGCAGAAGATGATGTCATCTACGTAGATCTGCACGAGTAATAGGTCGTCTTCCAGTCGAATGCTGAATAATGTGCGATCTATTGTGCCATTCTGAAAATATTTCTGAAGAAAAAACTCAGATAGGGTATCATACCAAGCCCTGGGTGCTTGTTTTAACCCATACAGAGCCTTTCTGAGTCTATAAACATGATGTCCCTGCTGAAAGCCGGGCGGTTGTTCCACATAGACTTCTTCTTTTAGCACGCCGTTCAGGAAAGCAGACTTCACGTCCATTTGATAGACTCTGAATCTTTGATGTGTTGCGTAGGCTAGGAATAGTCTGATTGCCTCCAATCTTGCAACTAGAGAAAAAGTCTCGTCGAAATCTATCCCTTCAGCTTGACAGTAGCCTTTTGCCATGAGTCTTGCTTTATTCCTTACTATGACGTTGTTTTCATCCCGCTTGTTCTTGAAGACCCATTTTGTTCTAATCACATGTTGATGCCGGGGTCTGTCAACAAGCTCCCAAACTTCATTTCTCGTGAACCGATTCAGCTCCTCCCTGCATGGCTGTGATCCGGTCGGCATCGTTCGGTGCGTCCTCGATTGTCTGAGGTTCTTTAGTAGACAAGAAGCAGGAGTATAAGGCGCTTTCTCCCTGACAGAATCTTGATCTTGTCTTTACGCTTGCTGAAGGATCTCCAATGATTAAATCAGAAGTATGAGCATCCAGCCACGATCTTCGATGTTTCAGCTCTTCATCTGAAATTTGTTCAACACAGATAGTAGGCGAGTTAGGCCTTTCAGTTGTACTATTCTGAGATTGAAGTAGTTCAGTTATGAGAGTGTGATCTACTGAGTCACCAGGTTTAGGGGCATTTAGCTCAGGAACTTCAGTTGTTCCCCCTGAGTTGTTATTCTCAGTAGTGGTCTCAGTTACCTCATGGGTTTCTTCATCGACCTGAGTTACCTTGGATTGACTCTGTTCAGGAGAGTCAATCTGCTCAGCTACCTTTGCTGTAGGTTGAGATTCAGTAGACTTGTCTTCAGTTTCCTCATCTGAATCATCATCCCAACATAGCTGGATCTTTTCGACTTTGTCTTTTAAGCTCAGATCCTGTAGCTGCTTACTGATGTCCTCAGATTCAGATTTAGAGTTATTGCTCCTGTCTTCAGTAGCAAACTCATTAAAAACAATATGAGGGCTTTCTTCCACGCAAAGGGTCCGATAGTTGAATACCCTGAAAGCTTTGCTGACCCGGGAGTATCTTAAGAACACTCCCTGATCTGACTTGCTATCAAAAGTTTTCAGCTGATCTTTTCCATTATTGTGGATAAAGCACGAACACCCAAAAATTATGGAAATAAGAAAGAGAAGGCTTCCTGCCGTTCCATAGTTCATATGGTGTCCTCTTATGCTGCTTTGTCAGTAGAGATCGGTTCTGAGTGTAACCTGCAGTGTAAGTAGCTTATGCCCAGAATTTGGATTGGAGTTCTGAGTCTGCGAGTAGAGTTCTTGCTACTTCTTTGAGTGTTTGATTCTTTCGTTCAGCAACCCCATTCTGCTGAGGGGTGCGCGCAGCAGATGTCTCATGCTCTATTACTTCTGCTTTGCAGAACTCCTCCACCATGAAATTAAGGAACTCAGTTCCTCTGTCTGAATATATTTTGACAATTTTGGTGTTCTTCTCGACACTGAGCTTTTTCAGAAGCGTTGGTAACTCTGTTTTGACATCAGACTTGTTGGCAATAAATATGACCCATGTGTAGCTCGAGTAGTCATCAATGACCACTAATGCATACTTCTTGCCTCTGATCGTCACCGGAGAGACTGGACCGAACAAATCCATATGTAGCAGCTGAAGGATTCCATCAGTGGAAGGAGATGGAACAGGTGGATTTTGTTTCTTTGTTTGCTTTCCCTTTAGACATGCTTCACACTGAGTGTCTTTGCTGAATACTTCATTCGGCAGTCCTCTTGCTAGAGTGTTTCTTGCTAATTTGTTGAGCGTCTTGAAGTTGAGATGGCTGAGTCTCCTGTGCCAAAGTCAACCCGTTCTGCTGTCATTCTTTGCCAACAGACAAGCTTTAGGTTCAGCTGAGTTCCAATCAGCTACATAGATATTCTTCTTGCGCGAACCTGATAACACTGTTTTCCCTGTGGATTTATCAATAACATCACAGAAACCAGCGTCAAATATGCTATTCGAGTTATCACAAAATTGACTAACAGAGAGAAGGTTATGCTGAAGTCCTTCAACATATGATACTCTTGGAACTTTGGCAGTTCCAATGCTGAGTGTTCCATAGCCTCTAGTATAGCCTTTGGCATTGTCTCCAAACTCGATTCGGGGTCCTTCTTCAGTTGTATAATTCTTCAGCAAGTCCTTTTGGTAAGTCATGTGTCTTGAGCATCCGCTGTCCACATACCAAGGATCTTTGTGCACATGCAAAACGGAATTATATTTAGGTACCCTTTATTTTGATTTTGGGTCCTTAGATGTTAGTTTTGGTAACCCATATTTGTCTTCCGACCCTGGTGGTCTCAGACAACTTCTTTCCACTTGCGTCAACGTATCTGACCACTGGACTGGTCGATGCTGACTTTTTAGGCTTTTCAGGTTCAGGAGTCCTGATCTTCTTAGTGGGTGGACTGTTGACCTTTGCCTTCTGTACGGCTTTCTTCTTCTTCTGACTTTTGGAACCTCTCCTGACTATAGGATCAAAATAATATGACCCATACCGAGCTGGATGTGTCAGCTGAGGAGGTCCATATTGATCAGCCCATTTTGATTTGCTGGTTCCCCCTTGACTGAATTGGGGTGTTTTGGTGCTGATCTTCTTGTCAGAGTGCTGATGTGTAGGATGAGGTGCCTTCATTTTTTGTTTGTTCTTGGCTAGGGGGTTCAGTATATCCGCATTGATTGTCTCCCCTTGAACAAACCTATCAGCAAGCCGGTCTTCTGAGTGTATGGGGGCAGATGAGGAAGTTCCCTGGCTGAATCCAAGTCCTTCCTTACAATGCTTGGGCTTGTTGCTTGTTAGCATAGCCTCTAGCTTCTTTTCAGCGCCTATGTAACGCTCAGTCATCAGGTTTCTCCAGACATCATCACTTTTCTTTAGCGTTTCATGCTCGGTCTGAAGTCCTGACAGTTCTTGCTTCAGTAGACTCAGTTTAGTATCTTTCTGAGTTAAGTCGTTGGTCAGAACTGAGATCCGATCTTCTTGCTGCTGAGACTTGGCCATCAGAGAGTTTATCTCCTCCCTGAGTCTCAACACAAGTCCTTCAGACTCAGTAGCAACCTAACTCTTCTGAGAAAGTCTCTGATTCTCCACTTTCAGGGTATCCAATTCCTGAAGAGTCTTACTGAGCTGCAGACTCATCTGAATTTGTTCGTCGAGTAGTTCTTCATAAGAGATCGCGACGTCCAAATTCTCATCTGCGCCTGAAAGAGTGTTGTGTGTGCAATGTGAAGAGGAATTAAATGGTTCATGAGAATCTACCTCATCCTCTTCTCCTGGCATGAGACACTTTTCAGTATCTTCTTCATTTTCAAGCTCTAAGGCCATGAAGGTTGCTTCATCATCCGATGAATCCATGAAGGAATCGACTTCATCTGAGTCGTCTGAGAGTTCACCAACAATGTAGGCTTGTCTCTTCTTGATGAACTTCTCCCTTCAAGCTTTGTGTCTTGCTTGTTCGAGCGATCTTGAGCTCAGGACAATCATACTGATAATGTCCTGGCTTTTTGCAGTTGTAGCAGGTGGTGACTCTTTCTTCCTTACTTTCACTGTCTTTTGACTGTGATGAGTCATCGTATTTCCTGCATTCAGAAGTATGTGAGTTAGGAGTGCGCTTGGGTGTGTATTCATTATTACCTTTAGAGTCTCTGACAACTCTTGAGAGCTTTCTGCGCCTCTCTTTCTCCTTCTGGTATTTTACGGCAAGCAGTGCGTATTTCTTGGCTAGATTGCCTTCTTGTATGTCAGTGAGTGAAGGTTCAGCCTTGCTAGATCTTTGGATCCCTTGAGCCGACCGATGCTTTGAATGCATGGTCGATTTTGGTGTCAGCTTCAGCTCGCTGCTTCCTTTGAGGTAAGCCAAACTCGAATTCCTCTGCTTTGAGTTCTGAAAAGATATGGTCAGGAGTAACAATATCTAAATCAGAATGACGTAGTAATGTAGCGAAAGGAGTCCAGTGACCATCTGGCAGTGCCCTCAAAATCTTGATATTCATTTCTCGGTTGGAGAATGTCTTTCCCAGCCCGTTGATGGAGTTCATCAGATTCGTGAATCTGACGTTGAGATCTTCAATGGTGTCATCAGGCATGAGCGACAATCTTTCCAGCTTTTGGAGTTCCAGCGTAAGTTTATTTGCTTTGATCTTTTGAGTCCCCCGACTCAATAGCGCTACAGCATCCCAGAGTTCCTTCGCGGACTTGCAGTCC
Organism: Lavandula angustifolia; assembly: GCA_028984105.1. Taxonomy (NCBI): domain Eukaryota; kingdom Viridiplantae; phylum Streptophyta; class Magnoliopsida; order Lamiales; family Lamiaceae; genus Lavandula; species Lavandula angustifolia. The sequence continues at coordinate 11,267,522 of CM054818.1, read as the reverse complement.
TGAACTCTCCCGAGATAGGAATAATTCAGGGTGGTTAGTATGGCGTTTCTGGCGACACGGTCTATGTTGTGAAGCTTCTTCTCCTCTAGGGTGAAGAGACTTCTATCCTTGGGAATCTTCTTCCCGGTCATCATTCTATCTCCATTTGCTGGATCCTGGGTTACGACACTATCTATCCTGGGGACGATAGGTCCATCCTCAAGAACTTCTGTCATGCTGTCGTGGAGAGAGGTCAGATGGGCTTCCATTATGACTCGCCATACGCCGTAGTTCTCTACTGAGAACATGGGCACCATCCTTATACCTGACATATCAGACATATTTGATAATGATATGAATGAAGAATAATATGCAGTGAAAACGTTTTCCGGATCCGTTCAAGTAGACCGGTTTGGAATAACAAGAGTCTTAGAGAACTCCCTGCTCCGATACCAATTTTTGGTCCCGAGAGCACGTTCGGGTGTAGAGGGGGGTGAATACACCGAAAACCGATTTCTCAACTTAAACACGAAATCCTTTTTTCGGGATAGTGTCGTGCTTGAATAGGTTCAGCGGACCCGGATAAGCCGTTACGAATCGTGTTGGCAGTGAGCGACCGACTCTGAGATCGCGCTAGGCGATCGAGAGTCGAATTCAGTATCTTGCAGATAGAGTTCAGTGGTGCGGAATAGTGTAGGCCCAATTCAGTTGAGTTGGAAAATGTTTTTAATAAAATAGTTTCAGTAGATTAGTGCAATCAGTTAAGTTTGCTGAAACTCAGTTGAATGATTTAAGAAGGCTTTTCAGTATGAACAGTTAAATCAATGCAACAGTGAAAAAGAAACAGAACACAAGACACAGAGATTTTTAAAGTGGTTCGGACACAAAAATCCTACGTCCACTATCTCGAATGATCAGGAAGCTATTTATTATACTGAGGTAGTATCAGTTTTTTTGTACGCTGGACAAACTCTGGTCTTGAGATTTATATTGAGCAAGTCTCAGTTTACAAGGTTATCAAACTGAGTGTTTGAAAAACTCTCCAACTATGAAGGAGTTCTTTAAAATAAAGAACAGTTCAAAGATGAACTCCTTCGTCTAAGCTATGGACATATTCTATTGAGCTTAGGTTAGAGGGATAGGGAACAATGAAGTGGCTTCTAGAACGACGAACAGCTGAGTATAACTTTGGGTTCGTGTATCGGCGTTTGGATACTAGAGGTTGTATTTAACAGTTCAGCTTAGTTCCCTAAGAGCTAGAATATAGTTCTTCGCCGGAGATGAACTCTTCGAATTTCTTGCGGAGAACTTAGGCTTTTCGAGTTTGCTCGTTTGAATGCTCTGTATATGCGGTTTTTCTTTTTCTTTCGTTTCTCGTATATTCGCACTCGTTTTTTTCGTGAGCTTCAAATTTGATTTATCCCTCTATTTATAGAGAAGAGACTAGGAAAGATCCGTTGGAGATGATGATCCTTTGTCTCTCTCTTTTGGGTAGCTAACGACTCTTTTGTAGCATTTGTAGAGTCTTTTCCCTCTTTTCCCGAAATTTGTTGACTTGCAGCTTTAGTAGGTGTAGGACATGTGTCTGCTTGTCATTGGTCGAGGTTCAGAAAGTGGTTGAGACAGAACAAACTTCAAGGAGATTTTAAGCTGACTTCTCTCTTCCTCGTACTTGACTATGCTGATTGTCTTTGAAAGATCGGCCAGTTCGGACGGCTATGCGGCCGTTCTTGAGTTCGATCTTTGATTCAGTAGTGAACTCCTGCCGAGTCCGCCTTTGCGAAGATCAACTCGAGTACGGTGAACTACTCCCGCCGAGTTCGGTTCCACCGACTCCTTTCGATATCTTGCTCCCGCCGAGTCCAAGATTTACTCGAGTCTTCTACTTACAGTGCTTTGAGGCGGATAAGCAACCGAATGCCCGAACCGAGAGCGAGAGGGTCTACCGAGTCCGAAACCTCGGAGACAAAAACAAGGTTACAACTTAAAGATTCACCGATCAAGATAGGGTTTTGGGATCTTCAAATCTTCAGACTCATTCAGAGCACAAGGCTACTGAGTATCGGTCAGTACAGAAGATAGAATCATTTCCCACTACATCTAATACTGCTGAGGATAGAATCATCACCCAACACTCTTGTTTCTTGTCGACTGAAGAACCTCAGACAATTGAGGACACGCTGAATGATGCTGATTGGATCACCGCCATGCAAGAAGAGGTGAATCAGTTCACGCGAAACGACTTATGGGAGCTTGTTGACAGACCTAGACATCAACACGTGATAGGAACGAAGTGGGTCTTCAAGAACAAGCGTGATGAAAACAATGTTATTATCAGGAATAAAGCTCAACTCGTTGCCAAAGGATATTGCTAATCTGAAGGAATATATTTCGACGAAACATTTGCCCGAGTCGTAAGATTGGAAGCCATTCGTCTATTCCTAGCCTATGCAACACATCAACAGTTCACACAGTCTATCAGATGGATGTGAAGTCAGCTTTCCTGAATGGTGTACTGAAGCAAGAAGTCTATGTTGAACAACCGTCCGACTTTCAGCAGGGACATCCGGTTTACAGACTTAAGAAAGATTTGTACGGGTTAAAACTAGCACCCAAGGCTTGGTACGATACCCTCTCAGACTTTCTACTTCATAAAGGTTTTCAGAAAGGAACAGTGGATTGCACCCTATTCAATATCAAGTTAGGAGAAAACATCTTACTGGTGCAGATCTACGTGGACGACATCATCTTTGGATTCAGGAATATGACTATATGTCAAAAATTCGAGCAGATGATGAAAGAGAAGTTCAAAATGTCGATGATGGGAGAGATGAACTATTTCCTTGGATTTCAAGTCAAACAATCAAAGAAGGGAATATTCATTAATCAAGCCAAATATACAAAAGATCTCATCAAGAAATTCGGCTGCGAATCCAGCAAGTCAGTAAAGATACCCATGAATACCAATCTCAAGATTGATCTTGACAAAGAGGGAGTATCTGTTAACTCAACTGACTATCGTGCTATTATCGGTTCTTTATTATATCTTACAGCAAGCAGACCTAACATAACTTATGCTGTAGGTGTATGCGAGAGATTTTAGGAGAATCCCAAGAAAAGCCATATAGATTCAGCGAAGAGAATTCTTCGTTACTTGAAGGGAACACCCGATGTTGGATTATGGTATCCTGCTGATGATGACCTTGAACTAACTGGTTATTCTGATGCTGACTATGCAGGTTGCCGAATCGACAGAAAATCAACCTCGGGAAGTTGTCACTTCCTCGGTAGCAAGCTCATATCATGGTTTTCAAAGAAGCAACACTCATTAGCAACGTCCACTACTGAAGCCGAGTATATGGCTGCCGGAAGCTATTGCGCACAATACTGTAGCTTCGACAATGTTGAGAGACTACGACATTCATCAAGATGAAGTGCCGATCTACTGCGACAGTACCAGTGCTATTGCAATAACTCCGAACCCAGGTCTACATACAAGGTGCAAGCACGTGGACATCGGTCATCACTTCATCAGAGATCATGTCGAGAAAAAGGATATCAGAATGGAAAAGATCCACACTGATAAGCAAAGAGCTAATATCCTGACCAAACCTCTAGCTGAGACCAGATTCAATGATCTCTCAGTAGAACTAGGTCTTTTGGATCCTACTAATACGATTCAGTAAATGATCCAGGAAGTACTGCGTAAGGGGGAACTTACTCTCAGTACAGCTGAAATACTCAATATCGTCAACGTGGTATCAGCTGAGTAATATATTCAGCTGACATGTTATGAGTATTAAATTCGGCATTTGGTGATTCAGCATGTCATAACATTTATTTCCCGCCTTTAATGTTCATCGTACTGCATTGAGTATGTCATTTTCATTAAACTCACGACATTCCATAAAATTGACTGCGGCGCATTAAATGCATGTCATTTCACCTTACCATTTAGGCGTAGAGATATGTAGGTAATCATTATAGGCGGCACAGTAATCGTACCCTATTATTTTTTTTTGACGAGGAACCCGCAGCCGCTACCTTTGGTGCGCACAGGGTAAACCTCGCTCCTGTGTGATAGCCTGCAAACCACACAGAAGAGTTAAACCACCCTTAATGTGACAGGGTGATAGGCTCACACATAGCGTGTCCAGTGGGAATTGAACCCGGGACCGCGTGTCCAGTGGGAATTGAACCCATGACCTATCGGTCCCGGGCCACCCACCTTCACCGCTATGCCATCCCAAGGGGACAATCATACCCTATTATAACATCTAATCTGAGTTGTCCACCTCCTAAAACTGATTAATCTAAACCGCATGCTATTAAACTGTTCATATTCAAATCTGAATATATATATATATATATATATATATATATATATATATATATATATATATATATATATATATATATATACACGCATGTTATCTCTCACTTATCATCTAAGTAGGCTAAGATTATAGGTGGCACAATAGTCATAACCTATTATAACATCTAATCTGAGCCGCTAGTTTCTTTCAAACTGAATTAATCTCAACCGCATTCTTTAAAAACTATTTCATACTCAAATCTGAATATATATATATATATATATAAACTCTATTTCCGCCATCTTCGATCAATTTGTGCTATCTGCAACTGCTTTCTCTGCTTAGACTTCTATCGCATTCCAAGCACTCGTCTTTCGGTAATATTTTCTTAATCTAAATCTGCTCTGCTCACTTACTCTACTTTCAAGTGCAAACGTTTCTTATTGCAAATTTCAGATATAGGATGGCAATAATAGTTCCCATAAGCGACGTGCTGATTCCTGTGGATGTTCAGGAAATCATCTCCGGGAAGAGGGTTCTGTTCGAACCCGTCCTGTCTTTCAGGACTTGTGGCATGGAGTGCATGGCTCCTATATTTGATGCGCTCGAGAACTCGGGTCTTCTACCGATTCTCTCCAGGGCTCCGCATCAGAGCCTGCCCCGTTAGGTTGCCGAGTTCTATTTGAACTTCAGAGAGGATGATTCTTCCAATGAGATCTCCTGCATCCTCTCTCGGCATGAGGTCCGCCCGAATCAGTGGGAGGACCAAGCCATTCAGATTGATATTGCGAATCTTCTTCGTCGCAGTTTTGACCTGGAAGACGAAGGGATTCCCCTTGCTAAGTACAAGGAATCCGAGATTGATGCTTATCTTTGCCGTTTCATCGGTCAGGAGAATATAGTCTTCAAAGCTGCCTTTCCCAAGAGTCAGCTGTTGCCTCAGTACCATGGTATGGCGTATGTGGTTAACCACATCTTGACAAGTTCAGCGGGCTCCTATGATCAGCTCTCTCGCATCCATGTCCAGATCATGGACGGAGCCGACGTAAACTGGAATGCTTTCTTCCGCTCAGAATTCAATGCTCAGTCTCAGAAATTCACTGACTCTGAGGAAGGCATACAGCTGATTCCAAAAAGCAAACTCCTCTTCGGCACAAAAGTCAGCATACTAATAGAAGATGACTGCCCAGAGAGAGTCTCATTCGTTGATGCCTACTACTTCGATCAGAAGTTGATTAAATTTCTGAATTCAGCTTCCACTGAGAAGTCAATAGGGCGAGGACTTGCTTCTAAACGTCCTATGGAGATCGCTCAGGATCCCCGCCCTACTCAACCGGCTCAGTAGAAGAAGCGCAAGACGCTGAAGAAAACAGAGTCTTCAGTAGCCCCTTCACACATCTCCATAGATGATTCAGGGTCTGATAAGAAGAATGTGACCTTGAAGGAGAAGGTGAAGCGAGTAAACTCAGAGGAGATTCAACCAGAGGCTCCAGCTGAGTCGACCCCATTTGCTGAGGTCTCTTCTTCCATCCCAACCTCCATTCTTCTGGCTAAGAGCAGAGCCACTGAAGAGGTTGCTATGAGATCCCCGAGGTCCAAGCCCATCAGGATCTCGTGGACATAGCTATTCGGGCTCGTGTGTAGTGCGTCTGCGGTTCCTAGAGTGAGACCTGCTTAAAGAGACGATCCGCCAGTAGACGGTAGCTGAGTTGGTTCAGGAGGAACTGCACTTTCAAGAGATTATTGGCTATGGCGAGCCAACCGATATTGCATCTTTAGAGGATCTCAGGGCTGCCATGGTGATGCTTCTCCGCATCAGATCTCAGGGCGAGTCATCTTCTCAGACTCAGCCTCCTCCTCCTCCTACTAACACACCCAAGGATGCAGACCTGGGAGGATCTGCTGAGGGTAACACTCCCACGGATGATCAACCACCACCTCCTCCAGAATCTTGCCCGATCATCCCAACTCCGTCCAAGACTCACCCGAAGAAACAAAGCAGATATCAACCTGCTGAGCTCAAGGACATCATAACGGAGTCAATAAACAAAGTTATCAAGCGTCAAGCCCATAAGAACATGAATCTTGCCGATGATGTGAACACTAAGTGGAGTAAGTTCACAGAGACTCAGACGAAGACACTAAATAACCTTACTACTGAAGTGCAGAGGATCAACACTCCAACTTCCATCAATGCTGAAGAGATCCTCTCCAAAGTACTTGAGGCATAGAAGACAGACCTGACTGCTCAAGTCCAAAATATATTGCAGTCGCAAGCTAAGATGTTCTTTGAAGAAATGGCTGTTGCAACAGGTCGTGTCCAGAAGGCAGTCGAGGATTGTTATAAGTTTACGTCTGAAAGTGTTTCTAAAGCACTGACTAACCAACACGACTCCTTCCAAGAGATTAAGAATACTGCTTCTGATGTTGTGGAATACTATCTCAAATGATTTGACAACTCTAAAGTTGCTCTGTTGAAGGCTATTAATCAAGAGCACAATCAGAGATGGGAGTCTTACATAGATGTGGCCTCAGATATTGCCTCAGGTTTGACTATGGTCAAGGCCTTAGTAGAAGGAGTGACGAACAAGGTTACTGCCCTGGCTACGCTAATTGATGATGCCAAAAAGGGGGAAAAGTCTAGATCTGCTAAGCTTAGAGTCCTCCTCAAGGCAGAAGATCAACAGGATGCAGAACCGAGTTCAGCTCAGGGGGAAGCCCCTATTATGGAACCTACTGATGCGGATGTGGCTGAGGTGGCCAAGTACATTGAAAGCCTGCCTACTGAAGAATCGCCACCTCCCGCCAAGAAATCTGACAAAGGCAAGGGTAAGACCCCTGCTGAACCCAGTCTGCCCAAGGAGAAGAAACTCAAGTTCAGGTCACGAGAGGAACAAATAGCTTTTGATGCTAAGCTGGTCAGAGAACTTGAAGAGTAGGATGCTAAGAAGAAGCCGACGGCCAAGAATGGAGTACATATCCGTACTCCAGCGCCGACACGATCAGATCTGCTATTCCTAGATAATCTAGATCTTCAGCAGCTGCTCAACCCAAACAGTCCAAACCCGAATAGTCCAAGACTAAGAAGCAAGGCACACCTGCATCCAAATCCAAACTTGTATCGCCTGCTGACTCAAAAGATCAGCATGTGTCCTCCACTGTCCCCTCCAAGGATCAAGAGCTTGAGATGAAGGAGATATGGGACACAGTCGAGCGTGCACTGGCCAGGACAACTGAGGCCAGGCAGATTAGAGAAGCTAGGGAAAGGATTCGTCTAGCTGATCTAGAGGCCCTCAGGTTGCGGACTGAGAAAGAAGCAAGGGAGAGGGTCTCTATGAAGGACAGAAGTATACCTACTTCCTCTAGGTACTTCAGGAGAAGGGAACCGGTCAGTAAAGTAAAGAGGATCATCTTCAAGAGAACTGATGACTGGGTACCTCTCAAACTGAATCAGAAGTGGGAACAGCTGAAAGTGGACTTCATCAAAAGATTTTATATCTGGAAAGTTGCAATGAAGATTCTACTGATGCTGACACATTCTTCATAGACTTTCTAACAGCTGCAAACCTACCCCTCCTTGCTGAGATTCAGACTTTTTTAGATCAATCTGGCAAAACACTCAAGGCATCTCCGTTCAGGATCCTTCCTCCTCCACTCACTCATCAAGATAATATCTGCAAGAAGGAGATCGAAGAAGAGATCAAGGATGCCATCATAAGCAAAGCACTGAACAAAGATGATGCAAAAGACTTAGTGGAGATTAAGGCCATGAGGAGCAGAATTTATTCAGGATATGGCCTTGAACTTCCGTAGAAGAAGTCTACCGACTTCCGTGTCGCATGCAACAATTCAAGAAGAAGCCGAGATTCAAGAAGAAGCCGAGCTGACCTCTCTTTCTCCTAGTCTAGTTTTTCTAGTGATAGCATGTCTTGTATTGTAATTCTTATCTCATCTATGACATATATCACTTTGAGCCTTGACAACTACTCATTGTCTTTACGGCTATTTTTTTCTTTTAACGTGACTGATTACTTCAGTGATCAGATATCACACTTTCACACTATGTGACCCTATGTGACTTATGTGCTTATCTATCTTAGGATTATTCTCTGTTGATTATTTGTTTTTGCTCTGATCTTCTCTGATACCTTGCTAGTCCTTATGGGGAAAGGCTCTTATATATGAATATAGGGGGAAATTGTTTCTTAGGGGGAACTTGCTTTATAGGGACACTTGTTTTTCAGATATTGTTAGGAGCTGAATTTATTTAGATGATTAGCTACTAAGAAGTATGATCTATTCTGAGCTCTGATTATTCTTTTTGTATTGGCCCTGATATCTCTTGAATGTGTTAACTTGCCTTTTAGCTCTGAGACCTTTCAGTAGAATCTTTGATATCTTCAGTATGATATAACTATGTCAATAGTATTAAGCTCTATAAGTTCTGATACATTCAGCATTCTATAACTGTGTTGATTTGATGTGGCCCTGATACACTGCTTGATAACATAAGACAGCTCTGATATCTTCTTACTTGTGATTGCTCGGATTCCTTCTTTTCATTATTTAGTCAGCTTTGATATGTTGGCTGGAGCATTCCTTCTAATAGATCTTTACTCAGTAGCAGTAGCTCTTAACCTTAGCATGTTTCTTTGATAGAAGATGTAAAAGATTTTGGCATCATCAAATAGAGGGAAATTGTTGGGATGAAGATTCAGAAGACCTTATTTATAGATTTGAAGATCCCAAAACCCCTAGCTGAATGATAAACCTTCGCTCTTGTAATAGCTTAGTTTGAGTTCAGCATGTTAGGAACTCAGTAGGCTAGAGTTCAGTAGCTGCAGAGTTCAGTAGAAGACCTTACACTCAGCTGATGGACTCAGGATCGAAGAAGTCAGTTGGTCAGCCGACCACCAACTGAATCTGCACAGGAATTCGTGCCCATGCACTGAATACTTAGAAGAACGTTAGTAGGAAGTCACTTCAGTTGAAGGTCCGAGGATTCAGAGGAAGTCAACCTTGATGTTTGACAAGTCTCACCTACCAATCTACCTCAACCAATAGGGAGCCGACAACGCTTTATCTTTTCTGACAAAAGCTACTCCTAGACTGAAAAAGAGGCGTATCTCTATATTGCACCTACTCATCAATGTTCAAATTTAAAGGAGCCGTTTTCCTTGTCTTTTTGACACGTGGCTAGATCCCTCTTCAACGGATCTATTCACAATCGACGACTATATAAGAGGAGAATCTTCATGCAGAGACAACAAGCTTAATTGTAATACTCATAGCTTAATTGTAATACTCATAGCTTAGAAACCCCGAGGAAGTTCACATTCTTGTGAAATCGTTCTTATTTAAGAACTTCCTCATAGTTCGAGAAGCCTCAAACTCTTTAAGTTTGAAACCCTTGTAAAGTCACTATGACTATAAGTAGAGAATATGTCATACGAACAGATCACTGAGAACTTGCTCAGTATAAACATCAAGTTTGTATCTGTCTTGAGAAGAGATCACTGAGACTTGCTCAGTATAAATATAACAAGTATCCTGCTTTGGTCAGGATAGTGGACGTAGGACCCAGTGTGCCCGAACCACTTTAAAAATCTGCTGTGTTGATTTACTACTTTTCTTAACTGATCATATTGCATTAAAACTGTATTTCATCAAACTCAGCATAAAACCAGTTTTCCAAGCGAGATGTTTAATAGGGCCTACACTTCCGCACACAACTCTGATACTGAATGACTGTTCGACTGACTCAAGTCAGTAGAGCTAAACTCAGTAGAAGAAATCTTTGCCCACGCGATCTGAAAGTATATCTGGCTATCTGACTCAGTTCAGTAGCAAACTCATCTAGAGCTGACTTTCACGTTTGATAAAAGAATCTGTATTCAGGTGTATTCACCCCCCCCCCCACACACACACACCTGAACCACGTCTCAGGACCAATAGATCTATCACTTAAAAAGGGTAGATAAACAAGGAATTATAGTAACTTTTGAAGGAAATGATATTTTCCTTAAATTCATTTATGAACCTTTTACTAAAATATTACACGAGATTTATGATAATATTTCTCCAAACGAAAATCAATCATATTATTTAAAACAAGAAGTGAATTTTATTACTATTGAAGAAAGACTTCAAAATCCTAAATTAAAGGATAAAATTGAATTAATTAAAAATCTATTTTCGTTAGAAATTTGTAATGATCGTCCTAATGCGTTTTGGGAAAGAAAGAAACATATTGTTTCTCTTCCTTATTAGGATGATTTTGATGAAAAAAGAATTCCGACAAAGGCTAGACCTTGTCAGATGAATTCTGAATATTTAGAATTATGTAAAAAAGAAATTGATTCTTTTTTACAAAAAGGATTAATAAATCCTTCAAAATGTAACGCCCCAATTTTCATAACTTAACTAGGGGACGCTACTTCATACATAACATGCATATTTTAATTCTTTCAAAACATTTTCATGGCAAAACTCATGTTAGTTTCATACTCAACGGAAGTCTTAAGTAAAATAAAAGCAAATGCAACTATTAGTTCTCGAAAATAAAAAACAGAAAGAAGACGCATAGTTCATGATAAAAACTAGTTTAATGCAATAATGAGTTTCATAAATCCTTCATCGTGTGACCATCACCACCAACACCTTTATGCATCGGCCGTGCCATTTCCTGAAAATGTTATAATGATAGGGATGAGTACGACTACTCAGTGGGGAAATGCATTTATCCAGAATATAAACGATACCGAATTTAAACATGATAACATAGACATGGTAACATAGCATGGTTGGTCTAAAGACCCATAGACATAGCAGCCCATAGGCTTGACCCGAAGGTCCCTCTTTGATATAGGCCCGTCGACCTTATATCCCTCGTTCATAATTTCATTGATCCTATACGATAGTCACACGAAAAAACTCAAGCAAAGAATATAATAAGGATAAACACCAAGAATTCCCCACCTTAACCTTGACTTCATGAAAAATTATGGATATCAGATGTTTAAGTCCTGCGTGTCGATCCTATACATGGAAATTTATCTTAATGACTCTACCTGGAATGTCATGCATGCACCAACAATTTCAATAATTCATAAATACAAATAAATCATAATAATCAAACAATGCATATTATATATAATCTACTTATTAACATGCTTTTTAACGATTTCACATAGTAATAATCTTAAGTATATTAAACACAATTTTATTTCTATTGACAATTCATTCGTACATCGAGTAATTCGGCAATTCATGAAATAAATAATAAAATCATAAAAGTATTGTTCTAAAAATATAGATCTCTAACATTAACAACATATTACCGATTCCATCACAATAAAGCTTAACGTAATCAAGAATTTATTTAATATTAACATGAAAACTTTTGTTTTTCAATATATATGTACATTGACAAAAGAATCTGGCACACAAAGAAATAAATTAACGATTAAATAGTAAATATATCCTAAAAATTCTATGTTTTTAACATGAATGACCTAACATATAATATATCCCATTAAAATTCATAATGATCGAAAATAACATAAAGAAAACATGAAAAACAATTTTCCAATCAAGCTCATGAACATGCTGTCAAAAACTGGCAGATTACGAATAACAATGTTCAATAAATACTTATCATGCTGGTAAAATTCTACAAACATAATATAGTATATTAGACATACCTAGAAAGTTGATCCTAAATTTTCACGACGATATGATGACAGGAAGATGTGTAAATATTTCTTGAAACAGTTCATATGTATGCTGACATAATTTCGAAAATCTCGTGTGAAACTATATTATGGATGACTAAGGGTGTATTTATAGGCTTATACTAAATTATCTAAAGATCCCTAATTAGAAAAGGTATCAAATATATTTTATCCATAATTATTTTCGTCCTTTTATCTTTTATATAGAATTTATTATATCACTTACTACATAAGAGATTCAATCACAGTTGAATTAGGATATCGAAACAATTAAAAATTGATCCTAAAATGTGAATATCACACATAAAATATCTATTTTAATCATAAAATATAATATAAAATTTTGCCCTAATAACTTAATACAATATAAAATATTATATTTTTTTATGAATCCTAGTAGGTTTAGTAAATCTAAAATAAATAAATATTATTCTTATCTCATAATTCTAACATGATTTCTATCTCAATAATAAACAATATAATAATAATATGATATAAATAAACACATTCAAAGTTCAAAATAAATTTACATAACAAAAATGAATTAATGACAGATAAGATAGATGCTTTAATTTTCATCTAATTTTTTAAGGCGCGACTTACAGAACTAAAACACTTGATAACATGTATAAATAGATATGCAGTGCATTTTATATTGAAAATTTCGGAGTGTTACACAAAATCTCCTTGGTCTTGTCCGGCTTTCTATGTTAATTACCATAGTGAACAAGAAAGAGGAGTACCTAGATTAGTAATTAATTATAAACCCCTTAATAAAGTTTTAAAATGGATTAGGTATCCTATACCTAATAAAAAAGATTTATTAGATAGATTATATAATTCTGCTATATTTTTAATTTGATTTGAAATCAGGATATTGGCAGATTTAGATTGATAAATCTGATTGATATAAAACTGCTTTTAATATTTCAATATGACAATTTGAATGGAATGTTATGCCATTTGGATTGAAAAATGTACCTTCTGAATTTCAGAAAATTATGAATGATATTTTTACCCCTTATAGTGAATTTATTTTAGTTTATATAGATGATATCTTAGTATTTTCTAAGGATATAGAAATGCATTTTAAACATTTAAGAATATTTAAAGATATTATTGTTCAAAGTGGATTAGTTATATCAAAGCCAAAAATGAATTTATTTTAGTTAAATATTAGATTTTTAGGACACAATATAGAAAAAGGGAATATAATTCCGATAAATAGGAGCCTCAAATTTGCTGAAAAATTTCCAGATGAAATTACAGATAAAACACAGCTTCAAAAATTCTTAGGAAGGTTAAATTTTCACAGCCCAATTTTTGGGAAAGAGCGTGTGACCGAGTGTAGTACAATACGAGTAAATAAATCAAGAATTCATGATTAGAAGATAATACAAAATAGTACGAGAAATTTAAATTATAAGATTTTTAATTCGAGGATAGTTCAAAATGTGATAAGTGTCCGATCACATAGAAAGCAATAACAAATAATAAACATGGGTCTTGAGTGACGATAGACATAAGGGCTACATTCCTCGAATTGGGCAAAAACCATTAAGCACATTGGAATTTAATTTATTTGAATGCAACCCTTACCTCGGCTCTGTCCGTCAGTAGCAGCTGCTCAACCTGAAAATGTTTTTGAAAAGATTTTGGGCTGAGCACTAGTGTACTCAGTGGACGAGCATTTAATAAAACACTTTTATAAAACTTGCAGTTATCCAAAGCATAAATGTATAGTTTAGGAGGTTTTAAAAAGGAAGAGATACTCCTAAGTATACGAAACATTTTCCATTTCTTTTGCGCTTGCTTGCAGCGTTCTTTTAGTTACTCTTGTGATCTCGGAACACATCCTCGTCGGATCCAATTTCATCTAGGGTCTCGAGCCGTTACTCAGAGTACCCCTTTTCAACTTTGGATATCGGGCCTTTCCCCAAATAATCCCTTATAACAAGTTAGTGCACAATGGAGATCAACCCACTGTACAACTAACTGGGGTGTACACAATTCCAGTCTGACGTGTTAGGTCAGAACAAGAATATTGATCGACCATATAACATTAAACTTAATCGAACACGCATAAAACATTTCAATGGATAATAGCATTTCATATGATTTAAGAGCATAATAACTCAAGAATAAGTTTAGAGGAAGATATAACCCACCTCGTGGCGCGATATTATTATCTGTAGCGCTTTCTGAGGTTACCATCCTTCCTGAGAGGGTCCTATAATAGAGAACTAATTTATGTTAAGGTTAAATCTCAAAGTCCTATAATTTCTTCGAATTATAAACCACAAAGTTCGTCTCTAGCAAAATAGGATTTTTGTTACGAAGAGCGGATTTTATTTCGCTATTTTTTCGAAATGATAAAATTTGTCTTCAATAATCTTGCCCGGATATATCCCGTTCACATATTCGATAGCATCCTCTCTTCATTCGATAATTAATTATAGCTTTGGTATTTTCCATTTAAGGGGATATTTGAAAATAAAATATATTTTTGGAAATGATCTTCACAGCAACTTCCGGCTTCATTTCTGGACGATCCGACCGTCGGCCTTCCATGAAAACTCATGTTTAGATTCTGCCCCAGAAGAGGTATGAGACCGTAGAAAAAAGTTTCTCGATCGGGTACTGTTTCGGTATCGAAAATAGTCCCCGAACTTGAGTCGGTGAAATTGTGGAAGTTCTGTCAGCGGTACTTTGTAGGCTCGTATCTTTTTCGTTCGAACTCTATTTTATGCGTCGAGCATGGTTTTGGAAAGCCAACGAACTCAGCTTTCTATCGGTATAGGGTTCGGTGAGTTTCGAGAAGGAACGAAGCTCATAGACTATTTTAAAGTTGGGGTTTCAGCACATTCCGGGAAGGATGGGGCGTTTCGACGATGCATATTCGTCGATCCGTAATTTCTTGATACGATCTCCAAATGGCAAACGGAAAGGTTCTGGAGATTCCTTGAATGACAAGGTTTGATACGGTATGGGGCTTGGGGTTACCAGATTCGAGGGTTGTTCATAAAAGATCTCTCAAAACGGGTGGTGCTAAACAATTTTTGTTCAACACTTAATAATTTTCTGGTAGAGACAATAATTCAAACAGTTACTGGGCTATTTTCAAACAAGCGTATCTCAGCGATCGGGACTCCGTTTCACAATCGAAAGTATGTTTTGGAATCCTTGTTTATTAAGGTTTGTGATGATGTAAGTTTTTTGAAGTTATTAGTTCGATCGGGTCATAAAAATCGGGCCGGAAACTCGTTACTCTGCGCTTTTCGCCAACTCGGCAGTTTTGAGCGGGCCTTTTCGACGGGGAATAACATTTTAGTCCGAGCTCCAAATTTCGAGATACAAGTGCCGTTGGAAAGCTTGTAGACGTGGCTTTCCAACAATATGGGTGTCAAAGGGGTTTTGGACAATAAACAATGTGTTGGCAACGTTCGAAAGAGGCTGCTTCGCAGTCTGAAAAGCACTAGGCAGTTCGGCGATCCGTTTTCGACGTTGAATAACTTCGTGGTTCGGACTCCGTTTCATGAACCGAGAGGTGCGTTGGAAAGCTGAAAGTACAAGGCTTATAGTGGTATAGGCCTTAGGTACTATTTTTCATTATTCTGGTCGGAAATCGCATCACAAGTTCCCCTATCAGCATGCTTAGGAAGTCAATGGTTTCGAACCGTGGTTTTCCGGAGTTCATAACTTGCTGGTACGAACTGCAATTGGCAAGGGGAAAACGGCTATGGAAAGACAAAAGATCAAGGGTCACGATGGTGTTGGTTTTGGGGTTTTTGGTTCAGTAGACTGTTCAGAAAATCTGGTCGGAAGGGAGCTGTTTATTGGATCGTCAAAACAGGGGCAGGTTCGGCATGCACTTTCGATGGTGTATAACTTTTCAATCCGGGCTCCGATTTTCGAACGGTTTGGAGCGTTGAAAAGCCGATCGTAAGAGCTTACTAAGGATATCTAGATCAGTGAGTTTTGGTTAACTAAGAAGTCTAGAAAACGAGCCGAAACTCGCTGCTTAATGCCAACAAGAATAGTTGGTCCTCGGAAATTCTGTGCTTGAATCGTGGTAGCGAGAACGCGAATTTGAAGGTTATTTTATAGTTCGAATATTCTTAAACTGTACCAAATATTGTAGCAAAGATGTGGAAATTAAATAGGTGTACGATTTCATGGATCTTGGGCGAAAAGAAGGGCCAATTTAAGCAGTGGTTGAGGCATTTTAGCGAACAGTTTGTGCGCACTAGATTTCAATATCTAAGTTATGGTCTTGGCTTACTTCTCATGTTCCAGTATCCATTTCATAAGAAAATCAACACATAGGCTCACTTCAAAAAGACACGTACGTTATGGTTTAGTGTTTAGGATCATATGATGTGGTCATTCATCAACCAAAAGAAAATTGCAGTTCAAGCATACATAATGCGTTTTACAGTGACAGCGAGCAAATCAATCTTTCACCAAATCGACAGAAGCTAGAAAACGGGATGGAGAAGGTGACATGAATAAAAGCTTATACCTTAACTTCTTCGATCCCGACGGCGAGGGAGAACGTGGCCGGGTCCTAACTTTCCGGTGGGAGGAGACAGCTTGAATGCTTTGTTCCCTTTTGAAACTATGCAGATGGCAAAACGTGGAGTTGCAAAGGGGGTGAGACTTTTCTGGATGAAGGAAAGAATGGGTATAAGAAGGAGAGTGAAGGGGAAGAAGAAACGTTTGATGGAGAAATGCAGGGGCTTGCTTGCTCTAGCCATGCCTAGTCCC
This sequence comes from Lavandula angustifolia, assembly GCA_028984105.1. NCBI lineage: Eukaryota > Viridiplantae > Streptophyta > Magnoliopsida > Lamiales > Lamiaceae > Lavandula > Lavandula angustifolia. Next base: position 11,250,727 of record CM054818.1, on the reverse strand, counting down.
CTCTTGTTCGATCAGTAGGAGACTCCTCACACCCCCCCCCTTCTCCAGCTATGCCACATGGCTGAAAATAGCCAGGCCAAGATCCGAGCCAATGCGAAGCCGTTCATCGCCATCGAGTGTCTCTTGATCTTTTCTGAAGCGGGGCTGCAGGATGAGCGTGAGTGGTGGAGGAGAGAGATACGATCGGTTTCTCTCATGATGTATTTCTATCCCAAAGATATGCGTATATAGATCGGATTTCGTCTAAGATTTGCCTAATTTATGGAGAAGGGAGAGAACGTGTGAGGGACAGAGAGAAAAGAAGTAATAGTTGGAGGATGTATATACACTTAGATATATTTATGTCCTATCCATATAACATATTATATATGTATATTTATATATATATATATATATATATATATAGATCATCTAATCACTTTGGATAGGTTTTAATTTAGGGAATATAATTATATTATAATATTGAATTATGTTATGGAATACGAGACTTAAATCCGAAATTAATCGCATAAAAGAGATTAATTGGGCGTGACAAAAATTGGGGTATTACATAAATTATATTTCTCCATATTATAAAGATATTGCCAAAGATACGGCTATACATTATGACAGATAGAAAAAAAAACTCTAAATCCTTGGACAGAACAACGTACTAAGGTTGTACAACAAATTAAAAGCAAAGTTAAAACTTTACCTTGTTTAATGCTCAGTAACCTAAATTGAAAAAAAATTGTTGAGACAAATATTGGTTATGGAGGTATCCTTAAACAGGTAAATCCTCAAACAAAATAAGAATATATTCGATTCCATTCAGGAAAATGGAATAATTCCCAAAAGAATTATTCTACTATAGCTAGATAAATTTTAGCTATAGTCATTTTAAAAATTTCAAGATGATTTATATAATCAAAAATTTATTATAAAAACTAATTGCAAATCTTCAAAATTTATGTTTAATAAAGATTTTAAACATGATGTTTCCAAACAAATGCTTACTATGCGGTAGGCTCATTTAGCCCCATTTGATTTTTAAATTATATATAAGAAAGGGGAAGAAAATAATCTCATTGATTTCTTAACATGTGAATATATTCAATGAATTTTGAATGAATGTCCTCTAGTGGGAGAGGGACTTCCTCTTATTGAGGAAGAGGTGGAAGAGGTTTGCAGCCGGAAATTCTGGCTCAACATGGAAAACAAAAGCTTATAACCGCGGATTTGTCACTGGACAAAGAGTTCCAGGAATTTAAAACCCAAAATTTGGTCTTATTTTTGGTATTGATACTAGTATTAAAAAATATGAAGAGCAAATTAGACTCAAATTTAAGAAGGAATATCCTTCTCCATTTGAGCATATCTCAAGGAAATTAAAATTGAAGTCTGGAGTTATATCCAAGAAAAATATGATGCAGGAATATCTGGAAGAAGTCAAGAAAGACTTATTGATGATGTCTACAGAAGACACAATGTCTCAAAATTCTTGCAAATCAGATGTTTCAATGTCTTCAGCAAATCAAGATGTTGACTTTCAAGAGGTTCAAGATCCCAATGAAGAACCAAATATATTCCTATATATTTTTAATTACTAATTTCAATGTTAATAATTGTTGGTCCAGAGACGAGTTTCAGGTGTGGGGGAGACTTGAATCCAAATTTCAAACTCAGAACGCGAAAGTCAGCTTAGCTGAAGATTGCTATTGACCTAGTCAGTTAGCCAAATATGCTTTCTCGATCGCGTAGGCAGAGATTCTTCTAATGAGTACATTCCTACTGACTTATGTCAGTGAATGTGTGCGGAAGTGTAGGCCCTAAATAATCGTCTCAGTGAAAAGCCGTTTCATGTTGTTTGATTAAAACTCAGTTGTGTGCAGAATGAACAGTTAATCAATGCAACAGTTAAAATCAAGACAAGCAATTTTTAAAGTGGTTCGGACACGCTGGGTCCTACGTCCACTGTCCTGAACTAAGCAGGAGTTCTTGTATTAATTATACTGTTCAAGTCTCAGTTGATATGTTTCACATGACAGATTCTTACTTGTTTTCTTGTACTGAGCAAGTCTCAGTTATTTGTACGCAGGACATATATCTACTTATAGTCGTAGTAACTTTACACTTCTTAACCTTAAATGTTAGAGTTTCTCCAACTATGAAGGAGTTCTTACCATAAGAATAGTTCAAAAGATGAACTCCTTCGAGGTTCTAAGCTATTGAATATTACAATGAGCAGGCTTAGATAGAGAGGAGGAACTAAAGGATCTCTAGAGAGAAGAATTAAAGATGATCTTCGAATGAGCAAGTTCTTCGCTGTGTTTGGCTTTGAGTTCGATAGAGTATGTTCACTTGAAAGCTTGTGTTCCCGGTGATATTTCTGCATGAAGACCTTCTCTATTTATAGTCTTCGATTTGTGAATAGATCCGTTGGAGGGAGTCTGGACACGTGTCGAATAAGACAAGGAAAACGACCATATTAATTTGAATGTTGTTGTAGAGATACTGTAGAGATTTCCTCTTTTTCAGTCTAGGAGCAGCTTTATGACAGAGCATGTAAAGTGTTGTCGGCTTCTTATTGGTCGAGTTATTATAGTAGGTGAGGCTTGTTCAAACTCCAAGGTACGATGAGTTGACTTCCTCTGAATCCTCGGACCTTCAACTGATGTATCTTCTACTGACATTATTCCGATCAATTCAGTTCGCATGCTCAAATTCCTTTGCAGACTCAGTTGGTCGATAGCTGTCCAACTGACTTCCTCGATACTGAGTTCTCTGACTAAGTGCGGAATCTTCTACTGAACACACAACTACTAGACTCTAGCCTACTGAGTTTTTAACAAACTGAACTCAACTAATCTATTACAATATCGAAGGTTCATCATTTAGCTAGGGTTTTGGGGATCTTCAAATCCTATCATACAGAATCTCATCCCAACAATTTCCCCCTATTTGATGATGTCAAAACCTTTTACAAACAACTACTACTGACTAAAAACTATTACATGATATTCTAAGCACAATATCAGAGCAAATATCAGGCAAAAAGGCTCTTTACATCAAGGTTATCTCTATTAGCAAGGCTGACAATCTAATCAACACAGATGCTATATAGCATAAGACTGAAGTCTAACAATATCCCCTTGACATATTACAAGAAATATCCCTCTAAAAGGTGTCAAACAACTATAACACAGAGAGAAACAAATAAGAAAGCAAATATGTGGGTGTGTGATCTGATCATTGAGGTGATTAGGAGTGTTGAAAGATAAAAACACAGCCAAGTGACAATGAGTAGTTGTCGAAGGCCAATAGAAAAACATGTCATAAATGATCTAAGATGATTACAATTACATAATGATCTATTCTATAAACTAAGACTAGAAGAAAATCAGTTGGGCTTCTTCTTGAATAGTTGCATGTGCGCCTTGAAGTCAGCCGACTTCTTATCAAGAAGCTCAAGGCCATAGGATGAATAAACTTTGTTCCTCGGTACCTTGATTTCTTCCCTGTCTCCAGCATCATTCTTGTCAAGATCTCTTCATCTGATGGTGTCGTTGATTTCTTCATCTATCTCTCTCTTATAAATATTGTCTTGATGCGTGAGAGGAGGTGGCAAATATCTGAATTCAGGTGCTCTGAGGACCTGATCTGACTGACTTACAAAGGTTTTGATTTCATCATAGAGAGGAGGATCGATTGTCATCAGATATTCTTTGAACTTGATGTCTGCAATAGTTTGATCATCATATATCTTCTAGATGTAGAATGTCTTGATGAAGTCGATCTTCTGTTGTTCCCATCTCTGATTCAACTTCCACGGAACCCATTCATCAGTCCTCTTGTGAAGAACTCTCTTCACATCAGTTCCTGGTTCCCTTCCTCTGAAAAACTTAGAGGTGGTAGGGACACTCCCGTCCTTCTCAGGAACTCTTTCTCTTGTTTCTCTCTCCGTCCTTTGTCTGAGAGTCTCTAGATCAGCTTTATGTTGTCTTTCTCTGGCTTCTCTGATCTGTCTAGCTTCAGCTGTAATGTCCATTCCTCTCTCACAACTATCCCATAGTTCTTTCAGCTCAACTTCTTATCTCTTAGAGAGCTCAGTTGTTGGGATATGCTGCTGAGTTTTTGAGTCACTCGGTCCAGCAGATTTGGACTTAGATGCTCTGGGCTTCTTAGTCTCTTTGGACTTAGGAGGAGTACGAGCAGCTGATGACTTAGATTGCCTAGGCAGTACAGATCTTGTTCGGGTAGGAATTGGAGATCAGATATGTATGCCTTTCTTGGCCTTGGTCTGTTTCCTCTCATCTTCCTTCTCAAGTTCTCGCGCCAGCTACTCGTCGTAATCAATCTGTTCCTCTGGGATTTTAAACTTCAACTTCTTAGCTTTTGGAGGATTTGGGGGAGCAAGGACTTTGCCCTTACCTGCTGACCTGAGTGGTGTCTCTTCTTCAGTTAAAGCTTCTAATATATGTGGCCACTTCAGTGATAGCTTCGTCAGCTGGCTCTCCAGAGCCTTCACCCTTCTCAATTAATTCTTCCCCCTTGCTTTCAACTGCCTTGTCAACTGACTTCTGAGCTGCCTTACTCGGGCCTGCCTCTTCGATCTTTAAGAGGGTTAGTAGACGATCACTTCTACTTCCTTCCCCCTTTTTGGCATCATCAATGATCGTTGCCAGGGCAATGAACTTCCTTGTAAGGTCTTCGACTGACATGCTGATGGACTCGAGTTTAGCTACAATATCTCCAGCTGCATCAATATAAGCGGTCCATCGCTTGTCATGCTCGATATTGACGGCTTTGAGAACTTTAAATTTAGAAGCCTCAATCCATATAAGGTATGCCTCTACTGAATATGTAGCATCCTTCTTAATGAGCGTGCAGGCCTCATGTTGTTCCACTAGTGCCTTAGCGACACTCTCTGTGGTGAGCTTGTTGTAGTGGCCATATCTTCAGAGAATCTCTTGGCCTCAGACTGCAGTATAGTTTGGAATTGATTATTCAGATTTTCAGATTGATCCTCTGCTGTTGAAGTGCTTGATGAGGATCTCTTCAAGCATCAATATTAAAAGGTGTGCTTGATCCACTTCACTTCGACAGATAAAGTGTCAAGCGCCCGAGTCGAGCCTTAATGAATTCGCTCAATTTGGAATTCATGTCCATGGCTAGGAGACGATTTTTGTGCGCGTGACACTTGATGCACTTGTTGATTGACGCCGTGTTGAAGTCAGAAAATCTCAACAGCTTGATATTTGGACTGCTTCTTTGGCTGAGATTTCGACGGCGTAGGGATGACTGCGCCTGAAGGTGGAGGAGGAGGAGGTGGCGGTGGCGAATTATCCCTGGGAGATTTTCCCTCAACAGAGCCTCCCTGGTCTATATCCTTGGGTGGTGAGTCAGGACGAGAGTTAGACTGAGTCGGGGGCTGAGTCGACTGTTCAGGTTGCCCCTTCTGACTCTGGAGCATAAGCATGGCGGCTCTAAGATCATCCATTGACGCAATGTCAGCAGGCTCGCCATAGCCTATCTCCTCTTGCAAGGTCTGCTCTTCTTGGGCAAGTTCGGGGACTGTCCAAAGGGTGATTGTCTCAACAAGGAGATCTAATTCCTGGAATCTCAGACAAGGTAAGTCAGCGTGAATATCTGACTAGGTCTCCTCGGAGTGATTAAGTCAGCATGAATGTCTGACTGGGTCTCCTTAGAGTGAATGAGTCAGTGTGAATGTCTGACTAGGTCTCCTCAGAGTGAATCCTCTTCACCTTATCCTTCAGAATCATGTCCTCCTGACCGGTGATGTGTCGATTTTATACCCCTCGAATTCACCCAGTTCTGATGCTCATCTTGTCCAAGTTGATGTTGTTCTGTGCGCAGAAATGTATATTTTCAGCAGGTTTATGGTCCGGAGATGAGGTGGCGGTTCGGAGCTGAGTTGGAGATATTTTTGCAATTTTTGGAGATAAAACGGGATTTAGATTTAGAAGGAAAGATTTGCTAAAGATTTGGAGCTTGAAGATATTTTAGGGCTGGAGTTATACAAGGAAAAGGAGTCTTGAAGATCAAGATTCAAAAGATTTGCCCTAGATATCTTTCCTTTGGTGGATCAAGTTCGAAATCTATATAAAGGGGCTGGAGACAAACATATAAATCATCAATCTCTCGCTGCTTCATTAGTTTAGTTTTGTTCCAGCCATCTCGTTCTTAGTCCCGTAGTTTAGATTTTAGTTTCAGCACAAGTATTTCAAACACTCTTTATTGTTTTCGTAGTTTAGTTTTCAGCTTTTGAAGATTCAGCATTTGTTTCAGATTCAGTAGTTACATTCAGCTTGCCGTTCAGATTCAGTACTTCCAGTTTATTCAGCAGTTTAAGTTTTTCAGCATTCGTTCAGATTCAGTACTTCCGTTCAATTCGGTATTCAGTTTTACATTCAGTACTTTAAATTCAGTTTATGCATTCAGTATTGCGCACTTTACTTTCTGTTCGTACTATGTTCGTTTCACTTAGCTTGTCCAAGTTAATAATGAGTAGCTAAACTTTTTAGGGCTTCGGCAAGGGTGACGAATATGAGATACAAACTTTGTGAGATCTAATTGTTCGTAGTAATTAAAGACTAGGATTTCGACTTAATTCGGGGCAGAAAGACTTAATTGGATTAACTTAAACCTGATCAATTTAGGTTATGAAGATTAGTGCCAGATTGTTCAACAACTTAGGTGGCGAAGCTATCGTAACGGTAGTCGAATTAAAGAGGTTAATCATCTATGTCAGCTTGTCCAACAACGGTAGAGATTAAAATTGGGTTCCTTCCTTGTAATGCTATCAAAACATTAAATCTAGGTTTGTCCAACAAGCTAGGTTGTGGTTAGGTTAGGGAGTAGTGGAAATTTGTTCAACAAGCCATTACCGACTAAGTAAGTAGGAATTGGGGTATGTACGTGACCAACACTGTATCCTATAACTGGTTGATCTTAGGAATTAATTAAATCTATGCATCGATGATCGAAGTAGTTGTCTCATACAAGTTACCCGAAGCCGAGTCCGCCTTTCTCTACTTGTTTATTTCTATCTACTTTCCTGTTATTTACTTTTCTTTGCCTAGGTAGTAAACCCAAAATTTATGCGTGGTGACATCACCAAAACTCTGATCAAAAGGATAAATATTGTTGATTTTCACTGTTCCCTGAGTTCGACCCTGTTCTATACTAATTATAAAATTCTAAGTGTGTGCAGGAAATTTATTTGGTGTGAAAACAGCGACCACCAAATTAGCGCCGTTGCCGGGGAACGGTGTTTCTAATTAACCGTGTTTACCTTTTGATCTTTCATGCTTTAACTAGTTTATGAGCAGGTCTTCCAACTCGAACCTCGTATTTAATTCTGAGATCGAAAGAACCGCATGGAGGCTAAGGAAGGAGACAAAGCTGCAACAATAGCAACTGCCGAAGCAGGACACTTCGTCTGGCCAAGCAGAAGCTGACTCTTAAGACGTTCTGCTTAGCCTAGCAGAACTCTTTTCTGAAGAAAAATTCGAGAATATGGTCGACGATCCGAATAATCCGAGGCTAGATCAGTTTGGAAGGCTTGGTGGTGAAGATCTTCCAACACCAATCCAAATTGACGGGCTCACTGAGCCGATTGAGATCAAGTATGGGCTTATCCAAGCTCTACCAAAGTTTCATGGAATGAAGAATGAAGATCTATTCCGCTTTCTAAATGAGTTCGTGAGATTCTGCAATGCTCAAAAGAATTCGCATGGAACCAAGGAACAATTCAAAATATCTGCTTTTCCATTTGCTCTCACGGACCATGCAGGAAACTGGTTCACAAGTCTACCCGCAAACTCAATCAGTACTTGGACAGAGATGAGACAAATATTTCTGGATTGCTACTTTCCAGTTACAAAGACCAATGCCTTGTGCAAGGAGATCTCTCGGAGTCCAAGCGAGAGTTTGATGAAACACTAAATGGATATTGGACTCGATACAAAGCTCTCATCGAAAGCTGTCCAAATCATAATTTTTCCAAGGGAGATTTGATGACCTACTTTTATCAAGGAATGACAATCACTACAAAGAATCTTGTCAATTCATCAAGTGGAGGAAATTTCTCTAGTTGTAGAGTCAATGATGCCGAGAAGATTATTCAAGAATTGGCTAATGCAACTAAGGATTATGGAGAAGTTCGTATCATAAAAAGATCTGCCAATTCAGCTGATCCCATAGATCTGGAGACCAAGCTGGATACTAGTATGGAAAGGATTGATAATCGTTTTGCGAAGCTGGAAAGGATGATGGACTCAAAGTTGGAGAAGCCGATGCACTCTATGTTGGAAAAAAAAACATCCTCAGTTAGCTCGGCTGAACAAATATATGGAGCGTGTGGACATTCTGGACACACCTCGTTGCAATATAACACCCAAGCAAACCCTGCTGAAGATTGCAACGCGATTGGGAACTGGAACAACAACCAGCAGAAAAGAGATCCTTACTCCAACACCTAAAATCCTGGACGGAAGGATCATCCAAATCTGAAGTGGGATAATCATCCCAAGCCGCAGTTTGCCCAACATCAACCGCAGATGTTCCACCAACAGCCACAACAGCAAGTCCATCACCCTCCTAATCAAAGGACTTACCCAACAAATCCAACGCTTTTGCCTCCACCTGCCCAAGCAAAGCCTGGCAAGACCATTGAAGAAATTCTAACTGAGATGGCTATCTCACAACAAACAATGCAGCAAAGTATTCTGACTCATAATGAAGCTATCCTGAACATCCAAAATTCACAAAAGGAGCAGAAAATTGGACTAGATAACTTGGCCGGACAGATAGGGCAGCTATCTGCCTCAATCAATGAGATTCGAGGGAACCAAGGAAAGCTACCTTCTCAAGTCCAGATTAATCCAAAGAATGTTAGCCATGTTACTCTGAGAAGTGGAAGAGATCTTCCAGATCCGCCAAGCAAGACATCAAAGAAGGCTGAAGAAAACGGCACGACTACCACTGTCAACTTGCCCAAGCCAAATATCTCTCGAGTCATCCAACTCAAAGAAAAACAAGGAGAAAGTCGATGAAGAGGAGAAAGGAAAGAAGCAGGTTGTCCAAGAAGAAATATCTTGATTGATCCACCATTTCCACAAGCATTGGTGCGAAACCAAAGCCCATGGAGCGTATTTCGGATTACATGTCCATTTTTGGCAAGCTGGAAGTTAATCTGCCATTTCTTCATGCTATCAAGATCCCGCATCTTGGGAAGTTTCTGAAAGAATTCATTGCTGGAAAGACAAGCAAGAATGGAAAAATTGTGGTAAACGAAAATGTCTCAGCATGTATTCGAAATATGCTTCCCGAGAAATGTCATGATCCAGGTATATTTACCTTACCCTGTTTGATTGGAACTAAGATGATCCCAAAAGACCTTTGTGATTTAGGAGCCTCAATCAATGTGATGCCTTTATCTGTGTTTAATAGCTTAGTTGGGGTTGAGTTAACCGATACTAAAGTTGTTATTCAATTAGCTGACCGATCATGCATATCCCCTAAAGGCCTTCTAGAAAATGTTCTTGTTAAAATCCATGATTTCGTATATCCTGCGGATTTTTATGTGATTAACACTTGCGAGGGAAAGAAGGGAACTTCGGGAGTTTTGCTAGGTCGACCTTTTCTTAAAATGGCTAAAGCATTAATTGATGTTTGTAAGGGTACTATATGTTTGGACTATCATGGTGAGAAGTTTACTTATAGTATTGATGATGCTATGAAAAAACCCCTTGATTGTGAAAATGCTTATTCTATTGACGTTATTGAGCCTCTTGTCCAAGAACATCTTGAGACGACATTAACGCAGGATAAGTTAGAGTTAGCATTGACACAAAGCCTCTCTGAGATGGATGTCCAAGGGATGCTAGATGAAGAAGTAAAGGAAACCATCTTATCTCTATATGCAGTTCCAGAAGTCGTTACCTCCAGTAGCGGCATCTGCTTGCCCAAGCAGAATGTGGAAGACAGACCAGTGACATCACATGTCAGACCGCCCGTTCTGGAACTTAAGAAGCTGCCAACCAACTTAAAGTATGTTTACCTTGGCCAAGATAAGACTCTTCCTGTGATTATCAGCAGTGAATTATCAAAAGAGCAAGAAGAGCGATTGGTCGAAATTCTGAAAAAACATACTCGAGCTATTGGTTGGACATTGGCCGATATCACCGGAATCAGTCCGGATGGTTGCATGCATTACATCCTATTAGAGCCGGATAGTAAGCCAAGCCGAGACCCACAAAGGAAGTTAAATCCCAACATGCGTGAAGTTGTTTTGAAGGAGATTTTAAAGTTGCTCGATTTGGGAATTGCCTATCCTATCTCGAACAGCAAATGGGTCAGCCCGGTACATGTTGTACCAAAGAAATCAGGTTTTCAAGTTGTTGAGAATAAAAAGAATGAGTTGGTACCGATGAGATTGGTAACCGGATGGAGAATGTACATCGACTATAGGAAATTGAACATGGCAACAAGAAAGGATCATTTTCCTTTACCGTTCATTGATGAGATGCTTGAGAGACTTGCCGGTCAATCCTATTTTTATTTTCTTGATGGATATAGTGGATACTTTCAAATTTATGTCAACAAGGATGATCAAGAGAAGACCACCTTCACATGTCCATTTGGCACCTATGCTTATCGCCGCATGCCTTTTGGATTGTGCAACGCTCCCGAAACTTTCCAACGTTGCATGATGAGTATTTTCTCCGATCTCATTGAAAAATGCATCGAAGTATTTATGGACGATTTCACCGTCTATGAAGATTCTTTCGATCGATGTCTCAGAAATCTAGATGTGGTTCTAAGAAGATGCGTGGAGAAGAACTTGATTCTTAATTACGAAAAGTGTCATTTCATGGTAAGGGAAGGAATTGTTCTTGGCCATATAATATTCGAAAGAGGAATCCAAGTTGATAAGGCGAAAGTTGATTTAATTGCCCAGCTGCCTTATCCAACAAATATCAAGGAGATTCGAGGATTTTTAGGCCATGCTGGATTTTACCGAAGATTCATTCGAGACTTCGCCAAGATCGCTCAACCTTTAACAAGGTTACTTCAGCAAGACGTTCCGTTTGTCCTAGCTGATGACTGCAAGAAAGCTTTCGACCTTCTCAAGGAAAAATTAGTCACAGCTCCTATTATGCAAGCTCCGAATTGGAAAATTCCATTTGAGCTTATGTGTGATGCAAGTGACTACGCTGTTGGAGTTGTCCTTGCCCAAAAGAATGCAAAGGATAGTCATGCTATATACTATGCCTCAAAGACGCTCAATCCAGCCCAATGCAATTACACCACTACAGAAAAGGAGCTTCTCGCTATTGTTTTTGCCTTCGACAAGTTCTGCTCATATCTGCTTGGGTCAAAGATGATCGTCTACACTGATCATGCTGCCGTGAAGCATCTACTCGCAAAGAAGGAGACCAAACCACGTCTTATACGTTGGATTTTGCTACTGCAAGAATTTGATTGGGAAGTGCGAGATAAGAAAGGAGCTGAGAATAATGTAGCTGATCATTTAAGTCGTTTAGTTCATCCAGAAGATGCTGAACCAATCAAGGAACAATTTTCAGAAGAGCATCTCTATTATTCTATCATCCCAGATGCTGACAACTTGGCCAAGCCATCTGAAGAAAATTCTACTATCAGCTTGTCCAAGTGGAAGTACGAAACTGAGGCAGAATGTTATGCAATTGAAGGAAAAGATGGTAAAACTCCGTGGTATGCCAACATTGTCAATTATCTCACTTCAAGGAAGCTGCCACCAGATTTTACCGTGGCTCAAAAGAGGAAATTAATGAGTGAATGCAAGTATTATTTCTGGGATAATCCTACACTTTGGAAAGTTGGAGCCGATCAAGTTATTCGAAGGTGCGTACCCGAAGAGGAACAATTTGAGATCTTAGAGCGATGTCATTCATCACCTTATAGAGGACATGGAGGAGTAAAACGTACTGCACGAAAAGTTCTTGATTGTGGATTCTTTTGGTTAACTTTGAATAGAGATGCTTATGAGTTTTGCAAGAGTTGCAAACGTTGCCAAATGCTTGGTAATATTGGCTTGCGAGATGAACTACCACAACATCCGATGCGCTTTTGCAAAATATTCGATGTATGGGGTATGAACTTCATGGGACCTTTCCCTAGCTCGTTCGAAAATTTATACATACTACTGGCTGTGGATTATGTGCCCAAATGGATCGAGGCCAAGGCAACTCGCTCCAATGATTCCAAAATCGTTGTTGGATTTCTTAAGTCCAATATTTTTAGCCGATATGGTGTTCCTCGAGCCATAATAGGTGATAATGGTACTCATTTCTGCAATCGTACTGTTGAAGCTTTGATGAAGAAATACGGATGTCAACATCGTCTATCTACTCCGTATCATCCTCAAACAAACGGCCAAGCTGAAGTATCTAATAGGGAGATCAAACAAGTGTTGGAAAAGACGGTTAATCTGTCTCGAAAAGATTGGAGTACACGCTTGGAGGATGCTCTTTGGGCGTACAGAACCGCATACAAAACCCCTATTGGTATGTCCCCTTATCGTTTGATCTTCGGAAAGATGTGTCACTTACCGGTTGAGCTCGAACATAAGGCATTTTGGGCCGTGAAAACAATGAATATAAACTTGTTCAAGTGTGAGGAGGAACGCAAGTATCATTTGCGAGAATTAGAAGAGCTTCGACTTGAAGCTTATGATGCCTCTATGTGGTACAAGGATCGAACCAAGGCTTGGCATGATCGTAATCTGAGATCTAAACAGTTTAAAGTTGGACAATTGGTGCTCTTATACCAATCTAAACTTCGACTCATGCCCGGGAAGCTTCGTTCAAGATGGATATGGCCATTTGTTATCAAGTCAGTTCAGCCAAGCGGAGTGGTCGATTTAGAGGAATCCGCAACGAAGTCTACTTTCATGGTGAATGGTCATCGGCTAAAGCTCTATCATCACTTGCACCAAATAAAAACAGTGGACGAGATTCCATTGTACCTCCCACCATACACTTGATCAGCTTGGAAGAGTCGAGACTGCGCCTCTAACTCAAGGCGCTCGTGGGACGCACCCCACACGTATCCTTTATTTTCTGCATTTTATTTCATAGTCTATGTTTATTTTATGTTCTTCTTATATGGTTTTTAGTGTTGGTTTTATGTGCTGACTATTTTATGCAGGAAATCTAGATATTTGTGGAAGAATTTTGTCACATAGGAAAGAAATATCGAGATAAGGAAGGAGTTTCAAAGAAGGAAATATACCTATGTATAGGTCGAGGACCTGATTGCAAAATATTTCAAACTTTTGTGGTCCAATTGACACAAAAGTTGAAGTGTGAGGAGGTCGCAGCAAAGCGGGGGTGTATTTGCACACCAAAAGATATTAGAGGACTCAATTGCAAACCCTCAGGAATTGGCAGCTTCAAGACCGAATCAAAAGGGGGGGACCTCATAACTGTTCCCGCGTTCAAACTTTTCCCCTCTCTTCCAAATCGTCTTCGACCCAACTACACATCATCTCCACCCTTTTACATCATCTTCTACAACCATCAATGGCTCCCAAGAAGCAAAAGACTACTGCCTCCGCCGCGAAGAAGAAGGCCCTACCTGTTTCCCCTGCGTCTAAGCCGTTGGCTCGCCAGCAGAGAGCAAGCCGCCGAAAGCAACCCACTCAACCACCGGTTCAAAAAGAGGTGCCTACGTACAGTAACGTTCCACCGGCTGCGGTGGATGAGCCCGTTGAAGAAGTGGTTGTTGCTAGCACGATTCCCGAGGTACCACCGGTGCCCTATGCAGAGCCCACTTCACCGGAAGTGCAGAAAACTCCATCCCCATCTCCATCTGAAGTTCCGGAGGAAGCCCCTGTTTCTACTACTCAGATTGTTACGCCGCGTCTGTCGCCGGCTAGGGTTTCCACCACACCACAAGAGAAATCTGCATCTCCTGCCGAACAGCCCATTCTCGCGTCTCTACCGCCTCCAGAATCTCCTCTTTTGGAATCTTCCACCACCGCTGCCAGACGAGCGATTCAAGCCCGCGCTGCATCTGTGGGTGGTACTGTTCGAGAGGATACATCTATCCATATTCCATGGGCACAATTGATAGTGGATGGCGTGTACCCTGAGGACGAGGACGATGAAGATTATGTCCCGAACGTTGATTGCCCAACCGATATATTACTAGATGCCGAAGACCAACCCCTATTTCACCGTTATGCCCAAGCAAAGAGGATATCTCTGACTCCGAGCTGGCCGAAGACGGTTACGACAACATGTTCGTAATCCGCATCTTGAATGAAGAAGATCGTCTCTGCCTTCGCAATTTTGAAGAGGATGAGTTGGCCGTGAAGTGTGAGAAGAGGCAGTTTCAGGCCTGCAAGTTAGGTATGTTTGTTGATTCTAAGGTGTTGGTTAGTTTGGGCATCCGTGATCAGTTTTATGCCTATTTTCGTGCTATTGGTTGGAGTTGGTTACTTATTCCGCATCATTTTGCCTTACCACATGATATTGCTCTTGAATTCTTTACTTCGTTCCACTTTGTTGATGTTGGTAATCGAATGATGACTGCATAGCTTTCCGTTTGGGTGGACATGAATTTCATACTTCTTTGTTGGATTGGAACATGAGGCTGGGTTTGTTAGATCATGCTGATTATTGTGATGATGTGTTTGATTCTTATTTCCGTGGTTTGCCTGAGTCGAATCCAGCATATATAGGTCCTAGGGATGCATGGAAGCTGCTTGCTCCGTCTGATCCGAATGACTTTTTTACCTCACGTTCTCATGTTTATCATGTTGAGAGCCCTGTTCTTAGGTTATGTCATTACTACATTGCTTATAATTTGACTAGCAGAACTACGGGTTTTTCTAAAGTGAGTGCTACGGAGTTGTACTTTTTATGGTGCATGCATACAGGAACCAAGCTAGATTTAGGGTATTGGATAACGCATTGTTTGGAGAGCATAGCTGGTAGGCCGAATCGGCACCATACTCTATATCATTTTCTTGCCACATTCTTTGTTCGCAACTATGCTTTAATATCCCATGTACCATTGTCCATGTGTGATCCACCTGCCACTATGAGCCTCAGTCGGTTGAGGTCGGCCAAGCCGACCTATATTGTGTACCGACGGTCCGGGACAAGTTTTTTTAGGCCGGGACCACGGTGTCCCGAGTCAATCTGTGGGTGCGGGGGCGGGGAGGAGGAGCGGAGAGGCTCGGCCGGATAGAAGCCCGGTTGGAGAAGCTTGCTGAACAACTGGATGATTTTCAGAGGGACGTGATAGCTCGCTTGGACGAGCTGAAGAACCGGTGAACCATTCCCCTAGCCAGTCAGTTTTTTTATTTTTTCTGTCTTATTTGTTTTCAGTCTTTGTGTGTCTATGTTTGTTTCCTCTGCATGGTTCTATGTTTTTTTTTTCTGTTACTTGCTCGAGGGCGAGCAAGGTTGAAGCGTGAGGAGGTTATTTTAGGTTTGTGTCCTTCGTCCTAGGTTGGAGCATGCTAGGTTTACATGATTTGTTGATGTGATTTTTAGGATAAATGCGCTTGCATTCTGCGTGCTTTCATTGACTGAATTCTGCATGATTGGAGTGTATTTTCTCTTTCCGTGGAGGATTTTGTATGTGGCTTGGGATGAGGAAATTTAAGCAAGATAAAACTAAATTTTAAACCCCATCACTAAAGAGAGATTTGAGCCTTTAAAAGTGGGACACTTCCCACTATTTTCTTGAGAGTGATGTGTTGCAAAGTCTCCATAGCTTGTGGTCATGTGTGACAGATGATAGGAGGCAAAATAGGGTTAACCAAATTGAGCTTTTAATTCTTTCAATTCCTACCTTCGCTCAGCCCCTAGTTAGCCACTTTGAAGCCTTGACTTTGTTCTTTCATGAGTTATTTAAAGAAGCCAAGCCTTTCAAAGCCTTTCTCTTGACCTTATGCATGCATGTGTTTGCTGTGGATATTCATAATTTGAGGCAATTTTTATTGAAGAGATTTTATGATTAGATGGAGATAGTGTTTGAATTGATACCCCCCCGGAGTTGTCTTTGTTTTACATTACGAACTCTGCCGACGGTCGGTTTGGCCGAGCAGTGTTGTCTCGAAAAGAAATAAATATTGAAGGGGGGTTAAAAAAAAGAGTTGAAGGTGAAGAAAAAGAAAAGGAAAAAGAAAAAAAAAAGAGAGAGCACCCGTTGAAAAAATAAAGGGAATGATGAAGTCTGAATGTTTATATTCTGCCTTGCCCAAGTCTGTATGCGAAAATAAATCTCCATCAGTGCTGAACTGTATATCTCTTATGCTAATTATCTGCTTGCCTAATCAAATGCCTCAGTGAATAGCATGCTGCATACTTGTACTTAATTTTCAGAAGCTTAGGACCCCTAGGATTCCCTACCATGTCATATATTTGAATGAGTCCTTAAGCCCCATTACATCCAAGAGAAAGACCTCTTTGAGTTGCTAGATTGACCACTTGCTATTGTAACTGCGTGACTATGTTGTTTTTATGAGCGACTTGCCCGGACTAGATTAGAGAGAGATGAGTGAATCGGTGAGCTAGTTCAGTTATTCTTATGTTTTGACCAAGCTGATATCTGAATCCATGGTTTGAGAATTATGCTGCTTGACTTGTTTGATGAAGGTTTTGATTGCATTGCATGTTTGGGTAGAGATTGAGAATCATGGACATTTCATGGCTGCTTGGTATGCTTCAATGTTTAGTCTATTGTGTTTGAGTCTTTTGATTTATTTCTCTTCTTTGAATCTGAGTCTCGTGTCTTAGTGTTTTTTTTTCGTTCCTTGAGTCTGTTTTGAGTCTTGGGGAATGGTGATTCGAGTGGGAGTATTCTTTTGTTCATCCCATACTTGAGGGCAAGTATGATTCAAGTGTGAGGATATTTGATGTATCGATTCTATACCCCTCGAATTCACCCAGTTCTGACGCTCATCTTGTCCAAGTTGATGATGTTCTGTGTGCATAAATGTATATTTTAAGCAGGTTTATGGTCTGGAGACGAGGTGGCGGTTCGGAACTGAGTTGGAGATATTTTGGCAATTTTTGGAGATAAAACGGGATTTAGATCGAGAAGGAAAGATTTACTAAAGATTTGGAGCTTGAAGATATTTTAGGGCTGGAGTTATACAAGGAAAAGGAGTCTTGAAGATCAAGATTCAAAAGATTTGCCCTAGATATCTTTCCATTGGTGGATCAAGTTCGAAATCTATATAAAGGGGCTGGAGACGAACATATAAATCATCAATCTCTCGCTGCTTCATTAGTTTAGTTTTGTTCCAGCTATCTCGTTCTTAGTCCCGTTGTTTAGATTTTAGTTTCAGCACAAGTATTTCAAACACTCTTTATTGTTTTCGTAGTTTAGTTTTTAGCTTTTGAAGATTCAGCATTTGTTTCAGATTCAGTAGTTACATTCAGCTTGCCCGTTCAGATGCAGTACTTCAAGTTTATTCAGCAGTTTAAGTTTTTCAGCATTCGTTCAGATTCAGTACTTCCGTTCAGTTCGGTATTCAGTTTTACATTCAGTACTTTAAATTCAGTTTATGCATTCAGTATTGTGCACTTTACTTTCTGTTCTTACTATGTTCGTTTCACTTAGCTTGTCCAAGTTAATAATGAGTAGCTAAACTTTTTAGGGCTTCGGCAAGGGTGATGAATATGAGATACAAACTTTGTGAGATCTAATTGTTCGTAGTAATTGAAGACTAGGATTTCAACTTAATTCGGGGCAGAAAGATTTAATTGGATTAACTTAAACCTGATCAATTTAGGTTATGAAGATTAGTGCCAGATTGTTCAACAACTTAGGTGGCGAAGCTATCGTAATGGTAGTCGAATTAAGGAGGTTAATCATCTATGTCAGCTTGTCCAACAATGGTAGAGATTAAAATTGGGTTCCTTCCTTGTAATGCTATCTAAACATTAAATCTAAGTTTGTCCAACAAGCTAGGTTGTGGTTAGGTTAGGGACTAGTGGAAATTTGTTCAACAAGCCATTACCGACTAAGTAAGTAGGAATTGGGGTATGTACGTGACCAACACTGTATCCTATAACTAGTTGATCTTAGGAATTAATTAAATCTATGCATTGATGATCGAAGTAGTTGTCTCATACAAGTTACCCGAAGCCGAGTCCGCCTTTCTCTACTTGTTTATTTCTATCTACTTTCCTGTTATTTACTTTTCTTTCCTGTTATTCACTGTTCCCTGAGTTCGACCCTGTTCTATACTAATTATAAAATTCTAAGTGTGTGCAGGAATTTTATTTTGTGTGAAAACAGCGACCACCAACCGGACTCTGAGTAATGAATAGAGACGGTCTCAAGGATCACTACTGAAGGCTCGCCTTTCTTCAGTATGTTTCGCTTTTTCGGCTGAGTCGGGTGGGGATCCTGAGAGATCGCAAACGGACGCTTGTCATGGAGTCCTTGCCCTAGTGACTTCTCAGTAGCTGCTGCATTAGAGAACTTGACATTCTTTCTATCGAACAGCTGCGCATCAGCAAATACAAATCTTCCCTGGCAGAAATCTTCGATAAGTATGGACCCTTTGTTGCCATATATTAGTTTGCCCTTGGGAATGAGTTGCATGGCGGTAGCATCGTTATTGGAAATGAATTTCTAGAGCTGAGCCTTGAATTCGGATCTGAAGAAGGCATTCCAGTTGACCTGAGCACCGCCATGATAGCCATCGTTATCTGAATCCTGACCCGGGATAGTTGATCGAAGGATCCCGCTGAGTTGGTCAGTATTTGATTCACTATATATGTGAGGCCTCTGTGTTGGGAGATGATTCAGTAGTATATTTGTTAGAAGATTTGAATGATCCCAAGCCCTAATTTGATTGGTGAACCATTGAGTTGTATTTGTAATGCCTCTGTCTCTGAGAGTTTCAGACTCAGTAGACATTCCTTCAGCATGGTTCAGGAACTTAGTTCTGTCTTCTGACCCTTCAGTAGACTATCCGCCTCTGTACCATGGAGTGAAGACTCAGTAGTGCTGGACTCAGCAGGAGCAGCATACTGAGAGATATTCATACTAAGTAGTGGTGGACTCGGCGAGAGCAAAGACATGCGAAAGGAGTCGATAGAGGCCCGGACTCAGCGAGAGCAATTTACTGAACTCAGAGTTGACCTTCAGTAGAGTTTCACTCAGCAGGAGTATACTACTGAACCAAGGTCAGACTCAGCAACAGCCTGACAGTCTCAATAACTGTCAGATGATCTTATATGTTAAATTAGTAGAGTCATACGAGGTATTCAGAGAAGTCAGCTTCAAATCTGCCTAGAAGTCTGTTTGTCTCAACTACTTTCTACACCTTGACCAATGACCAGCAGCTAGCTGTCCAAGTTCTGATTAAAGCTGCAAGTCAACCACTTTCCAAAAATGGAGGGAAAAGACTCTGCCAGATTCTTTGAAAGAGCCGTTAGCTACCCAAAAGAGAGTGACACATGGATCGATGTCTCCAACGGATCTTTCCATGACTCACCTCTATAAATAGAGAGAAAATCAAATCGAAGCTCACCAAGAACAAGAAAAAGAACACACGAGCGATTACGAACAAACACTTACCGACTTAAGCTTTCCGCAACAACTTCAGAGAAATACTTCAAGCGAAAGGCGACATACTTGCTCAAGGGAACCAATCTGAATTAGAATCAATAGCCTCTAGTATCCAAGTGATTGAACATGAACCCAGAGACCTTATTCCTCATTGATCGTCACTCTAGAAGCTACCTTCTTGTTCCCTTCCCTCTAAACTAAGCTCCACTGAATATATCCATAGCTTAGATCGAAGGAGTTCAGCTCTGAACTATTCTTACTTGTTAAGAACTCCTTCATAGTTGAAGAGTTTGTCAAACACTTCAGTTCCATACTTGTAAACTGAGACTTGCTCAGTATAATCCTCAAGACCAGTGTTTGTCCAGTGCACAAATCGACTGAGACTAACTCAGTATGTTGGTCCCGAGATTAAACGTTCAGGTGTAGAGGGGGGGGGTGAATACACCTGAAAAAAAATTCTCAACTTTAAACACGAACAGTCATTTTCAGGAGAGTGTCGTACTGAACAAGTTCAGTAGACCAAATAAGTTGTTCTGGATTGTGTGACAGAGTGGCTAACTTCACAGAGATCTGCTAGCTGACTTGAGTCAGAATTCATTACCGTTCAGCTGAAGTTCAGTATAGTGTGGAAATGTGTAGGCCCAAATTCAGTTGAGTTTAGAAAACGTTTTTAATAAAACAGTTTCAGTATGTTAGAGCAATCGATTAAGCTTTGCTGAAACTCAGTTGAATGATTTTAGAAAATACTTTCAGTATGCACAATAATCAATGCAACAGTTAAAAACTGAAAGAACAAACGTAGAACACATGTAGTTTTTAAAGTGGTTTGGATCTAACAATCCTACGTCCACTGTCCCGAAAGATTAGGAAGCTATGTATTATACTGAGATAGTCTCAGTCGGTTTGTACGCTGGATAAACACTGGTCTTGATATTTATACTGAGCAAGTCTCAGTTTACAAAGGATCAAACTAAAGCGTTTGACAAACTCTCCAACTATGAAGGAGTCCTTTACAATAAGGATCAGTTCAAATATGAACTCCTTCGTCTAAGCTATGGATAAGATTTGCTGAGCTTAGGTTAGAGGGATAGGGAACGAGAAAGTGGCTTCTACAGCGACGAAGAGTTTAAGTATGGACTTCGGTTCGTATTCAGTCGCTTGGATAATAGAGGCTTTATACTCGGGTTCAGCTTGGTTCCCTATGAGCAGGTATATCATCTTTTGCCGGAGATTTCTCTTTGAACTTCTTGCGGAAGACTTAGGTCGTTTAGAGTTGCTCGTGAATGCTCTTATGTTCTTGGATATTCTCTGTGTTTGCTCGTGTGTTCGTAAGCATCAATTAGAATTATATTCCTCTATTTATAGAGCAGAGACAAGGATAGATCCGTTGGAGACGACGATCCTTGTGTCTCTCTCTTTATGGTAGCTAACGGCTCTTTCAAAGAATTGTGGCAGAGTACTTTCCCTCCATTTCTGGAAAGTTGTTGACTTGCAGCTTTAATCAGAAAGTTGACAGTTGGCTGCTCGTCATTGGTCGAGGCTGAAGAAAGTAGGTGAGACGAGAAGTACTTCAAGGTAGATCCGAGCCGACTTCTCTCTTCCTCGTATGACTCTGCTGATTTGACTTAGTAAATTCTGACAGTTCAGAAGACTGTATAGCCGTTGTTGAGTCTGATCTATATTCAGTTGCATGCTCCTGCTTAGTCGGCTCTACTGAAGATCAACTCTGAGTTTAGTGAACTACTCCTGCTGAGTTCAGTTCCACTGACTCCTTTCAGTGTACCGCTCCCGCTGAGTCCATTATCACTGAGTCTTCTTCTTCTGGTACTGAGGCTGATAATCTACTGATTGCCTGAATCAAATGAAGAGTGTCCACTGAGTCTGAAACCTCAGAGACAGAACAACGCATTACAACTGAATGGTTCATAAGTCAAAGTAGGGTTTCGGGATCTTCAAATCTTCAGCAAATATTTAGAGTACTGGGCTGCTGCGTTATCTCCCAATGAGTTGAGGAGCGACTGAATCATCTCCCAACATTTTTCCCCTATTTGATGATGCCAAAACCTAACACTATAACTATCAGAGACAGAGCTCCTTACAAGTATTACAAGTATAATCAGTGGAGTTGTTCTTCAAGTTCTAGACTACTGAGGGAATCAGGGAAGAAATATCAGAACCTATACAGAAAAACTATCAGCAATTTATCCCTTTCTAACAACATTTTCCCTCATTTATAAGCAATCTAAGCAATCTAATAGACTAGAATCTAACAATGTAAAACTGATAGAATATATATATTCAGTGAGTGTGTGAGTCAGTAATCACTTTAGTGATTCTGTGTGTTAAGCATAAAAATAAACATGGCCATATAGACAATAAGGAATTGTCAGGGCCGAACAACAGTGATGTTTTATGTATAATGAAATTCAGTACAGATGCATCAGACTGCTATTCTAAGAAAACAGAACAGAAAAGAAATACAGAAGCTATCTATCATCTGAACTGCTTAATCCTGTCTTTGAAGTCCTTTGATTTTGATTCAAGAAGTGGCAGTCCATACATTCTGTAAGTGATCTTCCTTAGCTTCAGTATCTCTGGCAAATCAGCAGGCTCATCTTCATCTAATTGTCTTGCTTGGGGAACATCTTTAATCTCTTTCTCAATCACCCCATAATGAACAGAGTCATCAAGTTTCAGTGGGGGAGGCATGATCCTTGGAGCTGGGACCCTGACATCAATTTTATCTGCTATGGCCTTCTAGACTCTAGCAAATATCTCTGGGTTAGTCTTCAGAAGCCATTCAACAAATGCGATGGACTTGTGCATTTCAGGCCAGTATCTCCAGAAGTAGTATCTCTTGATGTAATCTGCCTTCAGTGACTCCCACCTCTGTGTCCGTTCCCATGGCATCCATTCATCCACTCTGGGCCATCTATGAATCTTAAGATCAGTAGGCTTCCTGAGTCTTCGGTATTTATAAGGGATATCTGCCTTCTCAGGAATCCTTTGGCTAGCTTCCTTCTCAGCCTTCAGCCTCAGAGCTTCTAGATCTGCCAATCTGAGCCTTTCTCTTGCTGCTTCTATTTGCCTTGCTTCATCTCCTCTGTCTAGATACCTCTCCATCTGTTCCCATATCTCTTGCATTTCAAGCTCTTGTTTCTTCGAGGGGACATAGGAGGGTACATGCTCTTCTTCTTCTGAATCAGCAGGAGTAGATGATTTTTCTTTTGAAGTTCCCTGCTGACCAGATGTCTGCTGCTGCTGCTGCTGTTCCTTTTCCTTTTTCTTTGTCAGCCTCATCACTCAGCTTTAATTTCCTTGTCCCAGGCTTCTTACCTCCTGCTGGGGCCTTAGTCTTGCCTTTGGCTGGCTTTTTCTTTGGCTTATTGGCAGCCTCAGCCTCTGCAGTTTCTCTGGCAAGCTTTTCATCTGTAGCTATCTGAGCTTCTTCCTCAGGAGTGATGTATCGTTTAGTTTTCTTCTTTGGAGGAGTGGGAAGCTTCAGTACTTTCTTGCCCTTTCCTTGTACTGGAGGAGGCAGAGGAACCTCTTCCTCTTCTGAGTCCTCCTCTGCATACTCAGTAATCTCCTTGATTATATCACTGGGTGTCTGAGTTGCTTGAGTAGCGGAATCTTTGGGTCCTGGGTCACTTGGACCAGTTTCAGCATGCACTACATCTCCTGCTGCTGAGACACCCTGGGCCTCGCCTTGTGCAGTCTGAGTAGAGGAACCAGTTGGAGCAGATTGTTGACACTGAGTAGCTCCAATCACTGTCCTTACTCCTTTAGGTACTCTCAGTACCTTCTCTTTCCCTTCAGTTATCTTCAGTTTTCCTTCCCCCTTTTTGGCATCAGCAAATTAGCCAGGGGTGGGAATCTACACCTTCTTATCTAGGCTCTTATAGGCTGCTGAAAGATCATCCAATGCGTACTGCAGCTTTAAAAGTCTCTCATGCACCTCATTTCTCTCCTCAGTTAGCTGTTTGTTGTACTTCTTATGAGAGGCGTCTGCTGGTGTCTGAATATCTTACAACTTCTGATCCACCTTATCTTCCATAGCCTTCTGAATTGTTTGGATTCTGAGTTCGGAGGCCTGAGAGATAGAAGAGACGGATGCAGTGTGAGCTGACTGGGCGGCCTTGTAATCTTCCAGATGTTTTGCGTGGCCAGCCTCCATCAACTTCAGTTGCTCTTCGAAGTTGGCTCGTTGAGTGGCGAGTGCTTCAGTCAGGATGGTTGAGAAGTCAGGGGCAGGCGTGTTTTCAATATAAGTTCTGAGCCCCTTGATCTCCGCACTCTAAGCCTTAGTGGTCTGCCTCCACGTCTTGTAGACGGTACGGGCGAGGAGTCGGTTCTGAGTTCCTTGACTCCTCATGGCCCTGGCCACTGACTTCGATCGTCGTCTTTTAGGGCTGGGCACTACCTCGAACGCAGACTCAAGTAGAAGCTGAGCTGGTTCTGCCGCCATCGAGGTACCAGCCTCCGACTGACCTGGTCCAAGGATGCCGAGAGGAGGTTCAAGAAGAGAAGTTGGTGCATCCTTGTCTAGTTGAGTACCCTCATCAGGCTTCTCAGGGCCTGAATCACGGGGTGGGTCCTGACCATCGGGTCAGACCCATCTGAGGGTGCCGTTGCTGAGGTTGGTTGGCGATCATTCAGCATGGTTAGCATGGCAGCCCTCAAGTCATCTAAGGAACATATGTCTGATGGCTCGGAGTAGCCAATCTTGTTCCTTATCATCAGCTCCTCCTCGTGGAGCTGTTCACAGGAGTGGTGTTTGATTAGCTTGTTCAGAGTAGACCATTCCTGGAACCTGATCAGCATATGGAGTCTAGCCTGCCTTGCCAGTATGATAAGGTCAGTGTGGCTGGCTATCTCCGGGAT
Organism: Lavandula angustifolia; assembly: GCA_028984105.1. Lineage (NCBI taxonomy): Eukaryota > Viridiplantae > Streptophyta > Magnoliopsida > Lamiales > Lamiaceae > Lavandula > Lavandula angustifolia. The sequence continues at coordinate 11,226,253 of CM054818.1, read as the reverse complement.
ATGTTCAGCAATCTCTCGGGAGGGTCTTGATTGCAGAGCAGAAGCCTCCATCCCGATCGATTCTGACTTAGAAGCAGTCTCGGAATCTTTGACTTCAATCAGAGACTGTTGCTTCTCAGCAGATGGAATGCTGCTTCGTGGAGGAATGTCCAAGGGTCTCTCAGTCGTAGGAATCTGTTCAGCTTCGACCCCTTAGTCCACTATCTCATCTCGTTCAGTGGAGACGACCTTCTCCACTGACTGAGAATTCTCTAAGGACTCAACCTCGTCCCTCAGCTGCAGAGGTGGTTCAGCAACAACCTCTGTCACGACCTCACTGAATTTCTTCAGTCTCTTGGTCGGCGTCTTGGGAGTAGACTTGGGAGGCTACCTCTTCTTCTTAGGAGTGGAGGTCTTCTGAGTTCCTGTCCTGGGATCAGCAGGCCCTGACCCAATCTGCTGAAGGGCCGCTGCCCTGCTCTGGAATCTGACTTTCTTCGGGTTCAAATACAGCTTGTCAGCATACAACACATTGTCAGCTCCGTAGAGGTCTTCTATCATGACAGATAGCTTTGTGCCGTATAATAATTTTCCCTTGACTAATAGGCAGTTGTCTGAATGATCGAACTTCGCAGCCTGAGTCATAAACTCCTTCAGGAAGAATTCAGCCCAGTTAATCTTTGGATGATCGTGAATGGCCATCATAAGCTGAATCTTCGGTCGCGATACTTGGTCGAACGAGCCGGCCTGACTCGTCAGAATCTGAGTCTCTATGTATGCTAGAGCTCTATGCCGGGGAAGCATGGCATTCTTTGGGAAGATAGCTCTGAATGTTGTAGGCTTCTCGCAGAATACTTCCAGATACTCGTCCATGAGATCATCCTTGTAGCCCACTGTAGTGAAACCTTCATTCGGAAGTTGGAAGCTTCGCTGAAGCGCTTCCTTGATAGACATAAGCTTGATTTTAGGAATGACGCGGGCGGGGTCTCCAAGAATATGGGTAACACATCTGCATCAGATGTCCCCTTCTACTGACTCTGAGTTCAGATATAACTCAGCTATCTGTCGAGGAAGGAAGTATGACGGCTTCCTGGACAGAAATCTCTCCAAACCAGTCGCCCTCAGCGAATCAAAGATTTCCTCCATGAAATCTAGATCGTAGGAGTCAAACTCCATCATTGGCTCAAACCATACACGGTCCTTCTCAAGGATTTCTTTCATGTTCGCCGGAACCATAACATCTCTTCCTGCCATAATTAATGTTCTGCAAAGACAAATCAATCAGTATCGAACGAAAAATATTTAAGAAATATCATATACTATGCTGAATGATCATGAATGATTTACCAAAGAGTTTCTAAGATATTTGAAAATGAGTTTGCAAGGAAACAAAGGCTTTTTCTCAGAAAACTAGGGTTCGTAAAGATTGCAGAGTGAAAATGGCGGTTTCTAACTTTGAACGTGTTTATTTATGTTAACGAAGATGAACAGTTAATAAATCCACGGTTCAGTTTGAAATAGCTTTTTGAGATGGACGGCTAGGATTTAATGTTATAAAATAGGTAATGATCAATTTAGCCGCCTAAGTCAAAATACAGTTGTAAATAGCCAAAGAAGTAACTTGATACGACATGCATTTAATGCGCCGCAGAGTTCATCATGCTTTACATAGAATGTCGTGTATTTAATGTAAACCGTTATATTAAATGATATTTTCTAAGGCATTGAATACGAAGCTGAATCTGAATCATAAATGCGTATAATATTTCATTGGCTACTGAGTAGAGATACGCAAACTTGTCAGCTGAACATCGTAGTCAGCTGATACCTCGTGTAGATGGTTGCTTAGTCTCTACGTACTAAATTTACTCAGTACTGAGAGTGAACATTCCCCCTTGCTGAATGCTCCTCTCCTGAATCCACTTACTGACTGGAGTCAGTAGGGTCCGGTGGACCTAGCTCTACTGAAAGTTCTGTGGCTTCAGCTAAAGGCTTGGTCAGAATATCTGCCCTTTGATAGTCAGTATGGTCTTTTCCATCCTGATATCCTTCTTTTCGACATGATCACGAATGAAGTGGTGTCTGATGTCCACGTGCTTGCATCTCGTATGAAGTACTGGGTTCTGAGTGATTGTAATTGCACTGGTGCTATCGCAAAAGATCGGCACTTCATTCTGAATAACATCATAGTCGCGTAGCTGCTGTCTCAGGCAAAGGATTTGGGCGCAGCAACTTCCGACAACCATATATTCAGCTTCAGTAGTTGACGTCGCTACTGAATGTTGTTTCTTTGAAAAACATGAAATCAGCTTACTGCCAAGGAACTGACACGTTCCAGAAGTTGACTTTCGGTCAATTCTACATCCTGCATAGTCAGCATCAGAATAACCAGTTAGTTTAATATTATCATCAGCTGGATACCATAAACCCATGTCAGGTGTTCCTCTGAGATAGCAGAGAATCTTCTTTGCGGAGTCCATGTGACTCTGCTTAGGATTACGCCTGAAAACGAGCACAGACACCTACAACATAAGTTATGTCAGGTCGAGTAGATGTTAGATATAATAATGAACCAATAATAGCACGAAATTCAGTATGGTCTACTGATACTCTCTCTTTATCAAGATCGATTTTCATGTTTGTGTTCATCGGGATCTTGATTGGTTTGCCGGATGTGCAACCGAACTTCTTGATGAGGTCTCGAGTGTATTTGCCTTGATTGATGAACGTTCCCTACTCAGATTGTTTGACTTGAAAACTGAGGAAGTAGTTCATCTCTCCCATCAAGGACATCTCAAACTTATCCTTCATCATTTTCTCAAACTGCTGACACATGATGACGTTCTTCGATCCGAAGATTATGTCATCTACGTAGATCTGCACAAGTAGGATATCGTCTTCCAGTCGAATATTGAATAATGTGCGGTCTACTGTGCCTTTCTAAAAACTTTTCTGAAGAAGAAACTCAAACAGGGTATCGTACCAAGCCCTGGGTGCTTGTTTTAACCCGTACAGAGTCTTTCTGAATCTGTAGACTTGATCCCCTGCTGAAAGCCGGGAGGCTATTCTATATAGACTTCTTCTTTCAGCATGCCATTCAGGAACGCAGACTTCACATCCATTTCATAAACTCTGAATCTCTGATGTGTTGCGTAGGCTAGGAATAGTCTGATAGCCTCCAATCTTGCAACTGGAGCAAAAGTTTCGTCGAAATCTATCCCTTCAGCTTGACAGTAGCCTTTTGCCACGAGTCTTGCTTTGTTCCTTACTATAACGTTGTTTTCATCTCGCTTGTTCTTGAAGACCCATTTAGTTCCAATCACATGTTGATGCCGGGGTTTGTCAACAAGCTCCCATATTTCGTTTCTCGTGAACTGATTCAGCTCTTCCTGCATGGCTATGATCCAGTCAGCGTCCTTAAGTGCATCCTCAACTGACTGAGGTTCTTCAGTAGACAAGAAGCAGGAATATAATGCGCTTTCTCCCTGATAGAATCTGGATCTTGTCTTTACGCTTGCTGAAGGATCTCCAATAATCAAGTCAGAAGTGTGAGCGTCCAGCCACAATCTACGATGTTTCAATTCCTCATCTGAGATTTGTTCAACACAGATAGTAGGTGAGTTAGGCATTTCAGTTGTACTATTCTGAGATTGAAGCAATCAGTTACTAGAGTTGGGTCTACTGAGTCACAAGGTTCAGGGGCATTTAGCTCATGAACTTCATTTGTTCCCCCTGAATTATTATTCTCAGTAGAGGTCTCATTTACCACTTGGGTTTCTTCATCGACCTGAGCTACCTGGGATTGACTCTGTTCAGTAGAGTCAACCTGTTCAGCTACTTCTACTGTTGGCTGAGATTCAGTAGACTTATCTTTGATTTCTTCATCTGAATCATCATCCCAACACAGCTGGATCTTTTCAACTTTATCTTTTAGGCTCAGATCATGTAGCTGTTTACTGATGTCCTCAGACTTTGGTTTAAAGTTCCTGCTCCTGTCTTCAGTAGCAAACTCAGTAAAAACAACATGAGGGCTTTCCTCCACGCAAAGAGTCCGATAGTTAAAGACTCTGAAGGCTTTGCTGGCCTGGGAGTATCCTAAGAAGACTCCCTGGTCTGACTTGCTATCAAAAGTCTTCAACTGATCCTTCCCATTATTGTGGATAAAACACGAACACCCAAAAATATAGAAATAAGATAAAGAAGGCTTCCTGTCGTTCCATAATTCATATAGTGTCTTCTTATGCTGCTTTGTCAGTAGAGATCTAGTCTGAGTGTAACATGCAGTGTCGGTAGCTTCTGCCCAGAATTTGGTTGGGAGTCCTGAGTCTGCGAGCAGGGTTCTTGCTGCTTCTTTGAGTGTTCTATTCTTCCTTTCAAGCAACCCCATTTTGTCGGGCGTGCGCGCGCGCGGACGTCTCATGCTCTATGCCATCAGCTTTGCAGAACTCTTCCACCATAAAATTCAGGAACTCAGTTCCTCTGTCTGAACGTATCTAGATGATCTTGGTGTTCTTCTCGACACTGAGCTTTTTTAGAAGCGTTGGTAACTCTGTTTTGACATCAGACTTGTTGGCAATAAATATGACCCATGTGTAGCGCGAGTAGTCATCAATGACACTAAAGCATACTTTTTGCCTCTGATCGTCATCGGAGAGACTGGACCGAACAAATCCATATGTAGCAGCTGAAGGATTCCATCAGTAGAAGGAGATAGAACAGGAGGATTTTGATTCCTTGTTTGCTTTCCCTTCAAGCATGCTTCATACTGAGTGTCTTTGCTGAATACTTCATTCGGCAGTCCTCTTGCTAGAGTGTTTCTAGCTAGTTTGTTGAGCTTCTTGAAGTTGAGATGGCTGAGTCTTCTGGCCAGAGCCACCCCGTTCTGTTGTCGTTCTTTTCCAACAAACAAGCTTCAGGTTCAGCTGAGTTCCACTCAGCTACGTAGATATTCTTTTTGCGCGAACCTGACAACACTGTTTTCCCTGTGGATTTATCAATGACATCACAGAAACCAGCATAAAAAATCACTCTATTCGAGTTATCACAAAATTGACTAACAGAGAGAAGATTATGCTGAAGTCCTTCAACATATGATACTCTTGGAACTGTTGTGGTTCCAATGCTGAGTATTCCATGGCCTCTGGTATAGCCTTTTGCGTTGTCTCCAAACTCGATTCGGGGTCCTTCTTCAGTAGTATAATTCTTCAGTAGGTCCTTTTAGTATGTCATATGTCTTGAGCACCCGCTATCCACATACCAAGGGTCCTTGTGCACCTGCAAAACAGAATTATATTTAGGTACCCTTTATTTTTTATTTTGGGTCCTTAGATGTTAGTTTTGGAAACCCAGATCTGTCTTACGACCCTGGTGGTCTCAGACAGTTTCTTCCCACTTTGATCAACATACTTGACCACTAGACTGGTCGATGCTGACTTATGAGGCTTTACAGGTTCAGGAGTCCTGATCTTCTAAGTAGGTGGATTGCTGACCTTTGCCTTTTGCACGGCTTTCTTTTTCTTCTTCTGACTTTTAGGTCCTCTCCTGACTATAGGATCATAGTAATATGACCTATACTGAGCTGGATATGTCAGCTGCGGAGGTCCATACTAATCAGCCCACTTAGCTTTGCTAGTTCCCCCTTGACTGAACTCGGGTGATTTGGAACTGTTCTTCTTGTCAGAATGCTGATAGCTGGGATGAGGTGCCTTCATCTTTTGTTTGTTCTTGGCTAGGGGATTCAGAATCTTTGCGTTGATGGTCTCCCCTTGAACATATCTATCAGCTAGATGGTTTTTTGAGCATACGAGGGCAGATGAGGAGGCTCCATGGCTAAATCCAAGTCCCTCCTTGCAGTGCTTAGGCTTGTTGCTTGCTAGTATCGCCTCAAGCTTCTTTTGAGCGCCCATGTAGCGCTCTGTCATCACGTTCCTCCAGACATCATCGCTCTTCTTCAGCAGCTTATGCTCGATCTGAAGTCCTGACAACTCTTGCTTCAGTATCTTTCTGAGTCAAGTCATTGGTCAGTACTGAGATCTGATCTTCTTGATGCTGAGACTTGGCCATCAGAGAGTTTATCTCCTTCCTGAGTCTCAACACAAGTCCTTCTGACTCAGTAGCAACCTGACTCTCCTAAGAAAGTCTCTGATTCTCCACTTTCAGGGTATCCAACTCCTGAAGAGTCTTACTAAGCTGCATACTCATCTGAATCTGCTCGTCGAGTAGTTCTTCATATGCGATTGTGACGTTCAGATTCTCGTCTGCACCTGAAATAGTATCGTGTGTGCAGTGTGAAGAGGAGTTAAACAAAGCGTGTGAGTTTACCTCATCCTCTTCTCCTGCCATGAGACACTTTTCAGCGTCTTCTTCAAGTTCTGCGGCCATGAATGCCGCTTCATCGTCGGATGAATCCATGAAGGAATCAACTTCATCTGAGTCGTCTGAGAGTTCACCAACTATATATGCTTGACGCTTTTTGATGAACTTCTCCCTTCAAGCTTTTCGTGCTGCTCTTTCAGCAGTACTGAGCTCAGGATAATCATACTGATAGTATCCTGGCTTCTTGCAGTTGTAGCAGGTAGTGACTCTCTCTTCTTTGCTTTGCTTGTCTTTCTGATCGAGCCGAGTCCTCCCTGTTTCCCGCATTCAGAAGTATGTGAGTCAGGAGTGCGCTTTGGTGTATACTCAGACTTACCCTTGGAGTCTCTAACGACTCTTGAGAGTTTTCTGCGCCTCTCCTTCTCTTTCTGATACTTCACGGCAAGCAGCGCGTACTTCTTTGCCAGGTTTCCTTCTTGTAAGTCACTGAGTGAAGGTTCAGCTTTGCTAGAAGTTGGAGCCGCAGTGCTGACTAATGCTTTGAAGGCATGGTCGACTTGGGTGTCGGCTTACTTCACCGCTTCCTTTGAGGTAGACCAAACTCGAACTCCTCAGCTTTAAATTCTGAAAAGATATGGTCAGGAGTAACAATATCTAAATCAGAATGTCGCAGTAAAGTAGCAAAGGGAGTCCAATGACCGTCTGGCAGTGCCCTCAAAATCTTGAGATTTATCTCTCGGTTGGAGAACGTCTTTCCCAGCCCGTTGATAGAGTTCATGAGATCCGTGAATCTGATGTTGAGATCTTCAATGGAGTCACCAGGCATGAGAGACAGTCTCTCCAGCCTTCGAAGTTCCGGGCGCCGCCTTATTGGCTTTGATCTTCGAGTCCCCCGACTCCAGTCGCGCTAGAGCATCCCGAGTTCCTTTGCGGACTTGCAGCCCTGAACTCTCCCGAGATAAGAATCGCTCGAGTGGTCGGGTATGGCGTTTACGGCGACCCGGTCTAAGTTGTGAAGCTTCTTCTCCTTAGGGGTGAAGAGACTTGTCTTTAGGGATCTTCTTCCCTGGCCAACATTCCTCCTCCTTGTGTTGGGTCCTGAGTTACGAAACTATCAGCCATTGGAACGATAGGTCCGTCCTCCAGTACCTCTGTCATGCTGTCGTGGAGGGAAGTCAGATGTGCCTCCATTCTGACTCGCCATACCCTATAGTTCTCTACTAAGAACATGGGTACCATCCTGATTCCTAACATATCAGACATAGTGGATATTGATATGAATGAAGAATGATATGCAGTGAAAACGTTTTCTGGATCCGTTCAAGTAGACCAGTTTCAGAATAACAAGAGTCTTAGAGAACTCCTTCTATGATACCAATTGTTGGTCCCAAGATTAAACGTTCAGGTTTAGAGGGGGGGGGTGAATACACCTGAAAATAATTTCTCAACTTTAAACACGAACAGTCCTTTTCAGGAGAGTGTCGTACTGAACAAGTTCAGTAGACCAAATAAGTTGTTCTGGATTGTGTGGCAGAGTGGCTGACTTCACTGAGACATACTAGCTGACTTGAGTCAGAATTCAGTACCGTTCAGCTGAAGTTCAGTATAGTGCGGAAATGTGTAGGCCCAAATCCAGTTGAGTTTAGAAAATGTTTTTAATAAAAATGTTTCAGTATGTTAGAGCAATCGATTAAGCTTTGCTGAAACTCAGTTGAATGATTTTAGAAAATATTTTCAGTATGCACAGTGATCAATGTAACAGTTAAAAACAGAAAGAACAAACATAGAACACATGCAGTTTTTAAAGTGGTTCTGATCCAACAATCCTACGTCCACTGTCCCGAAAGATCAGAAAGCTATGTATTATACTGAAATAGTCTCACTCGGTTAGTATGCTGGACAAACACTGGTCTTGAGATTTACACTGAGTAAGTCTCAGTTTACAAAGGATCAAACTAATGCGTTTGACAAACTCTCTAACTATGAAAGAGTCCTTACAATAAGGATAAGTTCAGATATTAACTCCTTCGTCTAAGCTAGGGATAAGATTTGCTGAGCTTAGGTTAGAGGGATAGGGAACGAGAATGTGGCTTCTAGAGCGAAGAACAGTTTAAGTATGGACTTGGGTTCGTATTCAGTCGCTTGGATACTAGAGGCTTTATACTCGGGTTCAGCTTGGTTCCCTATGAGCAGGTATGTCGTCTTTCGCCGGAGATTTCTCTTTGAACTTCTTGTGGAAGACTTAGGTCGTTTAGAGTTGCTCGTGAATGCTCTTGTGTTCTTAGATATTCTCTGTATTCACTCGTGTGTTCATAAGCATCAATTTGAATTGTATCCCTCTATTTATAGAGCAGAGACAAGGATAGATTTGTTGGAGATGACGATCCTTGTGTCTCTCTCTTTTGGGTAGCTAACGGCTCTTTCAAAGAATGGTGTCAGAGTACTTTCCCTCCATTTCTGGAAAGTTGTTGACTTGCAGCTTTATTCAGAAAGTTGACAGCTGGCTGCTCGTCATTGGTCGAGGCCGAAGAAAGTAGGTGAGACAGAACAGACTTCAAGGTAGATCTGAAGCTGACTTCTCTCTTCCTCGTATGACTCTGCTGATTTGACTTAGTAAATTCTGACAGTTCAGAAGACTGTCTAGCCGTTGCGGAGTCTGATCTATGTTCACTAGCATCCTCCTGCTAAGTCGGCTCTACTGAAGATCAACTCTGAGTTCAGTGAACTACTCCTGCTGAGTTTAGTTCCACTGACTCCTTTCAGTATACTGCTCCCGCTGAGTCCAGTATCACTGAGTCTTCTTCTTCTGGTACTGAGGCTAATAATCTACTGATTGCCTAAACCTAATGAAGAGTGTCTACTGAGTCTGAAAGCTCAGAGACAGAACAACGCATTACAACTGAATGGTTCATCAGTCAAAGTAGGGTTTTGGGATCTTCAAATCTTCAGCAAATATTTAGAGTACTGGGCTGCTGAGTTATCTCCCAATGAGTTGAGGAGCGACTGAATCATCTCCCAACATTTTCCCCCTATATGATGATGCCAAAACCTAACACTATAACTATCAGAGACAGATCTCCTTACAAGTATTACAAGTAGAATCATCAAGCTCATCTTCATCTAAGTGTCTTGCTTGGGCAGCATCTTTAATCTCTTTCTCAATCACCCCATAATGAACAGAGCCATCAAGTTTAAGTGGGGGAGGCATGATCCTTGGAGCTAGGACCGTGACATCAATTTTATCTGCTATGGCCTTCTGAACTTTAGCAAATATCTCTGGGTTAGTCTTCAGAAGCCATTCAGCAAATGCGATGGACTTGTGCATTTCAGGCCAGTGTCTCCAGAAGTAATATCTCTTGATGTAATCTGCCTTCAATGACTCCCACCTATGTGTCCGTTCCCATGGCATCCATTCATCCACTCTGGGCCATTTGTAAATCTTAAGATCAGTAGGCTTCTTGAGTCTTCGGTATTTATAAGGGATATCTGCCTTCTCAGGAATCCTTTGGCTAGCTTCCTTCTCAGCCTTCAGCCTCAGAGCTTCTAGATCTGCCAATCTGAGCCTTTCTCTTGCTGCTTCTATTTACCTAGCTTCAGCTCCTCTGTCTAGATACCTCTCCATCTGTTCCCATAACTCTTGCATTTCAAGCTCTTATTTCTTCGAGGGGACATAGGAGGGTACATGCTCTTCTTCTTCTTCTGAATCAGCAGGAGTAGATGATTTTTCTCTTGAAGTTCCCTGCTGACCAGATGTCTGCTGCTGCTGCTGCTGTTCCTTTTCCTTTTCTTTGTCAGCCTCGTCACTCAGCCTTTAATTTCCTTAGAGGCAGCCTTGTCCCAGGCTTCCTACCTCCTGCTGGGGCCTTAGTCTTGCCTTTGGCTGGCTTGTTCTTTGGCTTATTGGCAGCCTCAGCCTCGGCAATTTCTCTGGCAAGCTTTTCATCTGCAACTATCTGAGCTTCTTCCTCAGGAGTGATGTATCTTTTAGTTTTCTTCTTTGGAGGAGTGGGAAGCTTCAGTACTTTCTTGCCCTTTCCTTGTACTGGAGGAGGAATGGTGACCGCAATGGCGAGTCAGAATGGAAGGAGTGGGAAGCTCATCTGACTTCTCTCCACGATAGCATGACAGAGGTCTTGGAAGAAGGACCTATCGTACCCATGATCGATAGTGTCGAAACCCATGATCCAGCACAAGGAGGAGGAATGGTGACCGGAAAGAAGATCCCCAAAGACAGAAGCCTCTTCACTCCTGAAGAGAAGAAGCTTCACAATCTGGACCGGGTTGCAAGAAATGACATACTGACCACCCTGAGTGACTCCTATCCCGGAAGAGTTCAGGACTGCAAGTCTGCCAAGGAACTCTGGGATGCTCTAGCGCTACTGAGTCGGGGGACTCAGAAGATCAAAGCTAACAAATTAGTGCTGGAACTTCAGAAGCTGGAGTGACTGTCTCTCATGCCTAGCAACACGATTGAAGATCTCAACGTCAGATTTAAGGATATGATGAAACGTTCTCCAACCGAGAGATGAATATCGAAATCTAGAGAGCACTGTCAGACGGACATTGGACTCTATTTGCTACTTTGCTTAGACATTCTAATCTTGATATTGTTTCTCCTTATCATATATTTTCAGAATTAAAGGCTAAGGAGTTCGAGTTCGGTCTACCATAAAGGAAGCAGCGAGCTGAAGCTGACACTCAGATTGACCATGCCTTCAAAGCATCAGTCAGCACATCAGCTCCCGCATCTAGCAAAGATGAGCCTTCAACCAGCAATCTACAAGAAGGAAGCTTAGCTCAGAGATATACACTATTTGCCGTCAAGTATTAGAAGGAGAAGGAGCGGCGCAGAAAGCTCTCTAGAGTCGTCAGAGACTCAAAGAGTAAGTCTAAGTATACACCTAAGTGCACTCCTGAACCGTATACTTCTGATTGCAAGAAACAAGAGGACTCTAAACAGTCAAAAGATAGTGAGAGCAAAGAAGGCAGAATCACCTCCTGCTACAACTGCAAGAAGCCAGGACACTACTAATACGACTGTCCTGAGCTCAGTACAGCTGAAAGAGCAGCACGAAAAGCTCGAAGGGAGAAGTTCATCAAGAAGCGTCAAGCATACATTGTCGGTGAACTCTCAGATGACTCAGATGAAGTCGAATCCTTCATGGATTCATCAGATGATGAAGCGGCATTCATAGCCCTAGAGCTTGAAGAAGATGCTGGAAAGTGTCTTATGGCAGAAGAAGAGGATGAGGTGCACAAGGACCCTTGGTACGTGGACAGCGGATGCTCAAGACACATGACGTACCAGAGGAACCTACTGAAGTATTATACTACTGAAGAAGGACCCAGAATCGAGTTCGGAGATAATGCAAAAGGTTATACAAGAGGCTATGGAACACTCACCATTGGAACCGCCACAGTTCCAAGAGTATCATATGTTGAAGGACTTCAACATAATCTTCTCTCTGTTAGTCAATTTTGTGATAACTCAAATAGAGTGATTTTTTACGCTGGTTTCTGTGATGTCATTAACAAATCTACAGGGAAAACAGTGTTATCAGGTTCGCGCAAAAAGAATATATATGTAGCTGACTGAAAATCAGATGAACATGAAGCATGCTTGCTGGCGAAGAACGACAACAGAGCGGGGTGGCTCTGGCATAGAAGACTCAGCCATCTCAACTTCAAGACGCTCAACAAGCTAGCTAGAAACGCTCTAGTAAGAGGACTGCTGAATGAAGTGTTCAACAAAGACACTCAGTGCGAAGCATGTCTGAAGGGAAAGCAAACAAAGAAGCAAAATCCACTAGTTCCATCACCTTCCACGGATGGAATCCTTCAGCTGCTGCACATGGATTTGTTCGGACCAGTCTCTCCTGTGACGATCAGAGGCAAGAAGTATGCTTTAGTGGTCATTGATGACTACTCGCGCTACACATGGGTCATATTTATTGCCAACAAGTCTGACGTCAAAACAGAGTTGCCTGCGCTTCTGAAAAGGCTCAATATCGAGAAGAACACTGAAATCAGAAAGATACGTTTAGACAGAGGAACTGAGTTCCTGAATTCAATGATGGAAGAGTTCTGCAAAGATGAAGGCATAGAGCATGAGACCTCTGCTGCACGCACGCCTCAACAAAATGGGATTGCTGAGAGGAAGAACAAAACACTCAAAGAAGCAGCAAGAACCCTACTCGCAGACTCAGGACTCCCATCTAAATTCTGGGCAGAAGCAACTGATACTGCATGTTATACTCAGAACAGATCTCTACTGAGTAAGCAACATCAGAAGACACCATATGAATTATGAAATGGCAGGAAGCCTTTCTTATCTTATTTCCATATTTGTGGGTGTTCGTCCTTTATCCACAATAATGGAAAGGATCAGTTAAAGACTTTTGATAGCAAGTCAGACCAGGGAGTCTTCTTAGGATACTCCCGGGTCAGCAAAGCTTTCAGAGTTTTTAACTAACGGACCCTTTGCGTGGAGGAAAGCCCTCATGTTGTTTTTAATGAGTTTGCTACTGAAGACAGGAGCAGAAGCTCAAATTTAGAATCTGAGGATATCAGTAAACAGCTACAAGATCTGAGCTTAAAAGACAATGTTGAGAAGATCCAGCTGTGTTGGGATGATGATTCAGAAGAAGAAATTGAAGACAAGACTACTGAATCTCAGCCAGCAACAAACGTAGCTGAACAGATTGATTCTACTTAATAGAGTCAATCCCAGGTAATTCAGGTCGATGAAGAAACCCAAGTGGTAACTGAGACCTCTACTAAGAATAATAATTCAGGGGGAACAAATGAAGTTCCTGAGCTAAATGCCCACGAACCACGGTGACTCAAGAGACCCGACTCTAGTAATTGAATTACTTCACTCTCAGATTAGTGCAACTGAAATGCCTAACTCACCTACGAGCTGTGTTGAACAAATTTCAGATGAAGAGTTAAAACATCATCGATCGTGGCTGGACGCTCACACTTCAGATCTAATTATTGGAGATCCTTCAGCAAGCATAAAGACAAGATCCAGATTCTATCAGGGAGAAAGCGCTCTATATTCCTGCTTCTTGTCTACTGAAGAACCTCAGTCAGTTGAGGACGCACTTAAGGATGCTGATTGGATCATTACTATGCAAGAGGAGCTGAATCAGTTCACGAGAAATGAAGCATGGGAGCTTGTTGATAGACCCCAATATCAACATGTGATCGGAACTAAATGGGTCTTCAAGAACAAGCGAGATGAAAACAACGTCATAGTAAGGAACAAAGCAAGACTCGTGGAAAAAGGCTACTGTCAAGCCGAAGGGATAGATTTCGACAAAATGTTCGCTCCAGTTGCAAGATTGGAGGCAATCAGACTATTCCTAGACTACGCAATACATCAACGCTTCAGAGTATATCAAATGGATGTGAAGTCTGCGTTCCTGAATGGCGTGCTGAAAGAAAAAGTCTATGTAGAACAACCTCACGGCTTTCAGCAGGGACATCAAGTTTATATACTCAGAAAGACTCTATACGGGTTAAAACAAGCACCCAGGGCTTGGTACGATAGCCTGCCTGAGTTTCTTCATCAGAAAGGTTTTCAGAAGGACACAGTAGACCGCACACTGTTTAGCATTCGTCTAGAAGACGACATATTACTAGTGCAGATCTATGTAGATGACATCATATTCGGATCAAAGAATGTCATTGTGCGTCAACAATTTGAGAAGATGATGAAGGATAAATTCGAGATGTCAAAGATGGGAGAGATGAATTATTTCCTCGGATTTCAAGTCAAACAGTCTGAGAAGGGAACGTTCATCAATCAAGGCAAATACACTCGAGACCTCATCAAGAAATTCGGTTGCACATCCGGCAAACCAATCAAGATCCCGATGAACACGAACATGAAAATCGATCTTGACAAAGAGGGAGTATCAGTAGATCATACTGAATTTCGCGCAATTATTAGTTCTTTATTATATCTAACTGCTACTAGACCTGACATAACTTATGTTGTAGGTGTATGTGCTTGATTTCAAGCGAATCCTAAGCAGAGCCACATGGACTCAGCGAAGAAGATTCTCCGCTATCTCAGAGGAACACCTGACATGGGTTTATGGTATCCAACAGATGATAATATTGAACTAACTGGTTATTCTGATGCTGACTATATAGGTTGCAGGATTGACCGAAAATCAACTTCGGGAACGTGTCAGTTCCTCGACAGTAAGCTGATCTCATGGTTTTCAAAGAAACAACATTCAGTAGGGACGTCAACTACTGAAGCTGAATACATAGCTGCCAGAAGTTGTTGCGCCCAAATCCTTTGGCTGAGACAACAACTACGCGACTATAATGGTATTCAGAATGTAGTGCCGGTCTTCTGCGACAGCTCCAGTGCCATTGCAATCACTCAAAATCCTGTACTTCATACTAGATGCAAGCACGTGGATATCAGACACCACTTCATTCGTGACCATATCGAAAAGAAGGATATCAGAATGGAGAAGATCCATTCTGACCATCAAAGGGCCGATATTCTGACAAAGCCTCTAGCTGAAGCCAGATTCAGAGAACTTTCAGTAGAGCTGGGTTTGTTGGACCCTACTAACTCAAGTCAGTAAGTGGATTCAGAAGAGGAGCATTCAACATGGGGGAATGTTCACTCTCACTACTGGACTCATTCAGTATATGGAGATTCAACAACCATCTACACGAGGTATCAGTTGACTACGATGTTCAGCTGACAAGTTTGCGTATCTCTTTTCAGTAGCCAACATTGTATTTAATGCATTTATGATTCTGATTCAGCATCGTATTCAATGCCTTAGAGAATGTCATTTAATATAAACGGTTTCATTAAATGCACGACATTCAATGCTAAGTTTGCTGAATTCTACCGCGCATTAAATGCATGTCATATCAAGTTACTTCTTTAGCTAGTTACAATTGTAATTTGACTTAGGCGGCTATTTTGATCATTGCCTATTTTATAACATCAAATCATGACCGTCCATCTCATAAAGCAAGATTTAAACTGAACCGTCGATCGTGAACTGTTCATCTTCTTATTCATATATATCACGTTCAAAGTTAGAAAACCGCCACTTTATCCTCTGCTACTTAAACCCTAAAATTTCTGAGAACTAAAATCCTTTACTTGCAAACTGTATTCATTATTTCTCAAAGATTATTACGGTAGATTTCATCGCCTATTCAATAGATTATACTTACATTTTGTAAATGATTTGATATTGATACTAAGTTTTGCAGATTTTAGATATGGCAGCAACGAACGTTTCAGTCTCTACTCCGACCAATATGATAGAGATCCTTGAGAAGGACAAGGTATGGTGTGAACCGATTATGGAGTTCGACACCTACGAACTCGAGATCATGACGGAGATATTCGAGGCGCTGAGGGCATCAGGCCTTGAGGCATTCTTGTCAAGGAAGCCGGCGTTCTTCCTTCCGCGGCAAATCTCTGAGTTGTATCTGAACTCAGACGCAGTAGATGGAGACATCATGTGGCGTTTTATTATTCACCATGTCGCTAACCCCACCCATGCTGATCAAGAAATTAAACAGATGTCGATCAACCAAGCTCTTCAGAAGAGCTTTCAGCTACCCAGCTTTAGGATAAATGTAGCTGGCTACAAGGATGACTTATTAGATGAATACTTGGAAGTATTCTGCGGAGAACCAACATCGTTCAGGGCGGCATTCCCGAAGAACTGCATGCTGCAACAGTATCGAGCATTGGTATATATCGTGACGCATATACTGACTAGTCAAGCTGGCTTGTTCGACCAAGTTTCCAGGCCTAAGCTCCAAATGATGATGGCAATATACGATAGGGCTCAGGTGAACTGGACGGAGTTCTTTCTTAAAGAATTCCAGACTCAGGCTGCTAAGTTCGACAAGACCACAAACAACTTGACTGTCAAAGGGAAGCTTCTGTATGGGATGAAGCTGACAGTTATGATTGAATATTTCTGTGGTGCTGACCACATAACCTACGCAGATAAGCCGTACTTCAATCCAAAGAAAGTTCGCTTCCATAGCAAGGCAGCAGCCCTCCAACAAATTGGAGCAGGGCATGCTGAAGTTGGGAAAGGGAAGAAGAAGACTTCCACTCCCACTAAGAAGAGGTCTCAACCTCAGAAGACTGCTTAGAAGACTCCATCGAAGAAGTAGAAAAAGTCTTCTGAACAAGCAGTCATCATACCTCCTTTTAGGCTGCGAGACGACTCAGAATCTTCTGTGAAGACTATCTCAGTGGAGAAGGCAGTCTCCGCTGAAAGAGAAGCATCAGTAGAACAGGGGTCAGATGTTAAACCGACATCGCCTATTTCTCAGACCCCGCTGGACGTTCCACCTCTTAGCAGTATCCTTTCTGCTGATAAGGCCACGTCTCCAGTAGACTTAGACGATATGGAGACAAGCACAAAAGCCGAGACTATTGGGTTAGAGGCTGAAGCTCTTCAGAACAGAGCCGCCCGACTGAGGCCATTCCTGAGATCACAAGTCATTCAGACTTGGTGTTTATGGCTCAGAAGGCCAGGCTTCACATGCTGATTCGGTCCAGGATTGGTTCACTCTGAACAGACTCATCCAACACCAATCCTGCGAACGGTTGAACTCAAAAGAGTTGATTCTTCTCGAATAGATAGGCTACTCAGAGCCTGCGGACATCAGCTCCTTGGAAGATCTAAGGGCGGCGATGCTGGCTATACTTAACGACCGTATCACATCAGCAACCGCGCCTTCTGAGGGTTTTGATCCCGATGATCAGGACTCGCCCAGTGATGCAGACCCTAAGAAGCCTGCTGAGGGAACTCAACTGGAGGAGGGTGCTCAACCCACAGCTGAATTACCTCTCAGCACTCTTCCTCCAGGTAAGTCGGCAGCTGGAACCTCACAAGCTGCGGACCCAGAACAATTGTTGTTGGGGTCTGCATTTGAGGTTGCGCCCAGCTCCAAAGGCCGATGGTCCAGGACAGTGGCCAAGGCCCTGAAGAGTCAAGGAGCCCAGAACAGACTCTTGGCCAAAGCTGTCCACCGAAGCTGGAAGAAGTCTACTACTGCTCAGAGTGAGGAAATCAAGGAGCTGAGGAACTCAATTCAAAATTCAGCCGCTCCTGATTTCACAGCCATCCTCACCAACGCCTTAGCCACTCAGAAAGCAGAGTTTGACAACCAACATGCATCGCTGGTGGCTGTCCAGAAATCATTGTTGGAAGAATATAAGGCAGCCCACTCAGCACACACAGCAACAATTTGTTCACTGAGTCAGGCCACAGAACTCAGGATCCAGTCTATTCAGAAGACTTGTGAAGAGAAAATCGATGCCAAGTGGCAATCCATTCAGGCGTTGGTGGATTCCTCTAACAAGAAGTATAGTGAGGATCTCATCATAGAGAGGAACGACCTCCACCAGAGGTTTGAAACCATGCAGACAGCCTTGGACAGGCTAGCTACTGCATTTGTAGGATTGAACAACAAGGTTTGTTGGTCCTGAGATTAAACGTTCAGGTGTAGAGGGGGGGGGGTGAATACACCTGAAAACAATTTCTCAACTTTAAACACGAACAGTCCTTTTCAGGAGAGTGCCGTACTGAATGAGTTCAGTAGACCAAATAAGCTGTTCTGGATCGTGTGGCAGAGTGGCTGACTTCACTGAGGCCTGCTAGCTGACTTGAGTCAGAATTCAGTACCGTTCAGCTGAAGTTCAATAGTGCGGAAATGTGTAGGCTCAAATTCAGTTGAGTTTAGAAAATGTTTTTAATAAAGCAGTTTCAGTATGTTAGTGCGATCGATTAAGCTTTGCTGAAACTCAGTTGAATGATGTTATAAATGTTTTCAGTATGCGCAGTAATCAATGTAATAGTAAAAAGAAGACAGAACACATGCAATTTTTAAAGTGGTTCGGATCCAACAATCCTATGTCCACTGTCCCGAAAGATCATGAAGTTATGTATTATACTGAGATAGTCTCAGTCGGTTTGTACACTGGACAAACACTGGTCTTGAGATTTATACTGAGCAAGTCTCAGTTTACAAAGGATCAAACTAAAGCGTTTTACAAACTCTCCAACTATCAAGGAGTCCTTTACAATAAGGATGAGTTCAGATATGAACTCCTTCGTCTAAGCTATGGATAAGATCTGTTGAGCTTAGGTTAGAGGGATGGGGAACGAGAAAGTGGCTTCTAGAGCGACGAACAGCTAAGTATGGACTTGGGTTCGTATTTAGTCGCTTGGATACTAGAGGCTTTATACTCAGGTTCAGCTTGGTTCCCTATGAGCAGGTATGTTGTCTTTCGCCGGAGATTATTCTTTGAACTTCTTGCGGAAGACTTAGGTTGTTTTTGAGTTGCTCGTGAATGCTCGTGTGTTCTTCGATTTTTAGGTTTTTCGTGAGCTTCAATTTTGAATGTATCCCTCTATTTATAGAGCAGAGGCAAGAATAGATCCGTTGGAGACGATGATCCTTGTGTCTCTCTCTTTTGGGTAGCTAACAGATCTTTCCAAGGAGTGGGGATCCTCTACCCCATTAGGTGTCCCAATACATGTCTCCCACTAATAAGGTGGGAACATGTGTCGATTTATGATAATTTGATGGCCCACCAATGCACGCGTGGCGCCGCGTGATTGGTGGGCCACTCAATGGGACACCAAAAATTGGGATAGAGGATCTTTAGGCCTTTCAAAGATGGTGGCAGAGTCCTTTCCCTCCATTTCTGGAAAGTTGTTGACTTGCAGCTTTAATTAGAAAGTAGACAGCTGGCCGCTCGTCATTGGTCGAGGCTGAAGAAAGTAGGTGAGACAAACAGACTTCAAGGTGGATCTGAAGCTGACTTCTCTATACCTCGTATGACTCTGCTGATTTGACTTTGTAAATTATGACAGTTAGAAGATTGTCCAGCCGTTGCTGAGTCTGATCTATATTCAGTAGCATGGTCCTCGTCGAGTCGGCCTCATCGAAGATCAACTCGAGTTCGGTGAACTACTCGAGTTCCGCCGACTCCTTTCGGTATACGGCCCCGCCGAGTCCAAAGTATCGAGTCTTCTTCTTCCGGTACTAATTTGGTAATCTAGCGAGCGCCTAACCAAATGAAGAGTATCTACTGTAGTGCAGAGTTTAAAAAAATGAGTTGAAGTTTATTAAAGTGGTTAGAAATGTGTTAAAGTGATGGGGTCCATTACTTAGATTGATCGGGATCTACAAATTACTTTTCTTTTTTCAAATAAAGATAAGAATAATGAGACATTAAAAAAAAACTAAATAACATTAACGGGACGGAGAGTATAATTTTTTATCTTTCTTTATAATATTTTTAAAAAATTATTTCACCTCCCAAACTGGACGCTAATTAGTCTATCAATGTTTTGATCCTTCAAGAATCACATTTATAAGGTCTAGGATATAACTACACTTTGTTGGTAAAAGTGATATAATGTATCGAACCACCATAGACTATGACAGATTTATACATAACCATATTAGTGAGTTTTAAATTTATAATTTTTTAATCATATGCTAAGTACTTTAATCGTTATGTCATTTCAAGAAGACACGAACATCCATATTTATTTATTATTGTGATAGAGATTGCCCTCCGAAATAGTTGATTGGTGTAGTTCCACGTATGATGTATGCTATCTACATAATTAGATACTCCCTCTATCTCGCTATTTGTGACTCACTTTCTCGAAAGGAGTGTCCCGTTATTTGTGGTCATTTTCCTAATTTACTAAAAAATATTATCATATCTTCTATTCTATCATCTTCTCTTTCCTACTTTATCATCATTTCTCTCATACTCTCTCATTATCTTACTCATTTTCTCTCTCATACTTTATCATCTACTCTCTCTCATATTTTATCATTTACTCTCTTAATTTCCATACCGAAAAGAACGTGACCACAAATAACGGGACTGATTGAGTATTTCTTTATCTTAAATTAATAAATGAATGCTAAATATAGCTTTAATGCAGTGCAGGCTTGGATTTAAAGTTAGAAGCCCTTAGCCAATTTTCATGAATTTTATCTCTCCACTAAAATGACGACGCAAAATTTTAATGCTTAAGGAAAAAAAAATAAAACACATTAATTCGAACTTGGATACATTTACCACAAAAACAACCAAAAATCGTGATATGAACCCAAACAACCATTTCTTTCAATTTCGACATATACAAACTACCCTCAACACGTCATCTCTCTCTCTCTCTCTCTCTCTAAAAATGCTACTCAAAACGACAGCTACAACCACCATGTCCATAGCTACACCCCCACTTTCCTCCCTCTTCAAACCCCCTTTCTCCATCCCGAAACTCAAACCCTTCAATTTCAATTCCCTTCAATCCAAACCCAGCACCGACAGAATGAGCTGGTTCAACAAGCTGGGGTTCGGCGGCCGCGCTGCCGCCGGTTCCCAAGTGGATTCCTCTTCCTCCTCCTCCGCCGCCATAGCGCAGGGTCCTGACGACGACATACCCGCTCCGGGTCAGCAGTTCGCCCAATTCGGGGCGGGTTGTTTCTGGGGGGTCGAGCTGGCCTATCAGAGGGTGCCGGGTGTCTCCAAGACCGAAGTCGGTTACACTCAGGGGTATCTGCATAATCCGACGTACGAGGATATATGTTCGGGCACGACCAATCATTCGGAGGTGGTCCGGGTTCAATACGACCCGAAAGAGTGCAGCTATGAAACGCTGCTCGACACTTTCTGGGCTAGGCATGATCCCACCACTCCCAATCGTCAGGTGCCGTTAATTTTATTGGTTTTCTTGTACTAAATTTATGATCATGATTGTGTTGAAAGGACTATCTAATGTGTTCAGTTAAATGGATAACATAGCTCTTCTGGGACAACTTTTCTAAGTTTTAGGTTTGGATGGTTTAAAGAAAAATCACAACTGTAGTTTCATTCGTAACTTGCATGTATTAAACATGAGTGGAAAATAAACCTTGATGTTCTTAATTAGAAGATTAAAGATGATCAGAAAAAACTACTTTCTCCGATGTAATCTTGTCTTGTGTATATCATTGGGATGATTTCAATACCATTTTGTTGCTTGTTACCATATAACTAACTGCTATTCTCAATCTGAGCTCTAGATATAGAATTCATATCCTAACTCTAGCTTGGTAGTTAAATTCTTTAACCATACATAATGTGATGTCCAGAAAGGAAGTCCTAATGACACTCCTTGATGAGTGAAAAAACTGATCCACTGAGATATGAACCTGGTAATGAATTTTCAAGAAACAACACAACATGACTAATGTCATCAAATCACAACTGTTTTTCCCTTGAGAGTGTTATCAGTTTCTCTACAGCTCTATTTCTTTAGCAGTTATATTGTTTTTATTTTGTACTTTAACGTTCAGTGTAATTCCGTGCCTTATGCTGTACTGGAACCCGTGCAATGTTCTTCATGTTATCTTTCTAGATCATTCTTTGCCTGAACCTATCACCTTCACACTGTGAGCTCCCTTTTGCTGAATAATCCATTAATTCAAGTCTCATAAGATTTTATTGGTATTCGATCCTGAAGTACATTGGAGTAACTTAAGGATCCTCTCCATGTCAGACCTGAACATACACAGACCTTAAGGATAATTTACAATTTTAATTAAAACACTTCAATTATTTTCTCTCTCATGCACAAACGCTTCAGATTTGTAAAATCTACAAAGACATACCTGAAAACATCACAACCACTATTGCCTACTCTTATCTGTTCATCTCCGCCTGTCGGCTTCAGAATGTGACAACAACTATGGGTTCAAATCTAAGAGAAACTATTGACAACATTTTTATCCAGCCATTTTGGAGTTTTATCCACAATTTACTTGTGTTGTCAAATCTTTCAATCAAAACCAATTCCTCTGTCCAACATTCACTGTAATTTTATATCCAAATTGCAAAGCCTTAATCCTATCCACCTTACGTCTCTCAATCTATATCTGTCAATATCAACAGTTGTCTGTGACCATCTGACGTGGAACCAGCTCGACTATGATCCCTTTTACACCTGGGAACAGTTATTAGTTGGTCCTTCCAACGGCTAGCATAGATCACGCTCATTTGTTTGTCTAGTCACTTGCTATAACTAAAATGAATGCAGAAATTACAGGTTTGGTTTAAAAATTGCAAATTGTCCCAGAGTCTGGATATCTTCCCCAATTAAGCCTATTACTTGTAGATTCTGGTAGTTTGTTGCTTGTTTAGAACTCAAGTATCTCTATGGTTATAGAATCACAATGTCACAAGAACTTATGCTAAAAAAATTAATATGGGAGAATAATAGTTGAAATTGTAAAGGATTTTGAAGCATGGATATGAAGTTTATGAATCTGGAAGTCATTTTTTTATATCCATTGTTTGGTTTTAGAGTGAATTTGTGTAAAGAATCTCAAATCTACAAGTTTCCAATGTGTTATTTGCTAAGTTTGATGTTAATTCTTTTAATCATAGTTGTTATATACCTCTTATTAGTTAATGAAAGTAGAGGACTTAATTTTATCTGAATTGCATTTTAATTATAATCTAGAATAAAATTAGTAATGTATGTGTAATGTGTGGAAGGGTAGTAGTTCTTGAAAGTTGAAACTATATTATAGCAGAATACATAGACCGCAGATATTAAGTTAGTGTTTAGCCTTGTCGTGTTTATGTTGTTATCATGTCAACATGAGGTTCTTATTTATTGTGTAATATCATGTTTTAACTTATATTAATATACATTAAACATGCCTCCGGAAATATTTCTTTTGGTCGTGTCTTTGTCAATAGTATGTTTTGTGATAATTTTTGTGTCCAGACATTTTCTTATAATCTCCATGTGTATTTATTTAGATTATTGTGTCATCATATGGTATCGTTATTATGTAGATACAAACCTGGCACAATTTTATACGATTTGAAGCCCTTAATGGTTTTGTTAGATTTGTTCTTAAAAGTTTCATTCTTATGTTAATGTCAGGGGAATGACGTAGGAACTCAATACCGATCTGGGATCTACTTCTACACACCGGAACAAGAGAAAGTCGCATTGGAATCGGTGGATAGGCAACAAAAGCTTCTGAACAGGAAAATTGTTACGGAGATCTTGCCGGCCAAGAAGTTCTACAGAGCTGAAGAATATCACCAGCAGTACCTTTCAAAGGGAGGTCGATTTGGTTTCCAGCAATCAGCCGAAAAAGGCTGCAACGACCCAATTCGCTGCTACGGCTGAGGGACGTAGCCATCCTACTTTAATGGTTCTTTTCTTCCTAAAGAAGTGTAGCACTCGTTAACAAACTATTTGAGTGTCATTTAATGTATATGTCATGTCCAATTCATCTCACTGTTACTGTGTTGTTTTCTTACCGTATTTTGAGTAGTTTAGGTGGTCTTGATCTTGATATAAATTGTGTGGTCTCGAGTTTAATATTTGAGGCAGGAAGTTACTTGACTTGTCATGGTTTATATGATAATGAAGGAGGGCTGTATTATCTTCTCTTATGACCAGGGAAATCTACTTCTTATTCATGGTGACCCAATCTACTGTTATTCATGGTAGTCACTGGCAAACTCACTTTAATGTAAATTATAATACTCCATCCGTCCCACAATTCTTGTTCCACTTTCCTTTTTGGGACGTCCCACAATTCTTGTTCCATTGCCTAAAATAGAAAATTATTACACACTTTATTTGAGGGTTTCACATTCCTACTCACAACCAACAATT
Source organism: Lavandula angustifolia (assembly GCA_028984105.1). Classification (NCBI taxonomy): domain Eukaryota; kingdom Viridiplantae; phylum Streptophyta; class Magnoliopsida; order Lamiales; family Lamiaceae; genus Lavandula; species Lavandula angustifolia. The sequence goes on along the minus strand of CM054818.1, from coordinate 11,202,227 downwards.
ATCCTAAAATACCGCGCCGAAAAGTTATGGAACAAGAAAGATGGGACGGAGGGAGTAGGTTGTGAGATTCGAATGTATAATCTTTGATTATATATATATACAATGGTTTGAGTCAGATTTTACAAGATTTTTGGCTAAATATAACCTGTTTTCCCGCATTTTTGTATTTTTGATATATGTTTAGTAAACTTAGTTTAGCTTAGGGTTTGAGCTAGAAGTGGTAAATTTGGCTGGCGGGTCGGCCCAATTCTAGGCCTATCATGCCTATTAAAATTTTGAGACCTATCAAAGCTTGCTCGGCATTTTACCGAGCTGTGATATGAAGCTCAGTCCAACCCCAGGTTGGGCTTTTGGGCGGGCGGACGGGCTTAATCAACTCATTTTCTAATTTATTTATTTATTTTAAATTATATTTTTGTATAATAAAAATAAAATACATATATATCTTAAACTAAACATGTTAATATTTTTGTAATTGTATAAATTATGAAGTAATCAAATAAATTAAATGAATCATATTATAAATTCATGTCCAAATAAATATCAAAGTTTAAAATCATACTCAAATAAATATCAAATAATCCAAACTAAATCAATAAACAAATTAAAGTTCTCAAGTTTCATTATATATCAATCACATTTTAATCTTCATTTAATATCTTTATTTCTTGGCCCTTTTCTTTTATTTTCATATGTAGAATAATATTAAGAATAATTAATAATATATATTACTGGGCGGACTTTTTAGCCTGAAAATTCCGAACTTTTTTAGCCCAACGCCTATAGAGATCGACGGTTTTCTAGTCGGGCTTTTTTAAGCCCAATAATTTTTGGGATTCTAATTTCGGAGCTCAACGCAATGCTTTTTTTCGGGTAACCCCAACCAGCCCGTTGGGGCGAACCGTCAGTGATGGTAGCAAGCGTTCAAAATAAAAATGACACTTTTAATCAAAATAAGTAATACTCAACAAATGATACTGTTCACAATAAATAAATAAATCGCACAGTAGTTTTCGCCAAATAAAAAAGATGAAAAAATTGAATGAAAAAGAAAATGCGACTAGGTACGCTCAAACTCAAGACCTCTTGGTTGGTAGAAGAATGACTTACAGTTAGACCACAAGCAATTAATGTAATAGAACTAACATGATATATATGAGAAGGTTCAAGTGTGAACATTGTATTTTAAAGACAAAGTACACCACTTTCAAGGCAAATATAATGCACTTTAAGAACTGCACTTTCAAAATGATCAGACTGCACTTAAGGGACATTTTTGTAATCTAACAAATAAAGTGCAATATCTTTGCCTTAAAAGTACAGTGTTCACACGTTCATACTATAAGAGATGTTCACACAGGACATATAGGATATGGATATTTTAAGAACAATCATTTTAGATAAAAAAATTAAGAACCAATCCTAGCCTTTCATTTTTTAATATATGGACACCTATTTTGCTTATTTGCTTTTATGTTTAATTTAGAAAAGGAGAAAATAAATTTCATTTAGGGTAAGTATGTCTTGTTACACTTTATGTTTTGAAATTAAACCAAACACCTACACTTACCTCATGCGGCGGCCGGTGGCGGACCGGCGACAGACTGATGGCGGCGGCGGCGGCGGCACAGTGACATCAATTTTGTTATGCATAATATGGTGTTGGTTTATACATAGTTACGAATATCTTTATGTGTAAAATTGTCTGTTATGTGGATTTTATGTTATATAATAAAAATACATTTTTATACATATTATAGTATTTGATTGTGCATAAGCCTGAACAAGTTTAAGCAAAAAAATTGTTTGTTATGTGGATATTATGCAATATAATAAAAATAAGTTTTGTGCATATGAAAATATTTGTTTATGCATAAGACCGAACATTTTTATGCATAGATCGACATATTACATTATTAGTTTATGCATAATTCGGTGCATTTTGATGCATAACATTGTCGTGTTTGTGCATATTGTGATTTTACAAATACTTATAATATATAACATAACTCTCCTTTTCTCTTTAGCTAGTGGCAGGTGGTGGTCGGTGGCGGCGCGGTGGCAGGTGGCGGCGCCGACGGGAGGTGGTAGGTTACTAGGGTTTTTTTATTTTTTGTATTTCCGTAATTTAATTATTAATATTGTTATTTTCCATTTTACCATTTTCCTAATTTTATAAATTAATTAAATAAATAAAATAGATTAATTCTACACCATAGATCGAATGGAGATCTATGGATAGAAATTGTTCTTAGTTTTTATTTAAGGGATGATTCTTAGTAGAATCATACCATATATATATATATATATATATATATATATATATATAATATATAATATTTTGAGCATCGAATCCATGAATCTGGGTCGCGGATCTTGGGACGACCTAGTTACAGCAACAGGTACACGGCAGTTTTTGTATTTAATTTTTAATTGATTATATGCTGAAACAATATTATTTAGGTATAATTTCAATAAATCTTCTAGATATTGTATGGATATTATGAGTGCATAGCAGAATTTATGTATCAACAAAATTAGAAAAAAAAACATATCGAGTCACAAATAGGGAGAGTGTGAGTCACGCTTGATTATTTTTAATGGAGGTTATTGTGTGAAACTTATTTAAGAAAACAAGGGTGATTTTGCAGAAAAATGAACACAGAAGTTTTGTACAATTTCACATGAACACATAATAGTTTTTTTTGTCATTTCCCCATATTTTGTAACTTTCGTTTTTTTGTCTTCTTTTGCATTGGATATACACTCATTCATTTCCACATCTAAAAATCCAAGCATGCTTAGTTTTTATTATATTTTGAGTAGCTAATAACATGCTAGTACAATCTCAGTGAGCTAATAATTGAAATCTAGAGTTCCAGATCATATCAGCATGCCTAGAATATGTTAGATTTGCTTAAGATTGATCATCCTAGATTAATCTTAAATAGTGTCCATTAATACAATAAGACGTGGAACTATCTTATTGGTTGTGGGATAACTAGGTAGACAGCTAGTTTGGGTAGGTTTGATGCCTGGGGTGAGTGTAGTGGACACCCCATTTAATAATTTGATACGTGCCTTCATAAATTAAAATACTTTTCTTCATTATTTTTTAATTATTTCTTTTTTTATTTTTTCATTTCCCTTCTTCAACCATGGTTAGGTCCCTATTTGAATTAGTTCACTCATTCCCAATCTTCCTCCTTTAGTTCACTCCAAGAGAGAAACTCTGGAACTCTCTATGTACGCTCTCGATTTTGAAATAGTATTCGATGTCGCTAAGAAGAAATAGCGCGTCGCCGCCAAGAATGGTTTTGAGATAGCCCAGATGCTGGCTCAGAACGGAGTATTGTTTGACTTTAGAAGATCACGGGCTGCCATGGATGAATTGAGAACATAGCTTGAGAGGAGATGCTCACAAGTGGTGAGTGGGAATCAGAAGGTGGGTTGAGGAAATAGTTGAAATCTTGAAGTATAATTATGAGATTTTGAGGGCTGAGACTGATGACATAATTCAGAGCTTGATAATTTTTTTTGTTGAGATTGTTGAAGCGAGGAAGAAGCTCTTGCTTTCTGTAGTCCTAGGTTGAATTTTAGTTTTAATAGTACTCCCTACGTCCCACTCATATTGCAATATTTTTCTTTTTAGGTCGTTCTTACTCATCTTGCAACAAACTGAAACATATCCATGTTCTCCACTTTCATGGTCAGGAAAAGTTTTTGACCAACTTGAGCAAGTAAATGTCTCTAAATGCAGGTAGTTGAGAAGAACAAATAACTAAGCAAGTAAATGAAGTCTCTAAATGCAGGCCGTTGAGAAGAAACAAAGTCGAGAATTCAAATAGAAAGTGTACAACTATTTTATAAAATCAAGAACAAAATTTTGCAGAACAACTAATCTGTATGCAGTTCATACAAAGTCGAGAATTCAAACAGAAAATCCACAACTAGTTTATGAAATCTAGAAGAACAGCAAAAGAGTAGCCACAACAAGTTTACACAATAACAAAAATTGAAACTTCGTAGAGCAGCAACATAACTAAAACTCATGAGTACATAATCTTTTTAAAAAAATAAAAAAACAAACAAACAAAGAGCAATAACATAGATCCCTTGTTCCAACAAAAACTGACTATTCCTGGTTGTACTATATTACATGATTAAATAAATATCCTAAAAGATTCAAGAGCACCAATGGTTGAACCAAGATTGCATGTGAGATAACTTCACAATCTCGCTGGATTCCAATTCCCATTAATATCATAAGTTACAAAGTTGTTTCTAGAAAAAGGATTTGGGTATTGATATAACCATGGTTGTTGCATGGTGATAGGCTGAGAGGTTGATAATCCCTCTTGAAATTGTGTGGAAAATATTTGTGCCTTTAAACCTTTAGACTTCAAGCCTTCTGTAGAACAATGTATCATGTATTATTATTTATTATGATCAAATGAATAATGTTCTGACAAAATAACGTAATAAAATTGGTGAATGTTGTTTTCACACCAAATAAAATTCATGCACAATTCAAAATCTTATAATTAGTATCGAACATGGTCGAACTCAGGGAACATTGGAAATAAACTATATCTATCATTTTGATCAAAGTTTTGGTGATGCCACCGAGCATAAATTTGGGTTTAGTACATAGGCAAAGGAGTTTAAATAGCAAAAAGCAAATTTAGAGAAAACAGGTAGAGAAAGACGGACTCGGCTCAAGTAACTCGTATAACACAACTACTTCGATCATTGATGCATAGATTTAATTTATTCCTATGATCAACCAGTTATAGTATACAATATTGAACACGTACATACCCTAATTTCTTCTTACTTAGTCGGTAATGACTTGTTGAACAATCATCCAATTACTCCTTAACCTAACCACAACCTAGCTTATTGAACAACTCTAGATTTAATGTTTAGATTGCATTATGATGAAGGAACCCAATTTTAATCTCTACCGTTGTTGAACAATCTGACATATACGATTAACCGACTTAATTCGACTACCGTTACGATAGCTTCGCCATCTAAGTTGTTGAACAATCTGACACTAATCTTTATAACCTAAATCGATCAGGTTTAAGTTAATCAAATTAAATCTTTATACCCCAAATTAAGTCGAAACCCTAGTCTTTAATTACTATGTCCAATTAGATCTCACAAAGTTTGTATCTCATACTCGTCACTCTCGTCGAAGCCCTAAAATGTTAGCTACGATAATTAACTTGGACAAGCGAAACGTGGTAACAAACATCTTAAAAGCCGAAATCGAAGTGCGAAAACCCAAGGCATAAATTGAAAATAAGTACTAAATGTAAAGTAGAAAATACTTAAAATGAAACGAAAGTCTGAATTCTTCAAGTGCTGAAAACTAAATCTAAACATGTGAAAGCTGAAACTTAAAATAGTGTTTGGTGTTCTTGAGCTAAATCTAAAAACTAAACTACGGGACTTTGGAATTGAAAGCTACTAGAAACGAGAACGAAAAGTGGTGAATGAATTGTTGTGTAAAAATCTGTCGCTTCCAGCCTCTTATATAGATCTTCTATGGATTGGTCTTCAAGGAAGGATATCTAGGGCATATCTTTACAGTATCTTCAAATCTTTCCATGTATATCTTGTGCCCTAAAATATCTCCAACCCTATCAGATCTTTATGCAATATTTTCTTCTCGATCCAAGTCCTTTTTTGGCTTCAAAATCGTGCCAAAATATCTCCAAGTCAGCTACTATCTTCCACATCACCATTGGTCAATATTACGCTAAAAATCTACTTTTCTGGACATAAATTACCTCAACTTAGACAAGACGAAACTAGGTGATATCGAGTAGTATAACACAGACACATCAAACATCCTCACAATATCATACGTGCCCTCAAGTATGGAATGAACAACAAAATACTAGTACTCGAATCACCATTTCCCAAGCCTCAAATCAGACTCAAAGGACATAAATTAAAAAAAATGCTAAGACACGAAACTCGGATTCAAAGAAGAGAAATAAAGCAAAAAGAAACTCTAACACAATAGACTTAACAAAGAAGCATACCAAGCAACCATGAAACATCCATGACTCTCAATTTCCACCCAAACATGCAATGTAGTCATAACTTTCATCAAACAAGTCAAGGAACATAATTCTCTAACCATGGATTTAGATATCAACTTGGTCAAAAGAAAGGCATAACTGAACTAGTACACTGATTCAATCATCTCTCTCTAATCTAGTCCAAGTAAGCCGCTTCTAAAAACATAGCCATGTAGTTACAATAGCAAGCGGTCAATCTAGCAACTTGAGCAGGTCTTTCTCTTGGATGTAACGGGGTTTCACGACCATTCAAATATATGATATGGTAGCGAATCCTAGGGGTCCTAAGCTTCTGAAAATTAATCAGAAGTATACAACATATTATTCACTGAGGCATTGATTCTGGCAAGTAGACAGTAAGCACTAGAGATAAAACAATGCAGCATAGATTTGGAGATTCTCTACATACAAACTGGGCAAGGCAGAATATAAACATTCAAACTTTATTCTTCCATTTTCTTTCAACCAAACATCTAGGTGCTTCTTTTTTTTTCCTTTTCTTTTTTTTTCCTCACCTTATCATTTTTTTTAGCCTCCCTTCTCAATATTTTTTCCTTTTCAGTACCACACTCTACCTGACCAAATTGATTGCCGACAGAGTTCAGAATGTATAACAACACAACTCTAGGGGGATATCCATTCAAACAACCTACCTCCAATTAATCACATAAAATCTCTTCAATCCAAAGTTTCCTTCAAATATGCATTACCACCGTAAAAACATGCATGATGTTGGTCTAGAGATGGTTTAGAGAGTTCCTCTACTGAGTACAATTTACTGACTTATGTCGGTGAACAGTAGTTTAGTATCAGAAATTGTGTGCGGAAGTGTAGGCCCAAAATATGTTTTTCTCAGTTGAAAACCCGTTTTATGCTATTTGATTTAAAGTCAATTTTATGCAATGTGAACAATTATCAATACAACAGTAAATCAACACTTGCTATTTTTAAAGTGGTTCGGATACGCTGGATCCTACGTCCACTGTCCTGAAGCTATTTTTAAAGTGGTTCGGATACGCTGGATCCTACGTCCACTGTCCTGAACGAAGCAGGAGTTCTTAATTAGCTTATACTGAGCAAGTCTCAATTGATCTGTTCACTGGACATATATGTTCTTGTTTGCTTATACTGAGCAAGTCTCAATTAATCTGTACACTGGACATATATCTACTAATAGTCATAGTGACTTTACAATCTCAACCGTGAAGTTTCTCCAACTATGAAGGAGTTCTTACAATAAGAACAGTTCACAAGGATGAACTCCTTCGAGGTTTCTTAGCTAATGATATTACAATAAGCACGCTTAGGTTAGAGAAGGGGAACTAAAGGATCTCTAGAGAGAATAACTAAGACGATGTTTCAAATAAGCGAGTTCTTCGCTGTGTTTGGCTTTGAGTTCGCTAGAGTATGTTCGCTTAAATGCTTGCTTCCCTATGTTGTGTTTCTGCATGAAGACTCTTCACTATTTATAGTATTCAATTCATGAATAGATCCGTTGGAGGAAGTCTAGACATGTGTCGAATAAGACATGGAAAACGACCATATCGATTTTGAATATAGGTATAGAGATTTTCTCTTTTTCAGTCTAGGAGCAGGTTTATGACAGAGCAGATAGAGTGCTAGCAGCTCCTCATTGGTTGAGGTTATGAGAGTAGGTGAGGCTTGTTCGAACTCCAAGTGTACGATAAGTTGACTTCCTCTAAATCCTCGGACCTTTAACAGAATTATCTCCTACTTCCATTCTCATGCTTTTGAGATTCGTGGCTCTAATTCCTTTGCAGATTCAGTTGGTTATAGCTTACCCAACTGACTTCTTCGATACTAAGTTCCTTCGGTTGAGTGACAGATCTTCTACTGAATGCATCAGCTACTGAACTCTAGCCTACTGAGTTCCTAACATGTTGAACGCAACTAAGCAATTACATTATCGAAGGCTCATCATTCAGCTAGGGGGTTTTGGAATATTCAAATCTTATCATACTGAATCTCATCCCAACACATGCATAAGGTCAAGAGAAAGACTTTGAAAGGCTGACTTATTTAAATGACTCATGAAAGAATAGGGCAAGTCTTCAAAGTGGCTAACTAGGAGCTGAGCATATGTAAGAATTGAAAGAATTAAAAAGCTCAAGTTGGTTAACCCTAATTTGCCTCCTATCATTTATCACACATGACCACAAGCTATGAAGACTTTGCAACACATCACTCTCAAGAAAATAGTGGGAAGTGTCCCATTTTAAGCTTAAATATCTCTTTAGTGATGGAGTTTAAAGGTTCACTTCTTCATTCCTAAACTCCTCATCCCAAGCCATGTACAAAATCCTCCATATTATAAGAAAATATACTCAAATCATGTAGAATTCTTTCATGGAAAGCATGAGAAAAAAAATCTAGACAGATTTATCATAATATCACATCAAGAATCATGAAAACCTAGCATTCGACCTAGGACGAAGGACACAAACCTAAAAAATCTCATCACACTTCAACCTTGCTCGTCCTCGAGCAAGTATAACAAAACAAAGAAGCATGCAGAGGTAACTCAAACAAGCAGACACAAAAAACTGAAATAGAAACAAAAAACATAAAATAAAAAATTGATTGGGGAATGGTATCACGGGTTCTTCAACTCGTCCAAGCGAGCAATCATTGCCTCATGAAACTCAACCAGCTGCTCCTCAACCTTTTCGATCTTTGCCTCTATCCGGCCAAGCCTGTCCTGCTCCTCCCCCTTCCCTACACCCACAAATTGACTCGGGCCACCAGGTCTCGGCCTAAAGAACTTGTCCACACCGTCAGTTCCAATAAAGGTTAGCTTGACCAACCTCAACCAACTCAGGTTCATAGTAGCACGAGGATCACACAAAGACAGTGGTTCACGGGATACCAAAACAAAGTCTCGAACAAAGAATGTAGCAAGCAAATGACATAGGTTATGATACCCATTAATTAAAAAGAACTCAAGAGAAATATCTTTAGGCAGAGAGAAATGATGTGGGGCTAACAACCTACTCCAACCAATACTTCGAAAATACTCAAAGAACTCAACACTTATACCTAATTGACTCAAAACCTTAGCATCAAGAAACATACCTGACTTGCAGGCCCGAAACTGCCTTTTCTCACACTTTATGGCCAACTCTTGCTCGTCAAACTGGCGAAGGCGTATACGGATCACGGACATGTTGTCGTACCCATCTTCGGCTGCCTTAGAATCAAAGACATCCTCTTCGGCTGTGGTATATCGGTGAAATAGGGTTTGGTCTTTGGCGTCCAATAACATATTGGTTAGGCAATCAGACTCTGGAACATAATGTTCATGCTCCTCATCCAAGGGATACACTCCATCCAAGATCAATGGAGCCCAGGGGATGTGAATAGAGCCCTCTTCCCTGATAGTGACGCCTATGAGCGTGGATCGGGCTTCAACCGTGAGCTTGGCAGCGACGATTGAGGACTTTGGAGGAGGGGATTTTGGAGGTGTCGACTGTGGTGGCGGAGACTCTAGAACGGGCAGTTCCTCTGGTGATTTAGACTTTTCTGATTGCGAATGTGAAATCCTAACCGGCGAAGAGGGCGGAGAAGCAGTGAGAGTGGTCACAATAGGGGTTTCCTCCCGAACTTAAGGTGGAGATGGTGTGGGGGTTTTCTAAACTTCCGGCGAAGATGGTGCAGGCTAATCTTAAGGCGGAACCTCGAGAGAAGCATCAACGATGACTTCCTCTGCGACAGCCTCCTCCGCCACGGCCCGTGGAACTTCTTCATGAACATGAACATCTTCTTGAACTGGTGGAGGAGGGGTAGGTTGTTTATGGTAACTTGCTCGCTGTTGGCGAGCCATCGGCTTGGATGAGGAGGAAACCGATACTGACTTCTATTCCGTAGCGGTTTTCTTCTGCTTCTTAGGAGCCATAGATGCGGCTGGAGAGAGATAAGAAGCTTGGGAAAATGTGGATTTGAAGAGAGGGGAGAGAATTTTGGGCGTAGGAACAGTTATGAGGGAGTAGAGCCTTATGACGGTTTTATACCCAAACTTTCTGAGGGTTTGCAGTTGAGTACCAAGATTTCCTTGTAGGTACAGAAACACCCCCCCGCCTTGCTTCAACATCCTCACACTTCAACTTTTGTTTTAGTTGGACCACAAAAGTGTGAAGTGTTTTGCAATGAGGTCCTCGACCCATATTTAGGCAAATTCCCTTGTTCAAACACATGCCTCATTTAAATTGAACTTGATACTTCCTTCCCCAAGTTGCGATTTCCTTCCACCAAAATATCTAGATCTCATGTATAAAATATACACCACAAGAATCTATACATGAAAAAATATAAAATTAAATATAGACTAATGAAAGAAAATACGAAAATAAGAAAAATGATATGTGTGGGGTGCCTGCCATAAGCGCCACGTTTTAGAGTTGCAGGCTCGACTCTTCAAAAGCTCTTCAAGTGTAGGTTGGGAGGTACAATGGAACCCCATCCACTGTCTTCAATTGGTGCAACTGATGATAGAGGTTGAGCCGATGGCCATTCACCGTGAAAATTAATTTATTCAAGGGATCTTCCAGATCAACTGCTTCATTTGGCCAAACTGACTTGATAGTAAATGGCCCAATCCATCTCAAATGAAACTTACCGGGCATGAGTCGAAGTTTAGATTGATCAAAAGCACTAACTGTATGACTTCAAATTGTTTGAGTCTCAAATTACGATCATGCCAAGCTTTTGTTCAATCCCTATACCACATGTATTCATCATAAGCTTCAAGTTTAAACTCTTCCAATTCTTGCAAAATGATACTTTCGTTCCACCTCACACTTGAGCAAGTCCATATTCATCCTTTCAACATTCCAAAATGCCTTATGCTCGAGCTCAACGGGTGAATGACACATTTTCCTAAAAATCAAACAATAAGGGGACATACCAATAGAGGTCTTGTATGCGGTTCGGTACGCCCGAAGAGCATCTTCCAAGCGTGTACTCCAATATTTTCTAGATGGATTAACTGTCTTCTCTAGGACATGCTTGATTTCCATATTGGATACTTCAGCTTGACCATTCGTTTGGGGATGGTACGGAGTAGATAAACGGTGTTGACATTCGTACTTTTTAATCAAAGCTTCAATGGTACGATTGTAGAAATGAGTACCGTTATCACTTATTATGGCATGAGGAGCACCATACCAACTGAAAATACTGGACTTCAGAAATCCAACAACCACCTGGGAGTCATTGGTGCTTTGACCTCAATCCACTTGGACACATGATCCACAACTAAGAGTATGTTTAGATTACAAAACGAGCTAGGGAAAGGTCCCATGAAATCCATGCCCCATACGTCAAATATTTCACAAAAGCGCATTGGATGTTCAGGTAGTTCATCTCGTGGACCAATGTTACCAAGCATTTGACAACGTTTGCAACACTTGCAAAACTCGTTGGCATCACAATTCAAAATTAACCAGAAGAATCCACAATCGAGAACCTTGCGTATAATACACTTTATTACTCCACCATGTCCTTCGTAAGGTGATGAATGACAATGATCCAAGATTTCAAATTGTTCTTCCTCAGGGACACACCTTCGAATAACTTGATCGGCTCCAACTTTTCAAAGTAGAGGACCATCACAAAAGTAATATTTGCACTCACTGATTAACTTCCGCCTTGGGGCAATGGCAAAATCTGGTGGCAACCTCCTTGAAGTGAAATATTTGACAATATTGACATACCACGGTGCTTTACTATCTTTCCCTTCAATTGCGTAGCATTCTACCTGAGATTCATACTTCCACTTGGGCAAGCTGGTGGTGGTGTTTTCATCAGATGCCTGGCCAAGTTCGGTGTGCTGTCAGTAACTGAGGTGGTAGAAGAATAAAGATGCTCTTCTGGAAAATAATTCTTTGATTGGTTCAACATCTTCCAGCTCAATTAGACGACTCAAATAATCTGCTACATTTCTTAGCGCCCTTCTTATCTTTCACTTCCCAATCAAGTTCTTGCAATAACAAAATCTAATGTATAAGACACAGTTTTGTTTCCTTCTTTGTGAGTAGATGTTTCATGATAGCATGATCAGTGTATACGATTACCTTTGACTCAAGCAAGTATAAGCGGAACTTGTCAAATGTAAAGATAATAGCGAATAGCTCCTTTTCTGTAGTAGTGTAATTTTATTAGGTAGGATTGAGCGTCTTAGAGGCATAGTAAATAGCATGACGAGCCTTTTCATTCTTTTGGGAAAGGACAACTCCAACAACATAGTCGATTGCATCACACATCAGCTCAAATGGAAGTTTTTGATTCCGAGCTTCCATAATAGGAGCAGTGACCATTTTTTCCTTGAGAAGTTCAAAAGCTTTCTTGCAATCATCAGCTAAGATAAAAGGAACATCATGCTGAAGTAACCTTGTTAGAGGTTGATCAATCTTTGCAAAATCGCGAATGAATCTTCGGTAAAATCCAGCATGACCTAAAAATCCTCGAATCTCCTTAACATTTGTTGGATATGGCAGCTGGGCAATCAAATCAACTTTCGCCTTGTCAACTTGGATACCTCTTTCGGATATTACATGTCCAAGAACAATTCTTTCCCTTACAATGAAAGGACACTTTTTCATAATTAAGAACCAAGTTCTTTTTGACGCATCTCCTTAGAACCACATCCAAATTTCCAAGATATCGATCAAAACGCATCAATAAATACTTCGATGCACTTTTTAATAAGGTCGGAGAAGATACTCATCATGCAACGTTGGAATGTTCTGAGAGCGTTACACAATCCAAAAAACATGCGACAATAGGCACAAGTACCAAACGGACACGTAAATGTTGTCTTTTCTTGATTTAACATAAATATGAAAATATCCACTATATCCACACATATTAATTTAACATAAATATGAAAACATCCACTATATCCACCAAGAAAACAGAAGTGGGCCTGACCGTCAAGTCTCTCAAGCATCTCATCAATGAATAGCAAAGGAAAATGATCTTTCCTCGTTGTCGTGTTCAACTTCCTATAGTCAATGCGCATTTTCCATCCGGTCACCAACCTCATAGGTACCTTTTCTTCTCAACAACTTGAAAACCTGGTTTTTTTGGTACAACAAGTACCGGACTGACCCATTTACTGTCCGAGATTGGGTAGATATTTCCTTAATCAAGCAACTTCAAAATATCTTTCAAAACAACTTCACACATGTTGTGATTTAGCTTCCTTTGTGGGTCTCTACTTGGGTTACTATCGGACTCCAAAAGGATGTAATGCATGCAAACATCTGGACTGATTTCGGTGATATTGGCCAATGTCCAGCCAATAGCACAAATGCGTTTCTTCAGAACGTCGACCAATTGCTCTTCTTATTCTTTGATAATTCACTATTGATAATTACAGGAAGAGTCTTTTCTTGGCTAAGGTAAACATACTTCAAGTTGGGTGCAGCTTCTAAAGTTCCGAACGGACGGTCTGACATGAGATGGAATTGGTCTATCTTCCACATTCTGCTTGGGCAAGTAGATGTCGCTACTAGAGGCAGCGACTTCCGGAACTGTGTAAAGAGATATTATTACTTCCTTCACATCCTCATCTAACATCCCTACAACATCCATTTTAGAGGCTGTGTGTTAATGATAACTCCAGCTTATCCTGCATTAATGTCGTCTGAAGATGTTATTGGACAAGTGGCTCAAAAACGTCAACAGAATAACATTTTCACAATCGAGAGGTTTTCCTATAGCATTATTGATATTGTAAGTAAACTTCTCACCATGATAGTCCAAACAAATAGTTCCCTTATAAATATCAATCAACACCCTAGCTGTTTTAAGAAATGGTTGACCTAGCAAAACTCCCGAGGCTCCCTTCTTTCGCTCATTAGTGTTAATCACATAAAAATCCGCAGGGTATACGAAGTCATGGATTTTAACAAGAACATTCTCTAGATGGCCTTTAAGGGATATGCATGATCGGTAAACTACTCCAGCCAAGCTATTAAACACAAATAAAGACATCACATTAATCGATGCTCCTAAATCACATAGGGCTTGGGGGATCATCTTAGTTTCAATCAAACAAGGTAAAGTGAACATACCTGGATCATTACACTTCTCCAGGAGCATATTCCGAATACATGATGAGACATTCTCATTTACCACAATTTTTCCTGTTTGTCTTGTCTTCCCAGCAATGAATTCCGATGAACTTCTCGAGTTGTGGGATTTTGATAGCTTGAAGAAATGACAGATTGACTTCCAGCTTGCTAAAGATGGACATGAAATCGCACATTTTCTCCGTAGGTTTCTGTTTCGTTACTAACTCTTGTGGAAATGGTGGATTGATCAATATCTCTTGCTGGACAACCTGATCCTTTTCTTTTTCCTCTTCATCAAATTTCTCCGTGCCTTTCTTTGAGTTAGATGACTCAGAGATACTTGGCTTGGCCAAGTCGAAAGTGGTATCTGTGCCGCTTTCTTCAGTCTTCTTTGGTGCTTTGCTTGGTGGATCTGAGAGATCTCTTTCGCTTCTAATAGTAACATGGTTAACATTCTTCGTATTAATATGGACTTGAGAAGGTACCTTTCATTGATTTCCTCGAAGCTCATTGATTGAGACTGATAGTTTCCCAATCTGTCTGGCCAAGCTATATAGTCTGATTTTCTAGTCTTCATGAGAATCTTGGATGTTCTGGATGGCTTCATTATGAGTCAAAATACTTTGCTGCATTGTCTGTTGTGATTGCACAGTGTATTATGTGAAGTAGCCATTTCAGATAAAATTTCTTCAAGTTTCTTGCAAGGATTAACTTGCACAGGTTGAGGCAAAGGCTGTTGATTTACTGGATAAGTCCTTTAGCTTGGAGGGCGATAAACCTGTCTCTTTTTCCTCTCTCGTGATCTATCTTCTTTATTAATTCTATTTGTGTTCCCGGTTATAAACTACTCCAGTCATTCAATATTTGACAAAGGGTGTTGCATATTATTTTGTCATTATCCACATTTTTAGATAATATAACACACGCACGTTAGACAGACGTGAGGCATGAGAGAAAATAGAGAGGGAGTTAGTTTTAGCATCGTTCTTTAGAGTTTCATCCATCCGGAGGAAGAACGAGGGCATCGGGATACAGTTAAGAAGATCGATTATACGAGTCTGCAGATTAAAGCTAAAGTACGCATGTAGTGCATTATATTCTTTCAATTAAAGCATAAGTGAGTGTGTGTGATATCCCTAGTTTCTTTAGAAGGTTTAAGAAGATTAGTTTACTCTTTAGTTATAGATTAGAAGATTCACATTCCGAATCAAACTCTTTTAATTCTAATAGAAAAATTAAATATTTAGAGTACGAATTTTATCTCATGTTGAATAAGGATTTATGCATAAATATATATACATGTATATTCATGAATTAATGGTAGATACATACATATACTATATGTATGTAATAAAATGGTATAGGTAAATGTATAATATTTTAGAGCACTCATTATCATGTACAAAATAAATAGCATATACTCCCTCTGTCCCATTATTAGTGGCGCCTTTCTTTTCGGCACGGTAATTAAGAGAATATGTAATAAAGTAGGAGAGAAGAGTAGATAATAAAGTAGGAGAGAGAGATGAGTGTAATAATGAGAGAGTAGGAGAGAGAAGATATTAAAGTAGGAGAGAGAAATGAGTATAATAATGAGTAGATATAAAGTAAGAGAGATAAAATGATAAAGTAAAAAAGAGAGTGTTAACTTTTTACTAATTTAGGACGTTACCACTAATAGCGGGACGTCCAAATTAGAAAAGGTGGCCACTAATAATGGGACGGAGGGAGTATGTCTCTAGGTTGTACAAGCATGTACGTTAGCTTATAGTAGAATATTATATATGGCAAGGTTTGATAAATTTATTGGTAACGGTGTGTAGTTTCAATCCAGATAAGTAAGTAATGATTAATAAAAATAATACTCCCTCCGTCCCAATTATAATGTCCAGTTTTCCATTTCGGGTTGTCCCAAATATAATGTCCAGTTTCCCTTTTTGGCAAATTATAACACACAACTTTTTTGTAGGATCCACACCTTTACACATCTCTACTCACAACCAATAACTCTCCTTAAAAACCGTGCTAAAAGCAAAGTGGACATTATAATTAGGACGGAGGGAGTAGAATATATATATATATATATATATATATATATATATATTAAGGTGGTGTAGTTTTTGGATAGAAATCGTAAAAGTGGAAATACACACTGTTAACCAAAACGAAAAAAAAAATACAAATGTAGCCTGAAACTTAAACAAAACACAAAAGTAATCATTTTGCCTTTATCCGGCGGAGGGCCGATGGGGGCCGATGGGGGGAGTCCATAGGCCCTCCATCGGCGGAGGGCCGATGGGAGGGCCGATGGGGGGCCGATAGGGGAGTCCATAGGCCCTCCATCGGCGGAGGACCGATGGGAGGGCCAATGGGGGGCCGATGGAGTCCATAGGCCCTCCATCGGCCCAAAAAAAAAAAAAAAATTTAACTATCGGCCCCTGAAACAAAAAAAAAAAATCTTAAACAACTAAAAAAAAATTCAAATTTTGGCCGATGGCCATCGGCCATGTAATTTTTTTTTTAGGCCATTGATCATAAAAAAAATTATAATTTTGGTCGATGGCCTCAATTAGTAAACATTTTTTTTTCAGTTTAGGCCATTAAAACTGAAAATAAAAAAAATCTAATTTTGACTGATGTCCGATGGCCTCAATCAGTACACATTTTTTTTTTCAATTTAGGCCATTGATCATAAAAAAAATTATAATTTTGGCCGATGGTGTCAATCAGTAAACATTTTTTTTTCAGTTTAAGCCATTGATCATCAAAAAAAAATTATAATATTGGTCGTTGGTCTCAATCAGTTTAGGTATAAGGAGGGCCTAATGAAGGCATTAGGCCCCCTCCTTCGGCCCTCCATCGGCCCTCCATTAGGCCATCCCATCAGCCCTCCGCCGATGGAGGGCCTATGGACTCCATCGGCCCTCCCATCGGCCCTCCGCCGATGGAGGGCCTATGGACTCCCCCCATCGGCCCTCCCATCGGCCCTCCGTCAATGGAGGGCCTATGGACTCCCCCTATCGATGGGAGGGCCTATGGACTCTCCCCATCGGCCCTCCCATCGGCCCTCCGCCGATGGAGGGCCTATGGACTCTCCCATCGGCCCCCCATCGGCCACCCCTTCGGCCCTGCGCCGTATAAGGACAAAATAACTATATTTGTATTTTGTTTTAGTAATGTGCTATAAATGTATATCTATTTCTATTGTTTGACTACTGTTAGAAATGCCTCATAGTAAAAAGAAAACCTCATCACTAAGTTAATATAGCATCTCACCCCACACGTGTCTCATTGTCGTAGTGCATGAGAAAGGAAATGATTAGGTCTACTAAACTATGTCACAGGTCTACCACTATTTTACTATTAAGGCCGTCTATTAATAGGGAGAATTAATCAACATAAATAGTTTACCATTTTACTTTCTGTAGAAATCGTATGACCTTCGATCCTGGAAAATCTAGCGAGAAACATTGCAGGTTCAAGGTAAGATCCTCCTTGAGGTCAAAATTAACAGATATAATTATGCCTATTTATAAATGACTTTCAAGGGGTATACCAAATTAAGTTGATCTACTTAAATCTGTGTAAGCTCTATTAAATTTGAGTAGATGAGGAATTAAAGAATAATTCCAACCTCTTAATGGGTATAATTACAATTAAAGCGTTACCTATATATTTCCTATTACAAGAGAGGTTATTAGGGAAATATTTATTGCTAATCTGAGGTGAATATTTATGTAGTTAACTAATTTAAAGGAGTTGCTTTCAATTTATGATTGCCGAACGAATTTGTTATTGGAGCGGGAATATTAGTTGAAATTCTAAAATAATAAAAAGATCTTGATAACTATATTTAACCATTTAGAATAGATTTAGGATAATAAACAATTTTTACAACTAGATGGACAATTGGTCAACCACTTCAAAATTAATATACATGAGTATAGTTAATAAGATATAGATAATCATATCAGGTCGTTTGTCCTCCTCTGACATAGTTGATACATTTATTTAAGGGTTTTAATTATAATATTAACATGAAATCGTTTGACAGCTTAAGCCTGTAGGATGAGCATTATTATTTTCGGCATGGGCTTTGAAACTTATTACATGGTTAATTGGATACAATCTTGGTTATTAACATAAGAATCTTGGTGCATAGGGACATAATTTAACTAATATCGTGGGTACCTAATTTTGAAAGATGATATTGGAAATTAAGATTTGAAAGTTGTTAGGGTACTGAGTAGTAAGCATTTGGAATATCAGCTAACTTTAGGATTCTTTTTGTAGGGTTTATTGAAGGAGAGAAGTAACACTTGATCAACTTGAGCCAGCAAGTTATTAATATACAATCGCAAGGTGAGTTTTTACTATCTTATCTAAAATTATTTTGAGTTATTATGCTCTATGAAATGCTTGTTTATCCATGAAAGTTGTTTTTGTGCGTTCTACATTTTTAACGCTCTGAATTTAATCGATCGAGGTTCTTAACTAGCCTAACACGCTAGTTGAGGATTGTGTACACGTTTGTTAGTAGTGCAATGGGTTGATCTCCATAGTGTGCTAACCAGTTGGAGAGGACCTATGGGCTTCGGCTTTAAGTCTAACGGTTGGGATCTTTGGGTCAAGACCCTAGATCAGATGTTTATGGGACTCACTGGGTTGTAGCCCAAAGTCCAAGAGCAAGAGGAACAGAGTAAGAGTAACTCTAGAACGTGACAACGCGCACACAAGTAAATGAATATTTGTAAGTTTGGAAGTGGTTTTACTTTTAAACCTTCCAAGTCTTATGGTTTATGCGTGGATAAACATATTGTAAAATATTTATAAACTGTTTCACCCACTGAGTACATTAGGGCTCATTCCCAAATATTTTCAAATATTTTCAGGTTGAGGGGCTAGTGAAGACGGGTGGAGCTGAGGCATGGGTTTTTGTTATATATAACCATAGCTTCCATTTTAGCTCATTTTCTTTTGATAAAAAATAGAAGTTGGACTTGTTTATAGTTGACGAGGCTTTTGATGCCCTCTTACTCTTTTGCTACTAGTTTTCTATGACTTGTTCTGCTTCAAGTCATATCTTGAACTCGTAAATATTGATATGTGAATTATCGTTGTTCTGGTAAATTCCATCTTCTTGGTGAGGTGTCCCTTAAGTTACTTGCCTTTTTCCTAATATATTTTGGTTTATTTATTTCTCCTTTCTTTCACACTTCTTTTCTGCAACCCCTAATCGCATCCCGACTTTAATGCGTTCCCTAGGGAATTGGGGTGTGACAGTGTGTGTCATTGATCGTTCATATGATCAACAAGTGTAAAACACAAAAGCATTAGGCATATGATTAACCCTTGATGAAGTCCTCTTTCAGACCCTCCCATTCCTCGTTCTGGTTCCATGGGATCCATTTGTCTACGAGGCAGAATGGAGTTTTTCGGAGATGTGGCTTCTGCCCACCGCGTCTATAGAACTTGGAAGTCATTGGGATCTCTCTGCTTTTGACCGCAACTGTTTCCCTGGTTGCTTTTTCAGTTCTTACGATATGCTCTGCCAATTCAACTTTTCTGAGTCTCTCTCTGGCTTCAGCTGTCAGCCTTTCTCTGGCTCTGAAGTCAAAGCCCATTTCTACTGCGTCCCACATGGATTTCTCCTCAACAAGTTGTTCCGCTGTAAGCTTAGGAGTTTTCTTCTTCACCTTTTAGATAGTGGCAGGTTGTTAGTGTCGGACTCTTCCGTAGACTCAGAAGCTGCTTTTTCAGTAGGCTTTTGCAGAGTCTTTTCAGGAGGTGTTGGCTTCAGCTGAATTTTCTTCCACTGAGCCTGAGTCCTTGACGACCTGGCCACAGGGACTGTTGGCTTTCTTTTCAGTTTGGCCTCTTCTTCGAGTCTGGCTTCTTGATCTAGCTTAGCCTGCAACTGCTTAGCCACGAGTTCGTCATGCGCCTCCTGTTCTTTTCTCGATTTGAACTTAGGCGATGGAGGGGAAGAGCTTTCAGTAGCTATTTCCTTGCCAGGCCTCTTTGGCTACGGCTCAATATCCTTTGTCCCCTCGACGAAATCGGCTATCTCATTAATATATGCATGAGCTGAGGATCCTTCTCCTGATCCTCTAGCCTGCATAGTCAGCTGCTTAAAGTTCTCCTAAAGCTCTGCATGACCTTCAGTGGCGGCTTATTCCTTAGCCTTTTACTGTTGTTGGACTGAGGGGACAGGGAGATCAGACTCAATAAACTCCTCAATTTCTACGATATCTTCCCCCTTTTTCTGTTCCTCGTCCTTAGCTTCTCCTTCCTTCTCTTCCCTAATCCTCTTATCTAACCTAATTACTCCCCCTTTTTTGGCATCATCAGCCGAGGTCAGTAGGGTTTTGATGGCAATTACGTCTTGTAGGCTGTAGAGAGAGGTTCTGATCTGGGAAATGGAGGAGTCGAGGTCCCCGATAGCACTGCAGTATTTATCCCAATCCCTTTCTTGATCACTTCGAATCTCCTGGATCAGGGTTTGAGTTTGCTGCAGAAGAGATGCGTCAAGTAACCCCTGGAAGTCAGATTGGATGAGTTTCAAAGATGTGGCTTGAGATTCATGAACTTTAGGCACGCTGGTTGATGCAGATTTTTTTCTCTCATCCACCGTCTGCTGGACTTCAACCATTGCAGTAGTCAGTTGCTTTGAGAATTGCTTGGCTTGAGCTTCAAGCAACTACTGGCACTGAGTCGCCAAAACCTGCTTCTGAGTTGCTAGAGGAGTCTCGATGATCTCCTGAATATTTGGTGTTGGAGCTTCAGAGATCTTCTTGACTTTGCCAGTGAGGGCATCAAGGTGCTCAGTTTGAGCGTTCGTGTACTGTGCCCACTTTAGGTGCACATCCTTAGCCAGAGACGATTTTTGTCTCCTTGCTTCCTGATAGCTCTGTTGATGCTCCTAGAGGATACGGTAGTAATAGGATTGATCTGATAAGACGAGCTACTGATCCTTTGCTCAGAGGCGACGAGTTGTTGCTGTCTTGAAGAAGACGCAACAGGGACAACACCAGATGCAAGAGGTGGTGGTGGTGAATCGCCCTTCTCGCTAAGAGTATTTCCCTCAGTAGAGTCTCCCCACTCTGCATCCTTGGGTGCTGAGTCATCACCCTCAACTGGGTCATCAGTAGGCGAGGGCTCCTTGGCAAGAGAGGAGCAGACTTCAGCTCCAGCAAATACAGCATGGCTGATCTTAATTCCTCAAAAGATGCAATGTCTGAGGGTTCTCCAAACCCTATCTCAGACTGCAGCTGCTGCCCCTCTGCCAAGAGCTTAGATACAGAGTACTGCTGGATCATTTCTTCAATAATATCCCAGTTAAGGAATGTTGGGTTATGAATCATTAGATGATACTCAGCATGTTAACGGGTAAAAATAACATTGGGGGAAATCATAGTAGTACTATGGAATTGAAGATCCCAAAACCCATCTGATATCAGTAGTGTAGTGTCTTGATAGGACTAGATGATGTATAGGCTAGACTGTTTTTATTATTCATCTTTTTGTCTAAGTCCTGTACGGGGTGAAATTGCTGGATTGATCTTCTGACGAAGTTACTTTCCAGAACCCCACGTCATCAGTGTAATTGCTTGCCTTCTTCTGTCATCAGCTGAACCTCACTCTCAGTAGAAGACATCACATCAGCTGATAAACATCAGCAGAAGAACTTAATGCAAAGCTCAGTACCTTCGCAAGTCATGAGCTGACCCACCAAAGCCATATCTCTGGTCAGCTGACTCAGACGAAGAAGACAGAGACTGTCCTAAGTCTACTGTATCCGACAGAAAATGACCCAGCCGTAAAAGTTATTTCGAAGTTCAGCAAAAGATCATACGAGGTTGAGGAATAGTCAACTCTGACCACTGACACATTCTCACCTACCACAAAATTCAACCAATGAGAAGCCGACAACGCTTTACCTGCTCTGACCAACTAAAGCTGCTCTCATGTACAGTGTCAACTGCCCTGCTGCAACAATTCGAAAAATATGGCCGTTTTCTTTGGAAGCTTGTGACACGTGGCATCGTCGTCTCCAATGGACATATGCCTGCTCACAACTATAAATAGAGAAGAAAAACCGAGCTCCACGCACGAGATATCAAGGGAAAAACGCCAAGCTTTTGAACAACTCTAGCGCATTTAAGATCAATCCAGCGAAGAACTTGCCCAATAGAATATCATTAGTTCTTCTCTCTAGAGTTCTTTAAATCCCTCTTCTCTAGCTAAGCTCATTGCCAAATTTATAGCTTAGAAATTCAAAGGAGTTCACTTTTAGTGATTGTTCTTACTGTAAGAACTCCTTCCTAGTTGGAGATTATCCCCTCCCTTTCAAACCTCGTTTTGATTTGTAAAGTCGCTAAGGACTATAACTTAGAAGGGTTTGTCCAGTGCACACATTCCTTGCTGAGACTTGCTCAGATAAATCAACAAGAACTCCTGTTCGGCAGGACCGTGGACGTAGGATCTTGCGTATCCGAACCACGTTAAAAATTGTTTGTGTTATTTACTGTTTTATTGCATTGCATACAAACTGATTAAAAATCATATCTTTGCATAAAACGTATACTCAAAGCGCACCAGCCAAAATTACTTGATTTGTGAAAATCACGTTTTCAAACTGAGACGAATCTCCGGGCCCCACACTCTTATCCGCACAACGTCTCCGTGTGAGTTTCAAGTACTGACAAAAGTCAGTAGGAGAGCTCAATAGTTGGCACACTTCCGACCCGCGATCGAAGGTTACTATTTGGCACTGTTCATCAGTTGCAACCTACAGCTCAGCTGTCCTTCGCGTTCTGAGAAAAAGAAATTGTGATCAGGTGTATTCACCCCCCCCCTCTACACCTGACTATCGTCTCCGGACCAACAAGGAATCTCAGCAGCAACTAAGTCCTTGCCCTGACAGCTACATCCACCAGATCCTGATTGTTGGCAATCTCAGGGATCTGTTCAGTGACTTCGGTTTCAACTTTAAGTCCGGTCAGTTGAACTGTGGTTGTTAGCTCTGAGGATACCTCAGTAGTTGGTTCAGCTTCATACTCCAACTAAGTCTCTTCAGTACTGACTTTTTGGACTTTGTCTTTGATTGTGGCACCTTCAATGCCTGTGTCCGAGTCCAGTATGGTTTCCACCTGTGGAGGAGGTGGAGAATCAGCCTTAGAAGCTTCCTTCTTTTTCAGCTTCTTTCTCTTAGATTGTTCGGTACGTGGAGGTAATTCAGTAGAAGGCCTCTTCAGTGCAACTCCACGATCGATGGACTTTTTAGCAGTGGTCCTCGTCGTGAACTTGATAAGTTTCTTGTCGAAATATTTTCATGTCTTTGTGGACACTTGATCAGTTTCTTCACGACGCTTTTGAGGACATTGATGCTTCTATCGGCATTGAAACCTTAGTCCCATACAAAAGTTTGCCTAAGGGAGATAGTCTTCTCTCTCCTGCTTCTCCACTAACAAACTTCTGCGACTGATTTAAGTTTAGAAACTGATTTAAGTTTAGATCAATTCTATTCTATACAAATGAAGAGAAAGGAGTAACAACTCTATACTTATGAGTTCGGAATGAGTGACATCTTATAAACTATTATTCTTGCATTATTTAAGATTTAAAAAATAAATAAAAAAATAAAAAAGCGAACCGATGAACCGAACCAAACCGAACCGAACCATTTATAAGCGGTTTGGTTCGGTTCGGTTCCGATATTGAAAAATCCATCAAACCAAACCGAACCGAACCATTTCTATGTGTTTGGTTCGGTTCCTAAAATACATAAAAAGTCGAACCGAACCGAACCGTTACACCCCTAGTTACAACGGGGTCAAAATAGTGGCTAATAGGCCGCCCCAAACATGAAATTAACCCGATAACGACGAAAATAAACCCTAATCATGCTCCTAACAACAACAATCAGAGCCTAAACCAGGCTCTGATACCAATTGAAGGAAATATGAGGGGAAGAATCGATTACCTTCCTCCTTCGTATGTTGTTGCAGCTCTGATTGTTGCTCATGTGTAAGATCTTCTGATCTGTGTCCCGACCTTTTTCTCCCACTATATGGTCAGAGAACTGGAGAAAATGAAGATTATCGTCACTCATCACAAACGGCGAGTGTGTGAGTTTTTTAATTTTGTATATCTGTTTATGAACAGAATACTAATATATATATGCTTCAAAAGCCAATATAATATTAATATTTGTAGCTCATTAATTTAATTATATCCCTAATGGGCTTCTACATAATTAGCCCATAATATAATTATTTAATCCATTGGGCTATTAATATTTATCAATTAATTGGCACAACCAATTAATTCTAGATAAATAACATTATTAAATAATACAAAATGCATTAATCTATTAATAATGATTTCTGAGAGACAATAAATAACTAGGCAACTAATTGGGCCAGATCAGGGATCTAATACAAGAAATAAAGCAGGGCCTCAAATTAATTAATTATCTATGCTCAGCCCAAAGCAAAAATTAATTAATTAACTGGGTTGACTTACCCTTTTATCCCAAATTGAGCAAGGACTTGTATTTTAGACTTAATCGATCCCCGTATTTAAGATAGAAATATCCATTAATTAATTAAGCTCACTGACAGCTTAAATTAATTAACATCTTAATATATTCCTAAGTAGTACCACTCGACCTCATTAACACACTTGAACTTAATCAACCAGTCGGGTTTAGTGTGCTAATCCTTTCGAGTTCCTCAAGGGATATTATCAACCCATTTTACTATGATATGGTTGCAAGATACAGACAACTAGCCTGAGCCACAAATAACTACTAACACCCAAGATACGTAGATCCGGTTGCGATAACGTTCACCATAGTAGGTCAAAGTGATAGATTGCCAAATGCGCTCAGCTGAAGTCTTACATAGCTTAAGACCAGTTAAGTCACCGAGATCTTGGTTTTCCACTAAGGTCAGTTAGGAGAACACATCTTATTGTGATCCATCAATACACCACCTTCAGTGTATCAGTAAAGACAAGCAGCCAGGACAAACCACTTCTTATCTAAACTGCAGCTTAAACCGACAACTTATCCTTAAGTTATCTCAGCTGTGATAACTATTTATATCTTGTCAGTTCAACCAATTTGTATAGTCTTCTGTGATACCCGACACACTACACAAATCTAACTTTTATACAAGATAAAGGATAACATGTGCAAATATATATATTTATCAGAACACATTGTATACAAGCATAAATTTGCTTCCAGTATACAAAATCCCAACACAAGAGTCTCACAAGTAAGCTACATCTAAAGCAACGTCTTTAGTCTCATCATATGGTAGAAGGTACGTTTCTACAAGAGCATATTTCAACATTTAAAGAAAATGTTGCTGATTTAAAAGCTTTGGAAGTTAAGTATGATGTTGAGGTTTTGGCTTTGATGTTTTTACGTTCGCTATCTTCATCCTATAGTACGTTTCGTGATAGTATTTTGTATAGTCATGATGCTCTGACGCTTGATGAAGTTTTTGAAGCCTTATTCTCGAAAGAAAGGATGAAGCAACTTGTTAGTGATTCTGAGGATTCGGGAGAGGGTCTTATTGCTCGAGTAAGGCCACAAGAAAGAAGTTATGGTGGTGAAAGGAAAGGGAGATCGAAATTAAGGAACCCTCGCATTCAGTGTAATTATTGCCACAAGCCCGGTCACATCAAATCTGAATGCTGGAAATTAGAGAGAAAGAACTAGAAGAATCCAAATGACAAGGTTGGTGGTGATACATGTGGAAAACACAAACAAAAAGAAAAGGAACAAGAAATTGGTGAGGCCGGAGTAGCTGGTGAAGATTCGAGTGACGGTGATCTTCTTGTTGATGCCAGCTTGGTTCGTGAGCATTGTGATGAATGGATTCTAGATTCTGGTTGCACATATCATATGAGTCCCGATCGGGACTGGTTTTCAACATATGAGTCAGTTAAAAAAATAGTTATGCTTATGGGAAACGATGCACCTTGCAAGGTTACAGGGATTGGAACCATCAAAGTTAAGATGTTCGATGTCGTAGTCTGAACACTTGGAGATGTCAGACACGTACCTGACTTAAAGAGGAATCTCACCTCACTCAATTCCCTTGAGGCTAAAGGGTACAAGTATGTTGGTGAAAATGGAGTTCTGAAAGTTAGCAAAGGCTCTCTTGTAGTGATGAAGGGAAATAGAAAAACTGGAAACCTGCATGTCTTGCAAGGCTCCATAATCATAAGAGATGCTGTAGTTGCTACTACGTCAGTGAGTGACAGCGAGGTCACTACATTGTGGCACTTGCGTCTTGGCCACATAAGTGAAAATGGGATGATTGAACTAAGCAAACGAGGACTTCTTGATGGACAGGGCATCAACAAACTGAAGTTTTCTGAACATTGTGTTCTTGGTAAGCAGACAAGAGTTAATTTCTCTAAAGGAACACACAATACAACAGGTATTTTGGATTACATCCACTCTGACGTTTGGGGTCCGTCTAGGGTGCCCTCTAATAGAGGTGCAAGTTATATGCTAACTATTGTCGACGATTACTCAAAAAAAGTTTGGGCTTTCTTCCTGAAGAAGAAGAGTGAAGTGTTTTCCACTTCCAAGGAGGGAAAGTTATGATAGAAAAGCAGACGGGGAGGTTTGTGGAACGTCTTCGTACAGACAATGGTCTAGAGTTCTGTTCCGACGAATTTAATTCTCTATGCAAGGCTGAAGGGATTGTGAGACATCACAACGTTCGTCATACTCCACGGCAGATTGGTGTAGCCGAACGGATGAATAGAACGTTGATGGAGAAGGTGCGTTGCATGCTTCTTAATTCTGGTCTACTAAAGAGTTTTTGGGATGAAGCAGCAAATTTGGCTTTCATCTTGTTAATATATCTCCTTCTACTGCATTTGACAAGAAGACTGCACAATAGATATGGTCTGGTGCTCCACCAAACTCTTCTAATTTGAGGATTTTTGGTTGTCCCGCATATCTGCATGATTTCCAAGGAAATTGTATCCTCGTTCGAAAAAGTGCATTTTTCTTGGCTATAAGCATGTCATGAAGGGTTACAAACTTTAGTGTCCAGAAACAAGAAAGGTTATCATCAGTCGGGATGTTATCTTTGATGAAAGTTCGATGATATACGTTGCAGCTCCTAAAGACTTGCATTGATGCTCCACAAGAATCTAGTTCACAAGTTGAGGTGGAGATCGAATCAAAATCCGCGGCAACTTCTCAAGAAGATTCAATTTCAGATCACCTGAAGCTCCACATCACTGTATTGCAAAAGATAGAGGAAGGCGTGCGATAAAGCGTCCTGAAAGACTCATTGAAAGTAATTTGGTTGATTTTGCTTTGAATGTGGCTGAGCAAGTTGAGTTTGTGAGGAACCCTCCTCATACAAGGAGGCAATTACTTCTAAGGATTCTACAAAATGGATTGGTGTTATGCATGAGGAGTTGGAATCGCTTCACAAGAATGGTACATGAGACCTAGTGAAGCTACCTAAAGGCAAGAAAGCCGTTCACTACAAATGAGTATTTAAGAAAAAGGAAGGCACACCAGGAGTTGAAGATGTAAGATATAAGGCGCGATTGGTTGCTAAAGGCTATAGCAAAGTTCCCGGTTTATACTTCAATGATATATTCTCTCCGGTGGTGAAGCATACTTCAATATGAGCTTTACTTGGTATTGTTGCTATGCATGATTTGGAGTTTGAGCAGCTTGATGTGAAGACCGCATTTTTACTTGGAGATCTAGAGGAAGACATCTACATGCAACAACCTAAGGGACACACAATTATTGGAAAGGAAGACTATGTATGTTTCTTGAAGAAATCTCTCTATGGTCTGAAGCAGTCACCGAAGCAGTGGTATAAGACGTTTGATCACTTTATGATGACTTGTACCTTTAAGAGAAGTGCTTTAGATAGTTGTGTCTACTTCATAGTTGGCGAAGAAGGGTCATTTGTTTATCTTCTATTATATGTTGATGGTATGTTGATAGCTACAAACAATCAAGAGGAGATAAAGAAGGTGAAGATCCAACTCAATGTTGCGTTTGATATGAAGGATCTAGGAGCTGCAAAGATAATTGGTATGAAGATTACTAGAGATAGAAAAGTCAGCACATTATGCCTAAGTCAGAAAGGGTATATTGAAAAAGTTCTCCATCGGTTCAACATGCAGAATGCAAAGCCGATTAGTACTCCGTTAGCAGCTCATTTCAGACTCTCATCTGCTTTGTCGCCACAATCAGACGAGGAGGTTGACTACATGTCACGAGTTCAATATTCTAGTGCAGTTGGATCACTCATGTATGCTATGATATGTTCACGTCCGGATTTAGCACATGCTGTTAGTAGATACCTTGCAAATCCCAGGAAAATAATACTGAAAGCAGTTCAATGGATTTTTCGTTATTTGAGAGGTTCAAGTGGTGTTTCCCTGAAGTTTGGGAAGACTAGTGATGGAGTTGTTGGATATGCAGATTCAGATTATACTGGTGATCTAGATAAAAGAAGATCTCTTACGGGCTATACCGTCAGCATTGATGGTCGTGCTATTGGTTGGAAGTCTATTTTTGCAGAGCACAATTGCATTATCCACTACGGGGGCTGAATATATGGCCATCACATAAGCTTGTAAGGAAGCTATTTGGTTGAAAAGTTTGTTTGGGGAGTTGAAGAATGAGTTGCAGATTACTACCGTTTTTTGTGATAGTCAAAGTCCTATCCATCTCACAAAATATCAGATGTTTCATGCGAGGACTATGCACATTTATGTGTGTTATCACTTTATACGTGAAGTTGTTGCTCGTGGTGATATAGTTGAACAAAATTAGTACTCATGACAATCCTACAGATATGATGACAAAGATACTTCCCCTTGCTACCAGAGGCGGACACAAGGGGGTGCGTGGGGGTACCAACGCACCCCCCAATTTGTTGTGTTATCCCATATATTAGTACATTTTTTGTCTACCTAAATAATAACATGCACCCCCCATTTTAGATACCAACCTGCAAAGCCCATTTCCCAAATAAATCAATAATAACAGGCTTAATTTATTCTCTTTTTATTTCTAAATCACATGGCCCAATTTCTACTTTAATATTTATATATTAGTAAGTGGGCAGAAGTGAATGTTTAGAAATGGGCCATCAATTTGATTAAAATGTACAATTCAAAAATAGGCCCAAAGAAATTTGTTGATCTTCTTCTTTAATCCTCTTCTACATACGTAACTATTACAATTGAATTTATAACTTGACAGGTAGTGAGACAAATAGAGAACGAAGTCACGAACAGAACTATAACGTGAAATAGATTTCGAAAGAGATCCAGACCTCCGTAAGATGATATGGGATTATCCGGATTATAAAAGAGATGAGATGATGCGACGTTATCTAATAGCAGGTCCTCATCGACCAAATCCTTCTGGAAAAGTCGACAAATACAAGAGAAAGTTTTTGAGTTCTGACTCGCTATTTTTGTCGTTTTCATGGTTTTTGTATATTATTTTAGACTCATTATTTTGTCATTTGTATATGTTATAAGTACTTTTGACTTCCTTATACTCATTGTTATATTATCTTTTCTCAAAAAAAAATTTCAGGGGCTCCGCCCCTGCTTGCTACGTTCAAGCATGGTTTGAATTTAGTTAGCCTTACTTGATGAGTTATGCCCTTAGGGGTTTTGTGGAGGAAGTGGAGTTTTTCTTATCATAGTTAGAGTTTTCTCGTTTTTGAGGGATTTTTCGCCACGGTGGAGATTTGTTATAACATATGGTTAAAATCATAATCCTTTAAGGAAATTGAGTCATATCCTACATCGGATAATTAATGAAGTTTATCATTAATTTTTCCCTATAAATAGATAGGTTCCCTCATTATTTTACTTACACACATCTGAGAATTAGTCTTTGTGTCTAGGAACATATTCCGAAGACCCGAATTTGTATTCTCCACTTTTATAGTGGATTTTCTTCCCTCCACCCGTGCACGTAGGTCTATTGACCGAACCACGTAAATTCTTGTGTCCTTGTTTCATTTATTTTCTCGTATTTCGTTTACTCGTATTTTATAACAAGTTTCCACTATACATTTCCTTCATATTAACTAATCCTATAAATAATTCCAATTTCAATATATCTAAACTTACTAGATTTTTCTTCTCTCACTCTAATACTGAATTCTCTACTCAATTTGATAGTTAACCGATAGCAATTTAAATTGATACATCGAATATATAAAATCATTTTGTTTTCCATATTATTTCCACTCACAAATAAAAGTCAAAATCTTTATCTGAATCCGATTTTAATGGCCGAGGTCCAAAAACATCGTTCTTTTACTTTTTCCATTTTTCTATTTCAGTATCATAAATCCGGATCTCAAAAGGGTGGGGGCAAGTCACCATATTATCAAAAGGATCAATCTCTACAAATATTTTTTCCAATAGCGTAATATAATCTTTGTAGCATGCACAAGTAGAAAGATCATCCAAATGTATCGGTCGGGCAGTACGAGTAGGTTTTCTGACGATCATTTTAGCTACTATGCTTCTTCCTCGCCGTCGGCCAAAGTACCCACGGCTCTTAGAGCGCTATCCGACGTCGGGCCCAGTGAGCTACCGATGTACGAGCCGCTGTCCGAGGCGGCTAAGAAGGATAAATCGCGGGCCAGGTTTGCAGCCAAGGCCGTTCACGCCATCCCTTTAGTGCTACTCATCTGTGCATTAATTCTTTGGATTTTTTCTGATCCAGGTTAATCCTTCTCCCTTCTTTCTCATTGCTTTGTTTTACTTATCCTATGCATCCTGTATAATTCCATATATTAATTTGATAGTGATATGGAGTATTTGTTAATCTGCAATTTCTGGGAGAATATGCAAATCTAAGGATTGAAATACAATTGGGAAAGAGGACAAACAAGAAAGTTTTAAAAGTTATAAGGAAATTGAAATCAATTACATAATTTTATTAGGGGGGTCATGTCCTAAATCAAATATAGAGACATTCGAAAAATCCAAAAAAAATATTGATACATTCGATAAACTTTAGTGAAAGTAATTTCATGTAATTAAGAAGCTACTTAGTTCATAAATTGATAGTGTTTCAAGTTTTACGTTGATGACATAATTATTAATCGTGACAGACTTATTTATACCGATTCGTTTATTACGTAAGAAAAAGAAAAATAAAGGAAATTACACTAGGTTATTCTTCCATAACATGAAAAGTCATTTATGGTCATATTATATCGCATGCAATTTTAGGAATGTTAGGAGAAGAATAAAAAGGGCAATCAATATATTTGGATATAATTGGCAATGTATTTTCATAGAAAAAGTAAAGGAATAAAACGCAAATTTAGTGCCTATATACTTTTGGATTTTTAGAATTTTGGTGCATATACTAAAATCAAGTTATTTTTTGTTCTCATACTTATCAAATGCTTCCAATTTGGGTGCTCAATCAATTCAACCGTTATTTTTTATAAAGAGAAAATGTATCTGTAAAATTATGATCACAATTTCCTAAAATAGTTTGTGTTATATTCTTATTAAATTTTTAAACTTTAATTAAATTAACATTCTAAACCTCTTTTATTGTACATCCTTTACATTTAATTTAATTGAACTTAAATTAAATACATTCTTGATTGTAAGTAATTTAATATAAATTATACCCGCCCCACAATTCTTGTAACATTTTCCTTTTTAGGATGTCCTACCATTCTTGTAACATTTCCTAAAATGGATAATTATTACACACACTTTTTTTGAGGGCCCCACATCTCTACTCACAACCAACAACTCTCCTAAAATGTCGCGCCGGAAAGAAATGTTACAAGAATCATGGGACGGAGGGAGTATTATTTATTGTACATAATTTAATTGAACGTAAATTAATTTACAGTCTTTACCTTTAGGCCCCGTTAGGTTGTCAGGAAAGTAATGTTGTCAGGGAATATGATTCTGTAGAATATGATTACAAGGAAAATGATTAAGGAAAGTAAAATTACTGAGAAATTTTATTCAGTGGAATATGATTCTAAAGAAAGCAGATTACTTGCACTTGTTTGGTTGATACTAGGAAATGTGAAATCATGTTATTAATAATATGAATAAAATATATTTATCATCAATTATTTGTTAATTGTCATATTATTATTTTATAAATATATAAAATCAACGAAAATATTATTATAGGTTTTATTACATAATTTATAATAAAATATTCAAAATATTTAGTTAAAAAATCTTTTTTAATATCAATAAAATCTTTTTTAATAATAAGAATAATAATAATAATAATAAATATTTGTTAAAAACATCTTTTTTAATATTAATAACATCTTTAATGATAATAATAATAAATTTATTAAAGTACTCACTTATTTTAATAATAATATTTTTCATAAAAAAAATTTAAGAAAAATAGTTATTATTAAATAAATATTATTGTTCATAAATAAAAATAATAAAAATATAAATAAATTAAAATATTTTTAATTTATAAAAATATATTAACTATAAATTAATAATATTATTATTCAATTATAACTAATTATTATTCTATTTTTAATAATAATAATAATAATAATAATAATAATAATAATAATAATAATAATAATAATAAATTACTTTCCTTGTACCAAGGAAAAAGAATACTATTCTAAACAAGGAAAAAGAATCCACAATTATTACACCATTTTTCTTATTTCTAGGATTCTTATTACTTTCCTAGTATTTTGCTAAAATTGAACCAAACACAAAATTTTAAGATTTTGGAATCAAATTACTTTCCATATACTACCAAACACAGGATTTTAACAATTTGAAATCAGATTACTTTCCTGAGGCAGAATCCTTGTGAAACAAATGGGGCCTTATTGTAAATACTTAATTTTAATTTAAATTAATTTATGTTCTTTATTGTACATAACATAACATAAATAATTTAATTTAAATTAATTTACATTCTTTATTGTATATAATTTAATTGATTTTAACTTATACATTATTTTTTGTACATAATTTAATTAAATATAAATTAATTGTAAAGTATATATGTACATTAAAAGAGGTTCTCACTTTGAATTTAAATAAATTGTAAAGTATTTAAATAAATATATAACAAAAAACAATTTTGGAAAAATGTTGATCGTGATTTTACAATTACACCCTTCATTTTTTTAACAAAGTTAATGGTGAGTTACCGGTGAACTGACGGAGGCATCAAAGTCAGAAGCATTTGGTAAGTTTGATTACTAAAATTGAGTTTTTTTTTTTCGTATAGCACCAAAACTCAATTGAGATTCATGAATTTGAATTCTGTCAATGTTTTCTATGTCAAAATATCTAAAGAACAGACGTCAATAGGTGCTGTGCATGGAGTCTTCAGTTGTATATTTTGCTTCTCTAACTGTGACTATTAATTATAATGTGAGAGATTAATTGAATTTTACAATGCAGACATCTCCATAGGAGGGAATTCTGGTGCAGAAAAAATCCAAGGAATGGTGAATAAAGGGTACTTAGCCAGCGATGGTAGTGGACATTTTCCTCTGCACATGGGAGCCCTGTCTGATCCCGTTGAAGACACCAATACTATTTTGTCACAAACCAGATCATCATAATTAACATCATCGATGGCTCAATAAGAAAATATATTACGATGCATTCGTGTTAATTTTTAATGTAGTTTTTGAATTAGTCTGTTCACAATGCCAGGAGCTATGTTTTTTTGAAGATCAAGAATAATGATGTTTCTCTAATCATGAATATATATATATATATAGCTTAATAATGCTATTTAAACATATGTATATCGATCTCCCCGTGAATGTTATAAATTTTGTGGCCTGTTGTGAGCTTGGACATCTTTATACGTGATTGATGATTCCTAGTTGCATAACTAATTCAAATTCTTGCAGTCTCTCAGCTGGTGTTGTAGCATTGTAACACATCGTAAAATCTTGTTAGATCATTGGGGTCAGAAGATCATATGTCAGGGAGTTTTAGTTTTATCTAAGGCACGTATTCATTTGAAGACTGAAGCTACGAAGCCCCTGAAGTTGTGAATGTCTGATAATTAAGACCGATGCCGTATTATGACGATGATGATAGTGCGGGGGAGGACCGGATAAGGCGGTGGTGCTGAGCTGGCGGTGGAAATTAGAGGTTTTACGCAGCAGTTTGTGGTGATGCGACGCAAGGAGACGGAGAAGAAGAAGTTGGAGATGATTGTTGAGGCATTGAGGAGGATGGTTGGTATAATTGGGAGGGTGGTTGGAGATCATAAAAGGGCGAAATTAGCTCAAGAATCTTGATTTTGCCGATGTCCTATTTTTTAATTATTTTAATTTCATGTGATTTTTCATGATATAACTATCTTATAATTGATAGGCATTTATAAATCCAAATCGACCGCTCAAATAAGTGCCTTCGTCAAATCCATTCGATGAAAATTAGGATCCAAAAAATTATCTCTATGAGAAAATCGAAGAGGTAGATTCCGAAAAGAACTGCCCCACCGCCCTCAAGGAAATGATAGACTCCGGCGACGGGAGATCGTCGATGCAGACAGCTGCACCCGTCTCGGGCAATGAAAGTCAAAATTGCAGTGGTGAAGACGTGTGTGATTGAGAGATGGAGTGAAATTAAAATGTACTTTTGGTTTAGAGACGAGTCTTTAGGTGTAGAGGGGAGTCGAAGTTTTAACTCAAATGCAAAAGTAAGTAGTTACTGAGTTTGCTTGCATAATGAGTTTAGCTTACCAGATAAACTTTCTGATTGCTTTCACTGAGTGATTCAGTCTATTGAATGTTTTTTACTGACTAAAGTCAGTCAACTAGTTGTTCAGTACTAGAATAAGTGTGGAAATATGTAGGTCCAACTTTTAATCGTTTATTTTCTAAAAACGTTTCCTTACTGAAATTTGTTCAGTATATTAGTTCGTGTATTAAAAACCTTTGCTGAAAAGCTATACATGCATTGATTTTTAGAGTATGACACGGAAATTTTAGAGTGGTTCGGATATGCAAGATCCAACGTCCACTTTCTTATTTGCAGGAGTTCTTGATTAGATTATACTGCAAATCTCAGTCGATCTGATAATAGGACATATTTCAACTACTTATGGTCCTAGTGACTTTACAATGATTTCAAGCACGGAGTTTTGAGGGTTTTCTAAAACTAAGAAGGAGTTCTTACAATGAGAATTGTTCGGTGGTGAACTCCTTAGGTTTCTAAACTTATGATTTTACAAGGATTGGCTTAGATGTTAGAGAGGGAACTAAATTACTCAAGAGATGAGAATTTGGATAGGTTATATGTTCTAAGATTCTCAATTGAGTTTACTTTGAGTTCGCTAGAGAGAGTGTGCTTGTATGCTTGTGTTCTCGTTCTCTTCATGCATGGAAGATTATCTCTATTTATAGTCGTGACTTAGAAATAGATCCATTGGAGGGTACTTAGACATGTGTCAAAACATGACAAGCAATGACCATCTTGTAATTTGAATTGCATTGTAGATTTTCTCTCTTTTTCAGCGTTTAAAGGCTTGAGGTTGAATATAGCTTTATGTTAGGATAAGTACAGTGCTGCCAGCTTCTCATTGGTCGAGCTCAGTTGGTAGTTGATGCTTGTTCATAGCAAGGCTAATATGAGTTGACTTCTTCTGATATCTTGGACACTTTACCGAATAGACCTCCACTGACGTTCTATAATATCTTCAATGTTGACCGCTTCTTTTGACATTACACACTCATTCAGTAGATTTTATCAGAGTTCTACTCTCATAGATTGTTGGTCTAGAGATGAGTCTTCAGGGGTGGGGGGGGTGAATGTTGGGCTTGTATACTGAAAGCATTGTACATATTTGCTTGTATATAATGTTTCATGTTACCACTATTATTATTCTCCAATCTAATTATTATAATTGCACAATTTAGTCCATTATCTCACAAGAATTAGATCATATAGTGTGTTGTAGATCACATAATACTGTAGTGATTGGTTGAACTAGTGAGATATAAACAGTTATCACAGCTGAGACAACTTTAGGACAAGTTGTCGGTTTAGGCTCTAATGTAGATAAGAAGTGACTTGTCTTGGTTACTTGTCTATGTTGATACATTTTATGTATTGATGGATCGTGGTGAAAAGTGTTCTTCTATCTGACCCGTGTGAAGAACCAAGGTCTCGGAGACTCATCTGATCTTAAGCTTGATGAGATTTCAGCTAAGTGCACGCGACTAGCTATCACTTTGACTTACTATGGGTGAGGGTCATCGCAACCGTATATCTCTGTATCTTGGATGAGTGTTGTTGCGTGTAGCTCAGGATGGTTATCTGCATCATGCATCCGTATCCTATTAAAAGGTTGATGATATCCCCTTGAGGAGCTCGAAAGGTTTATCATACTAAACCCTGCAGGTTGATTAAGTTCAAGTCCAATAATAAGGTTGAGTGGTACTGCTCAAGGATAAGATATTAATTGTATTAAGTAGTCAGTAAACTTAATAAATTAATGGATATTCGATATCTTAAATACCGGGATTAACTGAAGTTAAAAATACAAGCTCTGACTCAACTTTTGGAATAAAGGGGTAAGTCAGCATAGATTCTTTAGTGGAATGAATCTATGTTTGTGAATTAATAAATTATGGGTTGAGTATGGAAAATTAATTCACTTGATGTCCGACTTTATTTCTTGTATTAGGTCTCTGGTTTGCCCCTAACATATGTCCAGTTGTATGCGACATTTTCTCTCAAACTCACTAGGCTACTTCATTGCTTAGAATTGTTTGGCCCTTTAGTGGACCAAAATAATTGGTGATGGTGTAGTGGCCCCTTTTACTATTGGATTGGGCTTTGAGTCAAAGGCTCATTAGGGTTCCTTTGACTAACTCTTATAAATAGGGAACAAATGGGCCACTTGTTCACACTTGTCTTTCTAGTTTTGTGTGCCGTAAAGTGTGAGTCCGAGTGAAATACTATCAAGAGCCTTCTAGTGTCTCCGTCCATCCAGAGTTGAGAGCTCGGGCACGAGAACAATCCAGAAGACCTTTTCAGGATCAAGTCATGAAGATCGTATTCTAGGACAATCCTCAGGTATTATTTCCTATAGTGAATACACTTGAGTCCAAGTCTCAACTCAAACACACAAGTCAGTCTTTTATTGAAAATGCTCACTGAATAATTCAGCTAGCTTAAATAACTTTCTGATCGCGTGGGCAGAGTGATTCAAGATATTGAATACCGTCTACTGGCTTTAGCCAGTCTATAATAAACTCAGTAGATGAATAAAGTGCGGAATGTGTAGGCCCGTTTTTTATCGTCTCTTGTTTGAAAAACATTTTTACATGAAACTGTTCAAGTTATGTTTGTGAGTATATTCAGAATTACTGAAATTTGACTTATGATTTTTCAAATTTATTTCATGCAGAATGCACAGGCAGTTTTTAAAGTAGTTTGGATATGCAAAATCCTACATCTACTGTCTTGAATACTCAAGAGGTCTTGTATTAATTATACTAAGCAAGTCTCAATCGATCTGTTCACTAGACAGATCTCTAGTTATAGTCCTAGTGTTGGTCCCGAGAGTAGACGAGTCTTCAGGTGTGGAATACACCTGAGTCAAAGTTAAGCAACGAGCCCGACAGTCAGTACTGCTGAATCAGTACTGCTGAACGCGTGGGCAGAGAATCCTTCTACTGAGTACGGTCTACTGAATTCAGTCAGTAGAACAGTAGTTCAGTATCAGGTTTCGAGTGCGGGAGAGTAGGCCCAAAAGAATATTCGTCTAAGTCTGAAATCACCGTTTTTATGCTATTTGATTTAAAGTCAGTTTTATGCAAGTGAACAATTAAGCAGAGCGACAATAAATCAACACAGTTTTTAAAGTGGTTCGGATATCAAACGATCCTACGTCCACTGTCCTCAAAAGATCAGGAGGCTATTTATTATACTGAGATAGTCTCAGTCAGCTTGTACACAGGACAAACTGCGGCTTGGGGATTATACTGAGCAAGTCCCAGTTTACAAAGGTATCAAACTGAAGCGTTTGACTAACTCTCCAACTATGAAGGAGTCCTTTTACAATAAGGAACAAGTTCAAATATGAACTCCTTCGTCTAAGCTATGGATATTACAATAAGATCAGCTTAGATTAGATAAGGAACGAGATAGAACTCTAGAGAGAAGAACTATAAGAATATATCTATGAAAGATTAAGTTCTTCTCTGGATATGGCTTGAATCTTCTAGAGTTTTTGTTCGGTTGAGCTCGGTTCCTTGGATGTGTCCATCATCGTCATGTTTGACCTCACATCTTCTGCTCTGCGTGAAGACTCTTCTCTATTTATAGAGGTGACCTAGGCATATGTCCGTTGGAGAGGACGATGCCAAGTGTCACTCTATGGGGTAGCAAACGGCTTTATTTGAATTCTGTAGAGTCCACTATCTTTAATGAAAGTTTTTGACTTGCAGCTTTATGTCGGAGACTCTGCCAGCTGGCTGCTTGTCATTGGTCGAGGTACAGAGAGTGATTGAGACCTATTCAGAGTTCAAGGTGATATTGAAGCTGACTTCTCAGATGTACGACCTCGGACAACTCTATTGAATTTGTTCTTCTGAAGTCCATGGTCAGTTAAAGAATATGACCGACCGTTGCTGAGTCTGATCTTGATTCTATAGATAACTCCTGCTGAGTCTGCTTTACTGAAGATCAACTTTGAGTACAGTGAACTACTCCTGCTGAGTTCGGGCCGATCGAGTCCTTTCGCATATCTTGCTCCTGCTGAGTCCAGTATTTACTGAGTCTTCTATTGAATGCACATCTGTTGAACTTTAGCTAGTCTACTGAGTTCCTAATACGGTGAACTCACTTAAGCTATAACAATATCGAAAGCTCATCATCCAGCTAGGGTTTTGGGATCTTCAAATCTATCGTAGTGAACCTAATTCCCAACACCTAGTGACTTTACAAGGTTTCAAACACGAGGTTTGAGTTTCTCTAACTAAGAACGAGTTCTTACAATAAGAACAGTTCAATAAACATGAACTCTTTCAGTTTCTAAGCTTATGATCCATCAAAGATAGCTTAGAATAGAGACTAGGAACATAATATCTCGAGATATAAGAACTAAAAGGTTTTCTATCTATGAAGTAAGTCCCTCCCTAAATTTGCGTTAAGTTTGTTATAGCTTGAGAGCTTGAATGCTTGGTTTTCCCGATGCCTTCAACGTTTGAAGTACAATCTCCATTTATAGTCTTGACTCATGAAAAAGACCCGTTTGAGGGGATCTAGATACGTGTAAAAAACAACAAGGAAAACGATCATCTTCAATTTGAACGATACTGTAGAGATTCTCTCTTTTTTAGTCTTTAGGGCAGCTTCGTGTCAGTTTAGGTACTGTGCTGACAGTTCCTCATTGATCGAGGTTGAATGGTATGTGAGGCTTGTTCAAATTTCAAAGCAGATGCTGAGTTGACTTCCTCTAATACATCGGACTGAGTTGTCCTCTACTGACATTCTTCTGATAAGTTCAGCTTCATGCCGATTCCTTTGTATTGATGTTCAACACACCTTCAATAGGTTCTGAGTGACCTTATTGAGTCTTATCTACTAAGTTTGTCTAGCTGAGAAAACTTTATGCTAATAAGTCTATCAACTATTGAATTCTAGCTAGTCTACTCAGTTCCTAACATACTGAACTCTACTAATCTATTAAATTACATGGTTCACCATGCAGCTAGGGGTTTGGAATCTTCAAATCTTATCTAACACTGAATCATTCCCAACAGAAACTGGTAATTAGGTTTTTCTACTGAATACAAAACAACTACTGAAAATGCTATCTAGCCTACTGAGCTCTACTAATCTATTATATTACATGGTTCAACATGTTGAGCTCAACTAAACTATACATATATTATACTATTTTGGTTCATCGATAACCTACGGGTTTTGAGATATTCAAATATTATATAATAATTCATTACCCAACAAATTCCCCCAATTTGATGGTGCCAAAACCCATTACAAACATATAGATGTACGAAAGATATTTTCTTTTAGTGCCAAAACCTAATATAAGAAAATATGAAAGTGTGAATGTGTGTCAGTAGTAATTGTGTGAATTTTAAGATACTAAGGCCATTTAGATAGTGAGTTATTCTCGGGCCAAGTTGAGAATTGTTTTCATTAATAATTGGAAGTTACAATTACATATGTTCAGTTTCAGCTATACTACAATGAGATTTCTACTTTTGCCTTTTGAACTTCTGAGCCTTCTTCTGAAATTTTTGAGACTTTGCTTTAGGATTAGTAAGTCCATAAAGATTGTATACATCTGACCTTAACTACATAATCTCATATGTATCATCAATTTCATCATCATAGATTTTTTTCAACCTAGTAGCTTTAGGGATCTCTTTCTCAATCTCCAGTTCACTGACTTCTCCATTCAGCTTAGTTGGAGGCTTGAGAGTTGAATTATGGCGCATTGATCTAAATTCCTTCTACTTCAACCAGTAATTTGAGATCTATTAACAAATCAACATCCATCTGCTCAAACAATTCTTCAAATATCTTATCTGCTAATTCTGTGTTATCCCACAACTTCCATCCATATGCTCTTTGTTGAACTCAACTTTCATTGTCTCTCATCTCTAACTCATGTTGTTAGACACCCACTTGTCTACATGAGCATAATAGATTGCTTTTAAGTTGGGGTTTACATTCAACTGCCTGAGGCCTCTTCTGTAGTATTCTGAGGTCGTTGGAATTTCTCTACTCTTCTGAGGAGGACTCTCTCTATCTTCCCTCACTATTCCTTCTTGATCTTCCCTCTGCTTCTCTTCAAATTCCTTCTCTCATATAACTTCTAGCTATCTCGCTTCCTCTTCAGAATACAATTCTATGTTTATTAGGTTCCATATAGCAGCGTGCTCAGCGTTTGGATTTTCTCTATTCTGAGCTTCTTCTTCTTCTTGTACTTCTTGTACTGAGAGCTCTTCTTGAACCTTCTCTTTGGGAGCTTCTGTTTTCTCCTCTTCTGAATCTTGTGATCTAGGCCTTTTTTTTGTAGGTCTAGAGGTTCTAGCCTTTCTCAGAATTCTCTTTTTAGGATGTTCACTGATTTCTTTTTCATCTTCATCTGAGGCCACAG
Source organism: Lavandula angustifolia (assembly GCA_028984105.1). NCBI lineage: Eukaryota > Viridiplantae > Streptophyta > Magnoliopsida > Lamiales > Lamiaceae > Lavandula > Lavandula angustifolia. The sequence continues at coordinate 11,160,852 of CM054818.1, read as the reverse complement.
TAAATCTGGCTACTTCCTCGATTTCTTCGTCAATAGTTTCTTTACTTTTGTTAGCATCTGTATCCTTGGCCTTCTTTGCTCTAAGAGCTTTTTGAACAGGCTTTAGTTGAGCCTTTCCTTTCCCTGATTCCTTCCTTCCCCCTTTTTGACATCTTCATTTATGTATGCCAGGGAGTCATAGGTAAGGATTTTAACCTTCAGTAAGCAGCTCGTCATATAGAGTTTGCAGATTAGAGAGTCTATTAGCAACATTACTCATATTCTCTCCATGGCAGAGGATATCAGTTTGCCACTCTTCTTGTAGTTGCTTGAGAGCTTATTCATGATAAAGACGAGTCTTGTCCAGGTTTGCAACTAGCTGACTTTTAGTATTCCGCTGAGTGTCTAACATAGCTCTGTTATATTTGGACAGAAGCTTGTCTATTTGTTCAAATGTGGAAATTTGTGTAGCCGTACTCTGAACGAGCATGGAAGTAGATGTTTCTGCCAGGATGCCAGTGATGAAGGCGACTTGTGCTGCGATGGTTTGCTGAATCTTTTGTTGGAATGCAGCTTCATGAGCTTTCAAAGTTTTGGCGACAATGGCATCTAGGTCAGGAGTGGTAGCTGCACCTAGCCTTTTAAAAGTGCACACAAAAGCAGTCAGTGAGTTTATCTTTTCATTCAGAGCCTTGGTGCACTTATTCAACTTGAAATGCACGTCTTTTGCCAAAAGCCAGTTCTTCTCCCCTTGTCGATCTAGGAACTTATTGATGTTGTGTGCCGATAATTCCTTCATTGGCTTTGGAGCCTCTGTTAAGAAGTGCACACAGTCTGTTATTCTGGTGCCACAACTTTCTGAGATACAACTATCGTACTAGAGGGAGGAGGAGGAGGAGGTGGTTGAGAATCGTCATTTTCTTTTATCCTTTATCAGAATCATCCTCGGCAGTTTTCCAAGCCCTGCATCCTTGGGCGAGCTAGGCACTAGTGGAGCAACTGCATCATCATCTTTTTCACTGGGATCCCATAGATGAGTCTCACCCGTCTCAATAGCTCTGTCCTTCTTGTTTAGGAGTAATAGCATGGCGGCCCTTAAGTCGTCCATGGATTCAATATCCGAAGGCTCCCCATCTGGACTAGCTGCCTTCGATTTTTCAAGCTCCTTCTTGGTCAAGTGTCTTCTCTTTGGCTTTTCCAACGCATGAGCAGGGGATGTGTGCTGATTGGTTTCTGCTGATTTTCATTTCCCTTTCACATTAGCCCCTGTCCTAAAGATTTCTTTGCCATAACTATTTTTTGAAATTTCATGGATGTCAATAAGAAACTCATGAGGTCAAAAATTAAGTGAAATTGTCTTCTTAAACTATTAATTAAGTGAAGCTGTTATTTGTACTACTGGGGATTGCGTTTCAGCTCATGTTCAAAAAATTGCTGCTAACTTTTAACATTTTGATATGTCTGCTTCTGCAAGTGTTAAAATTGATGCAGATAACTATTTCCTATAGTCACTTGATGAACATAGCACGTTCAGCGTTCAGATCTCCCCTTCTTGTATTTTAGTTGATTCTTCCTTCTGTCCGTATTTAAAAGAAGGTTCGAAGTTCAACTTTAATCGTTAATATCATGTTTTTAAATCTGGCATTTTTGTTGATCATATGATTAAGTTGCCTCCTGTGTTAAATTATCCGGAATATACTATTCTCTCTCTTGAAGATATGTAACCTACTCCTCTTCCAACATTCAGCTAACTCTATAACATTCAGCTTCCTGTTTGGGAAGGGTTATCTATCCTTAAAGCCAACATTCCTTTGACACATATCTAGTATCATAACTGATACCTTAGTACCATATAACATTTTTCCCTTTTCCAACTGTTTCACATTCATTTTGTCTACTTTGAAGTTTTGCTTCGAGTTCGCCGCTGAAGTAATCAACCCAGTTGATATTTACGCCATAATAGTTGTATCTTAGGACCTGATCTAATGATCTTGCTTGACTGGTCAGAATCTGAGTGACAATGTCCAGAACTTCCGTCATGCTGTCATGCAGCGACGACAGATGCGCTTCAATTCTTACACGCCAAACCGCATAATTCTTGGCTGAGAACATGGGCACCATCCTTATACCCGACATAATAGATATTGTGGAAATACAATACAAGATGCAAAGAAAGAAAAAGTGTTTTTTAGAAACTGTTATAGATCACTGTAATTCAGAAAATGGTGATCAGAAGAATACCGCTCTGATATTAATTATTGGCCGAGTCTCTAGGTGTAGAGGGGGGGGTGAATACACCTGAGTCCAAGTTTCAACTCAAATGCTAATGTCAGTATTTTATTGAATATGCTTGCTTAATAGCTCAACTCGCCAATTTAACTTTCTGATCGCCTGAGCAGAGTGATTCAGGATACTAAATACGATCCACTAACTTGAGTCAGTCTAGAGTAAACTCAATAAAAGAATATAGTGCAGAATTGTAGGCCCATTTTTATCGTCTCTTGTTTGAAAAATGATTTTACTGAAAACTGTTTAAGTTATGCTTGTGTTATATTCAGTTTTACTAAAAATCTGAATTATGAATTTTCAAATCGATTTTATGCAGAGTGAACAACAAACTAATAAAACTATAAATGCACAGGTAATTTTTTAAAATGGTTTGGATACATAAGATCCTACGTCCACTGTCTTGAATAACCGGGAGGTCTTGTATTTATTATACTGAGCAAGTCTAAGTCGATCTGTTCAAACACAAGGTTTAAGTTTCTCCAACTAAGAAGGAGTTCTTACAATAAGAAAAGTTCAACAAATATGAACTCCTTCAATATCTAAGCATATGATCTATCAAGGTTAGCTTAGAATAGAGAATGGGAACAGAAATAACTCTAGAGAGAAGAACTATTAATATGTATATCTATGGAGAGATTTCTTCGCTGGATTCGCTTTAAGTATGCTAGAGTTTATAGTGGTTGAATGCTTGATGTTCCCGGTGTCTTAAACGCTTGAAAATCGATCTCTATCTATAGTCTTGACTCGTGAAAAGATCTGTTGGAAGAGACATAGACAAGTGTTAAAAAAGACAAGGAAAATGGTTAACTCGAATTTGAATGCTATTGTAGGGATTCTCTCTTTTTCAATCCTGAGGACAACTTTATATCAGTGCAAGTACAGCGCTAGATGCTCTCATTGGTCGAGGTTGAATGGTAGGTGATGCTTATTCAATCTACAAAGCAGATTCTGAGTTGTCTTCTTGTGATACCTCGGACACTTTAACTAAGTTGTCTTCTACTGATATTCTTCTAAAATATTCAGCTTGCATGCTGATTCCTTTGTACTGATGTTTAACACATCTTCAGCAGGTTCTGAGCAATCCTACTGAGTCTCCAATACTGAGACCATCCAACTAAGGCAAAATATGCTACTGACTCTATCAGCTGCTGAACTCTAACTAGCTACTGAGTTCCTGACATGTTGAACTCAACTAAGGTATTACATTATATGGTTCATCATTCAGCTATAGGGTTTGGGATCTTCAAATCTTATCTAACACTGAATCATTGACCAACAATTTCCCCCTATTTGATGATGTCACTTTCTCCTTGACAGAATCTGGATGTTGTCTTTATGGTAGCTGATGGATCTCCAATAATAAAATCAGAAGAGTGAGCATCAATCCACAAATGTCTTTTTCTCGTTTCTTCTGCTCATGTTACTTCGGCACAAATAGTAATATGATTAGGAATTTCAATGTACTAATTTGTGTCTGAAGAATTTTATTAAAAAGATTGGGATCTACTGAGTCACCAAGTAGGGGCATTAAGCTCAGGAACATCATCAGTTCCCCCTGAGGTGTTTTTCTCAGTATTGGTCTCAGCTACCACTTGGGTTTCTTCATCGACATAGGTTACCTGGGATTGATTCTATTCAGTAGAATCAATCGGTTCAGCTACATTGCCTGTCGGATGAGTATGTGTTGGTCCAGAGACGAGCCTCAGGTGTAGAACGGGGGAAGGGGAGAGGGGGTGAATACACCTGATGACAAATTCTTACTCGAAACACGAAAGTCAACTTAGCTGAATGTTGCTACTGAACTAGTCTACTGAACTAGTTAGTTGACCAATTAAACTTTCTAGATCGCGTGGGTAGAGAGTCTGTCTACTGAGTACAGTCTACTGACTTATGTCACTGAACCGTAGTTCAGTATTTGAAGTTGTGTGCGGAAGTGTAGGCCCGAAATATATCGTCTCAGTTGAAAAACTCGTTTTATGTTGTTTGATTTAAAGTCAGTTTTATGCAGATGTGAAAAGTAATCAATGAAAGAGCAAATCAACAAAAGCAATTTTTAAAGTGGTTCGGATGCACAGGATCCTACGTCTACTGTCCTGAACAAAGCGGGAGTTCTTGATTAGCTTGTACTGAGCAAGTCTCAGTCGATCTATTCACTGGAAATATACGTTCTTGTTTGCTTATACTGAGCAAGTCTCAGTTAATCTGTACGCTGGACAGATATCTACTTCTAGTCGTAATGACTTTACAATTCTCAACCATGAAGGTTTGAGTTTCTCCAACTATGAAGGAGTTCTTACAATAAGAACAGTTCACAAAGATGAACTCCTTCGAGGTTTCTAGTCTAGTGATATTACAATAAGCACACTTAGGTTAGAGAAGAGTGAACTAAATGATCTCTAGAGAGAAGAACTAAAATGATCTTCAAATGAGCAAGTTCTTCGTTGTGTTAGGCTTTGAGTTCGCTAGAGTATGTTCGTTTGAATGCTTGGTTCCCGGTGTCTTCTCTGCATCAAGACTCTTCGCTATTTATAGCCATCGATTCATGAATAGATCCGTTGGAGGGAGTCTAGACACATGTCGAATAAGACAAGAAAAACGGCCATATTGATTTTGAATATCGGTGTAGAGATTTCCTCCTTTTCAGTCTAGGAGCAGCTTTATGGCAAAGTAGGTAGAGTGATGTCGGCTCCTCATTGGTCGAGGTTATGAGAATAGGTGAGGCTTGTTCAAACTCCAAGTGCACGGTGAGTTGACGTCCTCTAAATCCTCGGACCTTCAACTGAATTGTCTCGTACGTATGCTTCTAAGATTTGTGACCGAATTCCTTTGTAGATTCAGTTATAGCTAATCCAACTGACTTCTTCGATACTGAGTTTCTTCGGCTGAGTGGCGGATCTTCTACTGAATGCACCAACTACTGAACTATAGCTTACTGTTGGTCCGGAGACGATAGTCAGGTGTAGAGGGGGGGGGGGTGAATACACCTGATCACAGTTTCTTTTTCTCAAATGCGAAGGACAGCTGAGCTGTAGGTTGCAACTGATGAACTGTGTCAAATAGTAACCTTCGATCGCGGGTCAGAAGTGTGCCAACTACTGAGCTCTCCTACTGACTTTTGTCAGTACTTGAAACTCAATCGGAGACGTTGTGTGGATAAGAATGTGGGGCCCGGAGATTCGTCTCAGTTTGAAAATGTGATTTTCACAAATCAAGTAATTTTTAGCTAGTGCACTTTGAGAATACGTTTTATGCAAATATATGATTTCGTAACAGTTTGTATGCTATGCAATAAAACAGTAAATAACACAAGCAATTTTTAACGTGGTTCGGATACGCAAGATCCTACGTCCACGGTCCTGCCGAACAGGAGTTCTTGTTGATTTATCTCGAGCAAGTCTCGCGCAAGGAATCTGCGTGACTGGACGGACCTCTTCTAAGTTATAGTCCTTAGCGACTTTACAATTCAAACCGAGGTTTGAAAGGGAGGGGATAATCTCCAACTAGGAAGGAGTTGTTACAGTAAGAACAATCACTAAAAGTGAACTCCTTCGAATTTCTAAACTATAAATTTGGCAATGAGCTTAGCTAGAGAAGAGGGATCTAAAGAACTATAGAGAGAAGAACTAATGATATTCTATTGGGCAAGTTCTTCTCTAGATTGATCTTGAATGCGCTAGAGTTGTTCGAAAGCTTGAGCATTTTTCCCTTGATATCCCGTGCGTGAAGCTCGGATTTCTTCTCTATTTATAGTTGTGAGCAGGCATATGTCCGTTGGAGAAGACGATGCCACGTGTCACAAGCTTCCAAAGAAAACGGCCATATTTTCGAATTATTGCAGCAGAGTTATTGGACACTGTACATGAGAGCAGCTTTAGTTGGTCAGAGCAGATAAAGCGTTGTCGGCTTCTCATTAGTCGAGGTTTGTGGTAGGTGAGATTGTGTCAGAGATCGGAGTTGACTCTCTCTAATCCTCGTATGTCTTCTGCTGACTTTCGAAATGGCATTAGCAGCTGAGTCGTTTTCTGTCGGATACAGTAGACTTAGGACAATCTCTATCTTCTTCGTCTGAGTCAGCTGACAAGAGATATTCTCTTGAGTATGGTCCGCTGATGACTACGAAGGTACTGAGCTTGCATAGAGTTCTTCTGCTGATGTCTATCAGCTGATGAGGTGTCTTCTACTGAGGCGAAGATCAGTTGATGACTTAAGAAGGCAAGCAATTACACTGATGACGTGGGGTTTTGGAAAGTAACTTCATCAGAAGATCAATCCAACAATTTACCCCGTACAGGACTTAGACAAAAAGATATACAATAAAAACAGTCTAGCCTATACATCATCTAGTCCTATCAAGACACTACACTACTGATATCAGCTGGGTTTTGGGATCTTCAATCCATAGTACTACTATGATTTCCCCTAATATTATTTTAACCACTAACAGCTGAATACCATCTACTGACTCATAACCCAACAATTTCCCCCTAATTGATGATGCCAAAACCTCTATAAAATATAAAGAAAGAATACTAAACTACTGACATAGATAGACTTCAGTAAACTGAATCAGTTAGCCTCATGAGGTCAGCTGTTGAGAGATAGGCAAAATCAGAGAAACGGTTATGTGTGAGTGTGTGTCAGATCACTTCAGTGATCAGTTGTGATAACAAAAACACAACCAAGGGCCGTAAGACAATGAGTAATTATCTGGCCAGAAGAAAAGGAACTGATATATATGAAGAAGATTACAGGGTTCCTATTCTTCTATACAGGGGATGAGAAGACTATTGCTAACGTCTGAATCTCTGGGTCTTCTTCTTGAAGTCTTCAGACCTATCAGCAGGAGGATCCAGGCCATAATATTTGTAAATCCTTGCACGCAACGTCTGGATTTCCTCGAGATTAGCAGGAATATCAGAACTTAGATCATGATGATAAGCTGCTGCTTCGATCTCATCTTCTATCTCCTTCGTGCAAAGCATGCCACGAGTAGTCCTAGGAGGAGGGATGCGTCCGAATCTTTGGAGCTACGAGGGGTATCTTCTCTCTTTCCATAATCTGTAGGAGCTGATCTCTGAGCTGGGCATTGTATTGATGAATAAATTCTTCAAAGAGTTGATCAGCTGGTATCCCAGATGGATAGAAGCCCCATACATAGTATCCCTTGATAAATTCCTCTTTGAGTTCCTCCCACTGCTCGTTCAGTTCTGTTGGCACCCATCTGTCTATATGAGGAATAGGAGCTTTCTTGATGTAAGGTGCTCTGGGTGCTCCTCTCCTATAAGACCTTGGGATCTGCCTTTTCCAATCTACTACTGGCTTGTTGGCTATCTTATCTGTCAGTTGAATGATCTTAGCCAGGTCAGCCAATCTTTTCTTCTCTCTGAGACCCGCTGATCTAGCATCTCCTCTTCGAAGATTTAATCCCTTCAGCATGGCCTCCCAGGTTGCTCTGTCCTCGGCCTCTTTCTCAGGTGTAAGAGTAGGAGTATAAGAACTCTGACCTAAGGGCAGGACTGCAGTAGAAGACGCTTTGGGTAGCTCCTCTTGAGCTTTCTTCTTTTGTTCATCAAGGATCAGTTTAGCCTTTCCTTTGGCAATCTTGTCAATTATTTTTCTAGGCTTCTTAGCCTTCTTAGCTTCTTCAATTCGTTGTTCATGATCCGGTGATCTTGCGGCTTACGGGCAACTTCTTTATCAAATGCCTCTCTGCTCCGCTTTGGATTTAAATTTAGGCGTCGGGGAAGATGGAGGAGTAACTTCAGTAGTGATCTCCTTCCCCGGCCTTTGCGGTGGTAGTGGCTCATCCTCCTGATCGAGAAATCGAGCAATATCTTCAATGTGGCTGGCGGTTGAAACATTCTTTGGCTCGATCAATCGGTGGTTGGACTTACGGGACTTGGACATTTTTAGGAAGGGATACTTCAGAACTGGTTCCACCCTGAATAGCTGAACCCCCCCTTGATTTCCTTCCCCCTTTTTGATAACTTGGACTTCTGGGCTCTTCTCCACCTCAGCCTGTTCCGCCTCAGCCTGTTCATCTATCACGGCTTCTTCCCCCTTTTTGGCATCATCAGCCAGGGAGAGGCGAGTGCGGATGGTTGTCACCTACTTATCCAAATTAAAGTAAAGATTCTTGATGAAGGTGGTGGTGGATTTGAAGTCTTTTACTGCATCGCAGTATTACTCCCATTCCTTCTCCTGATCAGCTCTAAATTGTTTGAGTTGGGTTGCGGACTCCTGTCTGAGTTTTAGCAGAGATTGATCGTGATATTCTTTCATCTCCTTCTGAATTTCTTTGAGTGCCTCCTCCTGTTGTTGAATGGCTTTCTGAAGACTGGAGAAGGCCACTCTATTCCCTTCATCCATAGTGGCTTGGACTGCCGCAAGGCCCTGAGTCAGCTGCTCAGAGAATGACTTCTGCTGAGAGATAAGGAGCTGCTGACTTTGAGCGGCTAAGTCCGCCTTCTGAGCTGTAAGGGCGGCCTCGACAATCTCCTGAATATTGACAAAAGAAGTAGGAGTTTCGGAGACCTTCTTAACCCCTGCTGCCAGTCGGTCGACGCTCTCAATTTTGGCTTTGGTGTACTGAGCCCATTTGAGATGAACGTCTTTTGCAAGGAGTCGATTCTTATCTCCCTGTCGCCTGATGGCTTTGTTGATTGACTTAGAGGTCACATAACCTATAGGTTTGATCTGATAACTGCTGGTTCCGAGCCTCTGCTCAGATGTCGCGATCTGTTGCGCTCGACTCGGCTTCGAGGCAATTGGGGCATCACCTGATGTGAAGGGTGGTGGTGATCTGCCCTGTTCGTGAGGAGTGTTACCCTCAGCAGATCCTCCCAAATCTGCATCCTTGGGTGGCGCCTGATCCATGTCATCATTATTATTGTCATCGTCGTCGTCATCACCATGATGAGATGGAGGCGAAGGGCTGTTGACTGGAGCTGAGGATCTTAAGCTTAGCAGATAGAGCATAGCAGCGCTTAGATCCTCGAAGGAGGCTAGATCAGCTGGTTCCCCAAACCCTATAGCTGATTGCAAGCTCTGCTCTTCTGTCAGTAGGGACAAGGCTGACTGAGTCCTGATAAGTTCTTCAAGAATATCCCAGCTAAGGAATCTCAACAGCATTTGTGTCCTGGCCCTTATGGCAATATCGACCAGATCCCGATGTTCAGCTATTTCAGGGATCTAAGCACTGACCTCTCCAGTGGCTCGGAGATGGGTGGAGTGCATTGTCGTCCACTCTGAGGAGGTTTCCTCAGTCGGTACTCCAGTGTCTGACTAAGTCTCTGAGGAACTAATCCGCTGGACTTTATCTTTCAGCGTGACACCTTCTATGCATGTGTCCGCTTCAAGGGGTGGATCCTCCTGAGTGGGTGGAGGAGAGGCAAGTTTTGCTGGAACCTCAGAAGGTCCAGGCTTGTTGAGCCTCTTCCTCTTAGGCGGGTCGGCGCGAGGGGGCAAGTCGGAAGTGACTCTTTTCTGCTCAAGCGGCCCTCGCCCGATGGATTTCTCAGCAGCGGCTCTTGTCTTGAACTTTATGAGCTTGCTGTCGAAGTATCTCGCATCAGCAAAGGCTGAGCGATCCGATACTGATTCTTCGATTAGTACGGACAACGTTGTCCCATACAGCAACTTTCCCACACTAATTAGTCTCCTCTCTCATGTGGGTGTGGCTGCGAACTTCTGAGCCTGAGCTTTAAGCTCGGCTACATAGTAGTCAGTCCAATTGACTCTGACTCCATCATCTATTATCATCATCACCTGAATGCGAGGCTTGGATAGCTGATCATATGAACCGGCTGAGCTCATAAGAATGTGAGAAACAATGTACGCGAGCCCTCGGTACTCTGGTCGCAGCAGATTCTTCGGCAGAGCTGTCTTGAAGACTACGTCGTTTCTGCCACAGAATTTCTGAACATAGGAGTTGATCTCTTTCTCCTTGTATCCAATGGGTGAGACTCCGCGCGCTGGGAGATCAAAGGTCAGCTCCACGGTGGATCGGATATCGATGATGTGTTCACTGGCATCCCAAGATTGAGGGACAACTTCCTTCATGTATGAGAACCTGGATTCCTCCACCCCTGTATCTAGGGTTCTCCAGTTGTAGTAGACTTCTGCAACTTGTCTGGGCAAGTATGCTCTGGGTTGCTTTGAGACGAGAAGCTCTAGTCTGGAAGTCTCGAGAGCCGTGAAGACGGGCTCAAGAAATGGAAGATCAGCTTGGTGTAGCGCTATCATCGGCTCGAACAGGATTCGGGACTTGATGATTTCATCGATGTTGGTGGGTGTTTTGATAGCCATACTATCTGCAAATTTTCTGTTAGAGACTGAAATAATAAAAGTCAAAACACAATTTATTCGCGATAATGTAGATGATGTTTACCGTAAATGTAGAGCTTGGTTGAAAAGAAAGTTCAGATTTAGAAGAGAAGATGAATCGAAAATGCTGAAATTTCTTAAGCTCTAATGGCGATAAAAGTGTGAAAGTGGATTTGAGGTAGAAGATAAAGGATTTTATATGATTGTGCGTATCAAACAGTTTAGATCAGACGGTTGGGGTTCAATCAAAATTTTTTAATGACGGTTGTGATTTGATGTTATAAATGGAATGATTACACAAGCTGCCTCTACCAGACCCACGTAGGATTATGCACTGTTAAGGTAAGTGAAAAGACATGCATTAAATGCGCTGCAGGCAGCATTAAAGACTAAGTCATTTTAAATGAGAACGGTTTCCTACTGACTTATCCTTAAAAAATTAATGGCGGAAAATAAATGCTCTTTAACTACTGAGTGCAAGCGACTGATATAATAAATGCGAGCATGCTTCTGATAAAATTAAGTATATTAAGACTACGCAAACCTCTTCAGCTGATTTTACGATCAACCGGTTACCGTTTAGACTTAGGAGGATGATTGATGTGCTAATGACCACGTTCCCCCTTACTGTGTACAGTTTGATTCTCCTGACTGAATCATTGTACAGAGTCTTTGACCTGTCATACTGATTTCTTCTACTGACTCTACTCAGTAGGTTCCAGTAGACCTAGCTCAACTGATAATTCTCTAAATCTGTTCTCAGCTAGTGGTTTGGTCAGTATATATGCCCTTTGCTTGTCAGTATGGATTTTCTCCATTCTGATATCCTTCTTCTCAACATGGTCTCTGATGAAGTGGTGTCGAATATGTACGTGCTTGCATCTCGTATAGAGAACTGGATTCTGAGTTATTGCAATAGCACTAGTGGAGTCACAGTAGATGGGCACTTCATCCTGAATTATACTATAGTCTCTCAGTTGTTGTCGAAGCCAAAGGATCTGGGCACAGCAACTTCCAGCAGCCATGTACTCAGCTTCAGTAGTGGACGTTGCCACTGAATGCTGTTTCTTTGAAAACCAAGATATTAGCTTGCTTTGCCTAGAACCGACACGCGTTCGGAAGTTGACTTTCGATCTATCCCTGCATCCTGCATAATCGGCATCGGAATAACCTGTCGGTATTAGATTATCATCGGCAGGATACCATAACCTGCGTCGAGTGTTCCTTTTAGATATCGCAGAATCTTCTTTGCTGAGTCTAGATGACTTCGCTTGGGATCCGCTTGAAATCTTGCACATACACCTACATCATAAGTTATATCAGGTCGGCTAGCTGTTAAGTATAATAAAGAACCAATAATAGCTCTATAATCAGTAGAGTTAACATAAGTTAACTCTTTATCTAGATCGATTTTGAAATTCGTATTTATGGGGATCTTGACTGGCTTGCTCGAGTCGCAGCCAAATCTTTTCAGGAGATCTCGAGTGTACTTGGCTTGATTGATTAATATTCCTTCAGGTGATTGCTTGACTTGAAATCCAAGAAAATAGTTCATATCTCCCATCATGGACATCTCGAATTTCTCCTTCATCATTTTCTCGAATTATTGACATATAGTCACGTTTCTGCAATCGAAAATGATGTCGTCCACGTAGATTTGCACCAGTAGGATGTCATCTCTTGACTTTATGTTGAACAGGGTGCGATCTACTGTCCCCTTCTGAAAACCTTTTACGAAGTAGAAAGTCTGATAGGGTATCGTACCAAGCCCTGGGTGCTTGTTTTAACCCGTACAGAGCTTTCCTGAGTCTATACACCTGATGTCCCTGCTGAAAGCCGAGCGGTTGTTCCACGTAGACTTCTTCCTTCAGCACGCCGTTTAGAAAAGCTAACTTTACATCCATCTGATATACTTTGAATCTTTGATGCGTTGCGTAAGCTAGGAATAGACGAATGGCTTCCAATCTGGCGACTGGAGCGAATGTTTCATCAAAGTCGATTCCCTCTGCTTGACAATATCACTTGGCAACTAGTCTAGCTTTGTTTCTGACAATGACGTTGTTTTCATCACGCTTGTTTTTGAAGACCCACTTAGTACCAATCACGTGCTGATGTCTAGGTCTGTCAACAAGCTCCTAAACTTCGTTTCTTACGAACTGGTTCAGCTCTTCTTGCATGGCGATGATCCAATCAGCATCCTTGAGTGCGTCCTCTATTGACTGAGGTTCTTCTGTAGACAGGAAACAAGAATAGAGTGAGCTTTCTCCTTGACTTAGTCTAGATCTTGTCCTGATAGTTGCTGATGGATCTCCAATAATAAGATCCGAAGAATGAGCGTCGAGCCGCGAACGTCGTATGCTCGGCTTCTTCTTCGATACTACTTACGCAAAGTCGGTAGGTGTGTTAGGCATTTCAGTTGTACTGTTCTGTGATTGCATTAGTTCAGTAAGAGAGTTAGGATCTACTGAGTTTCCAGGTTCAGGGGCATTTAGCTCAGGAACAGTATTTGTTCCCCCTGAGTTTATATTCTCAATAGAGGTCTCGTTACCACTTGGGGTTCCTCATCGATTGTTGTTACTGTTGTTGATTACGTTCGGTAGAATCAACCGAGTCGGCTACATCGCTTGTTGGGCGAGTCCGAATTTCTTCATCGTCTGACTCATCATCCCAACAATGCTGGAACTTTTCTGCTTTGTCGTTTAGTATGAGAACCTGTAGCTTGCTGCTGACATCTTCAGTATTTGTCTTTGTAGTTTTCCTGTTCTCAGTAACAAACTCATCAAAAACAACATGAGGGCTTTCCTCTACGCAAAGGGTCTGATAGTTAAAGACTCTGAAGGCTTTACTGACCCGAGAGTATCCTAAGAATACTCCTTGATCAGATTTGCTATCAAAGATCTTCAACTGATCTTTCCCATTATTGTGAATAAAGCACGGACAACCAAAAATATGAAAATGAGAAATAGAAGGAATTCTCCCTTTCCATAATTCGTAGGGTGTCTTCATGTGTTGCTGTGTAAGTAGTGAGCGATTCTGAGTGTAGCAGGCGGTGTCAGTAGCATCTGCCCAGAGTCTGCTAGGAGCGTTCTTGCTGCTTCTTTAAATGTTCTGTTTTTACGTTCAACAAGTCCGTTCTGCTGAGGGGTGCGAGCTGCTGATGTCTCGTGCTGAATTCCCTCTTTATCGCAGTACTCTTTAACTTCTAAGTTGAGAAATTATGTTCCTCTGTCTAAGCGAATTCTTTGTATCTTGATGTCCTTTTCCACACTGAGTTTGGGCAACACAGCCATGACATCAGATTTGTTGGCTAAGAAGATGACCCATGTATATCTCGAGTAGTCGTCAATAACGGCGAGGGCATACTTCTTGCCTCTTATAGTCACTGGAGAAACTGGCCCGAATAAGTCCATGTGTAGCAGTTGAAGGATTCCATCAGTGGAAGGTGACGGAATAGGTGGATTGCTACTCTTTGTCTGCTTTCCCTTCAAACATGCTTCACAATTCCTGTCTTTGATAAACGATTCGTTGGGCAGTCCTTTGACTTTAGAGTTCTTGGCTAGCTTGTTCATAGTCTTGAAGTTCAGGTGGCTGAGTCTCTTGTGCCACACCCATCCTGCCTTGTCACTAGATTTAGTCTGTGCGAGTAAGCAAGCCTCAGGTTCTGCGGTTTTCCAGTTTGCAACGTATATGTTCTTCCTCCGCGAACCTGATAACACTTTTTTCCCTGTAGATTTATCAAAAATATCACAGAAACCAGCGTCAAAGATAACTCTATTCAGATTGTCACAGAATTGACTGACAGAAAAGAGATTATGTTGAAGTCCTTCAACATATGTTACTATTGGAACTGAGGCAGTCCCAATATTCAGTGTTCCGTATCCCCTTGTGTAGCCTTTTGAGTTATCACCAAACTCAATTCTGGGACTATCTTCCTGTATATAGTTGGTCAGCAGGCTCTTTTGATAAGTCATGTGTCTCGAGCAGCCGTTGTCCACAATCCAAGGGTCCTTATGCACCTACAAAACAGAAACATTTTTAGGTACCCTTTGGTTCAGTTGGGTCCTTACATGTTAGTGGGTGATTTCGGAACCCAGATCTGCCTAGGGACCTTAGAAGTCTGAGACTTCTTCTTCTGAACCTTGTCAACTTTCTTCTCCTCAGGACTCGGAGATACTGACTTTCTGATGATTTTGGGTTCAGGAGCTTTCTTCTTCCCATACTTTGCGCTCCTCCTGACCCTGGGCTCATAGTAGTACGAATCATACTGAGCCGGATGGTCATACAATGGTTCATTGTACTGTTCCGCCCACCTGACCTTCTTGGTTCCCCCTGAGTTTGATCGTGGTGTCCTGGGGCTGGAACCTTTGGTCAGCTGTTTCTTGTTGCTCGGCTAAGGTGCAACTATCTTCTGTTTATTCTTCGCCTGAGGTGTTGAGTCAGTAGTCTGAACTTTACCTCTGACGAACCTATCAGCCAGCAGTTCTGAGCTCTTTGAAGTGGAAGCTTCATGAGTATAGCCAAGTCCTTCTTTCATGACCGTTGGCCTTTGCGCTCTAAGCATACTTTCCAACTTCTCCTTAGCTCCTAGGTACTGTTCAGTCATCAATCCTCGCTAAACTTCATTACTTCTTCGAAGTGACTCATAATCCTTTTCAACTTCTGCGAGCTTCTGACTGAGTCGAGCTATCTCAGTATCTTTCTCAGAATTATCCTTGGTCAGAACTGATATCTGAGTTTCTTGAAGCTGAGACTTAGTCATAAGAGATTTAATCTCTTCCTTGAGTCTCACAACAAGATTCTGAGACTCAGTAGAGACCTGACAATCGGAAGAAAGTCTCTAATTCTCAGCTTTTACCTGTTCCAGTTCCTGAATGGTTCTGCTGAACTCTCTGCTCAACTGAATCTGCTCCTCTAGTAGATCATCGCAGGCTTGTACCACATCTAGAGGCTCATCTGTGACCGAGCATGTGTCGTGTGTGCTGTGAGAAGAAGAGGTTAAATTAAGTTTAGAATTTACCTCAGCCTCTTCTCCGGCCATCAGATAATATTCTGCATTTTCTTCAGGATCTGTTTCTCTGATCTAAACGGCAATAAATGCAGCTTCGTCTTCCGAAGAATACATGAATGTATCTTCCTCGATTGAGTCATCGGATATCTCTCCGGCTATGTAGGCCTGCCTCCTACGGGCAAATTTCTAGCGTCTGGTCTGTCGTTCTGCTCTTTGAGCAGCTGAGAGTTTGGGACATTCGTACTGATAGTGTCCCTCCTTTTGCAGTTGTAACATACAGATGATCTGCTGCTTTTTCCAGCTGAATCTTTAGATGGACTCGCAGCAGGTTCTGTGTTCCTGCAGTCAGTAGAAGGTTTAGATTCTTCCCTTTTTCGAAAATCTTTCTTACTTGAGGGAGAATCTCTGTTGTAGTTCTTCAGCTTTCTGACTCTCTCCTTTTCTCTTTGATATTTGAGAGCCATAAGCGCAAGTGGGTTAGTAGCAGATGTCATAGAGGACTTTGTTTCTGCTGCAACTAGTGCCTTGCTGGAAGAAATGGGTTTGTTGGGTGATGATTCTATCCTCAGCATAGTCTTACTTAGTGGGAAATGATTCTATCTTCTATACTGAACCATGCTCGCCGGCTAGTGCTACGATTGTTGAGAAGATTTGAAGATCCCAAAACCCTATCGATTGGTGAACCATTCCGTTGTAATCGTTATTTGTCTCGAGGTTTCGGACTCGGTAGACACTCTGCTCCTGGTCAAGGCGCTCGGTAGATTATCCGCCTTAACACCGAAGTAGAAGACTCGGTGATATCTTGGACTCGGCGGGAGCGATATGCGAAAGAGTCGATGGACCTGGACTCGGCAGGAGCGGTTATCGAACTCGTAGCTGATCTTCAGTAGACTTTCCTCAGCTATCTACCTACTGAATACGGGATCAGACTCAGCATCGGCAGACAGTCAGAACTGTCAAATACTTTTGAAAGACAATCGGCATTGTCATATACGAGGAAGAGAGAAGTCGGCTTCGGTTTGCCTTGAAGTCCGTGCTTTGTCTCAACCACTCTATCCACCTCGACGAATGACAAGAACACACGTGTCTTCTCACCGCTAAAGCTGCAGTCAACCCTTTACCTAAAAAGGTGGGAAAGTACACTGTTACCTACTTCAAAAGAGCCGTTTGCTACCAAAAGAGAGAGAGAAAGGAAGATCGTCTCCAACGGATCTTTTCCAATCTCTGCTCGATAAATAGAGGGACATTTCAAGAGAAAGGGAGAGAATGCGCATAAGCTTAACGATGAAAACAAACACAAGCATTCAAACGAGCTAGAAACAGAAAACCCTAAGTCTTCCGTAAGAACTTGAAGATCTATCTCCGGCAAAAGACTACCTTCTCAGCTCAATAGGGAACCAAGCGAAACTGTTAGAAGAGCCTCTAGTATCAAAATCGACGATACACGAACCTAAAGCTTATTTCAACTGTTCGTCGATCTAGAAGCCACTCTCTCATTCCCTATCCCTCTAACCCTAAGCTCAACAGAATATACTTATAGCTTAGACGAAGGAGTTCATATTTGAACCCAATCCTTATTGTAAAAGGACTCCTTCATAGTTGGAGAAGTTTGTCAAACACTTTAGTTTGATGCCTTTGTAAACCGGGACTTGCTCGATATAATCCCCAAGCCACGGCTTTGTCCACGTGCACAAGCCGACCGAGACTAACTCAGTATAATAAATAGCCTCCTGAACTTTCGGGAGAGTGGACGTAGGATCGATTGATATCCGAACCACTTTAAAAATCTTTGTCTTGTTGCTGCTTTCTGATTTCTGTTGCATTGATTTTACTGTTCATACTGAAAATCTTCTTAAAATCATTCAACTGTCTCAGCATACTGAACTGTCTATTTACTGAACTGAGACTTGCATAAAACGTTTTTCCACTCAACTGATTTGGGCCTACACTTTTCCGCACCGCTGAACTCTACCTGTTTGATACTGAATTCTGACTCAGTCAGCTAGCAGATCTCAGTAGAGTCACACTCTTTGCCACACATGATTTAGAACAGCTATTTGGTCTACTGAATTATTTCAGTACGGCACTTTCCTGAACAGGACTGTTCGTGTTCGAAGTTGAGAAAATTGGATTCAGGTGTATTCACCCCCCCCTCTACACCTGACCGTACACTTGGGACCAACAGAGTTTGATTCCAGTTTTGCTGACTGTTGCTTTGAAAGCTTGGTCAATCTGAGTGTCAGCTGGAGCACTAGAAGATCGTTGGGGTAGGCTGTGCTCAAATTCCTTTGTTTTTAATTCTGAAAAGATAACATCAGGAGTTAGAGCATTAAGATCAGAGCGACGTAAATAAGTAGCAAATGGAAGCCACTTCTGTCGAGGTAGCGCTCTTAAGATCTTGGTGTTCATCTCTTTGTTGGTGAACATCCTCCACAGTCCATTGATCACATTGATCTGGTTAGTAAATCTGACGCTTAGCTCGTCAATGGTTTCATTGGACTCCATGGCAAACGCGTCGAACTTTTGTTGCTCTAATTCGAGCTTGTTCTCATTGATCTGCGGGGTTCCTTGGCTCAGTACAGCCAGGGCATCCCATAGTTCCTTTGTTGTCTTGTAGTCTTGCACCCTCCCGAGGTGAGAATCACTGAGCATAGTCAGGATTGCATTACGCGCAACTCGGTCGAGGTTGTGCAGCTTTTTCTCTTCTGGTGTGAAGGCTAATTTTTCTTTAGCGACCTTAGCGCCAGTCTGCGCTCCTACACCTCCCACAGCGGCAAATTGTACACCGTCGATCATGGGAATGATGGGTCCTATCTCAAGGACGTCCATCATGCTGTCATGCAGCGATGTGAGGTGTGCCTCCATTCTCACACGCCATACCGTGTAGTTCTCTATTGAGAACATCGGTACCATCCGAATACCTGACATATCAGACATTATGGGTAAGAGTATAAGGATGTATGAAGAGATGCTTGTGCAGTGAAAAACGTTTTCAGGATCTGTTCGAGAAGACCAGTTGTTATAGAGCCGATGATCAGAAGAACACCATTGCTCTGATACAAATTGCTGGTCCGGAGACGATATTCAGGTGTAGAGGGGGGGGGGGTGAATACACCTGATCACAGTTTCTTTTTCTCAAATGCGAAGGACAGCTGAGCTGTAGGTTGCAACTGATGAACTGTGCCAAATAGTAACCTTCGATCGCAGGTCAGAAGTGTGCCAACTACTGAGCTCTCCTACTAACTTTTGTCAGTACTTGAAACTCAGTCGGAGACGTTGTGCGGATAAGAGTGTGGGGCCCGGAGATTCGTCTCAGTTTGAAAACTTGATTTTCACAAATCAAGTAATTTTTGGCTAGTGCGCTTTGAGAATACGTTTTATGCAAAGATATGATTTCGTAACAGTTTGTATGCTATGCAATAAAACAGTAAATAACACAAGAAATTTTAAACGTGGTTCGAATACGCAAGATCCTACGTCCACGGTCCTGCCGAACAGGAGTTCTTGTTGATTTATCTGAGCAAGTCTCAGCAAGGAATCTGTGCACTGGACAGATCTTTCTAAGTTATAGTCCTTAGCGACTTTACAATTCAAACCGAGGTTTGAAAGGGAGGGGATAATCTCCAACTAGGAAGGAATTCTTATAGTAAGAACAATCACTAAAAGTGAACTCCTTCGAATTTCTAAGCTATAAATTTGGCAATGAGCTTAGCTAGAGAAGAGGGATCTAAAGAACTCTAGAGAGAAGAACTAATGATATTCTATTGGGCAAGTTCTTCTCTGGATTGATCTTGAATGCGCTAGAGTTGTTCGAAAGCTTGAGCGTTTTTCCCTTGATATCCCGTGCGTGAAGCTCGGATTTCTTCTCTATTTATAGTTGTGAGCAGGCATACGTCCGTTGGAGAAGACGATGCCACATGTCACAAGCTTCCAAAGAAAATGGTCATATTTTCGAATTGTTGCAGCAGAGTTGTTGGACACTGTACATGAGAGCAGCTTTAGTTGGTCAGAGCAGATAAAGCGCTGTCGGCTTCTCATTGGTCGAGGTTTGTGGTAGGTGAGATTATGTCAGACATCGGAGTTGACTCTCTCTAATCCTCGTATGTCTTCTGCTAACTTTCGAAATGACTTTAGCGGCTGAGTCATTTTTTGTCGGATACAGTAGACTTAGGACAGTCTCTATCTTCTTCGTCTGAGTCGGCTAACAAGAGATATTCTCTTGAGTATGGTCAGCTGATGACTGCGAAGGTACTGAGCTTGCATAGAGTTCTTCTGCTGATGTATATCAGCTGATGAGGTGTATTCTACTGAGGCGAAGATCAGCTGATGACTTAAGAAGGCAAGCAATTACACTGATGACGTGGGGTTTTGGAAAGTAACTTCGTCAGAAGATCAATCCAACAATTTACCCCGTACAGGACTTAGACAAAAAGATAGACAATAAAAACAGTCTAGCCTATACATCATCTATTCCTATCAAGACACTACACTACTGATATCAGCTGGGTTTTGGGATCTTCAATTCCATAGTACTACTATAATTTCCCCCAATATTATTTTAACCACTAACAGCTGAATACCATCTACTGACTCATAACCCAACACCTACTGAGTTCCTAACATGCTGAACTCAACAAAGCTATTACTTTATTGAAGGCTCATCATTCAGCTAGGGGTTTTGGAATCTCCAAATCTTATCATACTGAATCTCATCCGAACAATTTCCCCCTATTTGATGTTGCCAAAACCTTTTACAAACAATCTCTAATAACAAGGCTGACTATATAATCAACACATTTCCTATACAACAGATATCTAAGAACAATTTCCCCCAACGAACCCCCTTAGAAGATGTCTAAGAATTAAAAATCTGAGAGAAACATAGAGATATAAGTAACCATGTCAGTGTGTGATTTGATCAGTGAGGTGATCAGTAAGTGTTGAAAGATAAAGAACACAACCAAGTGATAATGAGTAGTTGTCGAAGACCAATAAAAATAGAGTATCATTAATGATCAGAGATTACAGTTACAAGATATTTTAATCTATCAAAAACAAAGACTAAGAAAGGAATCAGTTGGGCT
This sequence comes from Lavandula angustifolia, assembly GCA_028984105.1. Classification (NCBI taxonomy): domain Eukaryota; kingdom Viridiplantae; phylum Streptophyta; class Magnoliopsida; order Lamiales; family Lamiaceae; genus Lavandula; species Lavandula angustifolia. Next base: position 11,140,167 of record CM054818.1, on the reverse strand, counting down.
TCTTCTTGAACTATTGCAGTCGTGCCTTGAAGTCAGCAGATTTCTTCTCAAGAAGCTCAAGACCGTAAGATGAGTAGACTTTGTTCCTCAATATCTTGACTTCTTCCTTGTCTTCAGCATCATTGATGTTCAGACTTCTTATATTGATAACATATTTGATTTCTTCCTCAATCTCCTTGTTACAGATATTACCTTGTTGCGTGAGAGGAGGCGATAGAAGTCTGTACTTAGGTGTTGTGAGAGTCTTACCTGACTGTTGCAGAATGGTTTGGATTTCAGCATAGAGTTCAGATTCAGCACTTATCTAGAATTCATTGAAGGTTTTGTCAGGATCAACCTTCTCACTGACTGTCTCCCAAGTGTAATAACTCTTGATGAAGTCGACCTTAGCCTGTTCCCATTTCTGATTGATCTTGTAAGGCACCCATTCATCAGTCCTAGGGAAGATGAATCTCTTGAGATTGTTTTCCTGTACCCTTCTTCTGAAGAATATGGAAGTAGTAGGAATACTTTGTCCTTCTCAGGGATTCGCTCTCTGGCTTCTTTATCAGTTCGCAGTCTGAGGGCCTCAAGATTTGCTAATCTTGCTCTATCTCTTGCAGCTTGTACTTGTCTGGCCTCAACAGTGATATCTAAGCCTCTCTCGCAGGCATCCCAAATCTCCTTCATTTTGGCTTCTTGCCTTTTGAAAAGTTCAGTGGAGGGGATAATCTGCGGAGCTTCTGAGTCAATAGGTTCAGCTGACTTTAACTTAGAAGCTTCAGGCTTCTCAGACAATTTTGAATTTGAAGATTGAGTAGCAGCTCTGGAATGCCTAGGCACTACAGATCTATTACGGGTAGGCACTGGAGATCTGATCTATATGCCTTTCTTGGCCTTAGTCTTCTGTCTATCTTCTTCTTCTTGAAGTTCTCGCGCCAGCTTTTCATGATATGCAATTTGTTCTTCTGGCATTTTGAACTTCAGTTTCTTAGCTTTCAAAGGACTAGGGGAGAAAGTGCTTTGCCTTTCGCAACTGACCTGACTGTTGTTCTATTGGCTCTTCTTCAACAAGACCTTCTATGTACTAAGCCACTTCAGCCACTGCTTCTGCTCTGGGTTCTCCTGAGCCTTCCCCCTTTCCTTCTTCAACTCTAGTCTTCTTAGTCTCCTTCTCTTCAGCCTTGATTATGGTAAACAGTTTGCTCTTCCTACTTCCTTCCCCCTTTTTGGCATCATCTATTTAAGATTGCCAAGGCCGTGACCTTAGATGATAGGTCAACGACTGAGAGACTGATAGAGTCCAACTTACCTTCAATATCCATGACGGTATCAGTATACTCATTCCATCTCTTCTCATGTTCAGCGTTAACAACTTTGAGTATATCAGATTTTGTAGCTTCAATCCATCGCATGTATGAGTCTGTCAGTAGCGTCTTTCCTGATGGAAAGGTCGGCATTAGATTGTTCCACAAGTGCTTTTGATACACTTTCAGTGGTTAGCCTGTTTCGCTCTTCGACGGCCTTGAGGACCTGATCCAGTGCAGAGGCCTGAGTCTGCAGGATATTCTGATACTGAGATTCCAGATTGGTTGGCCTAAGTCTGCAGGATATTCTGATATTGAGATTCCAGATCAGTTCTCTGGGCTTCAAGTGATCCGCTGAGGATCTCTTCGGTATCTAGAGTAGATTGTCCGATCATCTGCACTTCTGAAGCCAAGTTGTCTAGCGTCAGAGTCTGAGCCTCAGAGAGTTGGCTCCATTTGTTGCTCACGTCTTGAGCAAGAAGACGATTCTTATGACCCTGTCGCTTAAGACACTTGTTAATAGATGCCATTTAACGTCCTTTATCCCATCAGCTTGATATCGAGACTACTTTGGCTTGCGCTGAAATGTGGACGACGTAGAAATAACTGCATCTGGTGAAAGCGGTGAAGGTGGTGAGTCATCTCTGGGAGATTTTCCCTCAGTAGATCCTCCCTAGTCTACATCCTTGGGTGACTCGTCATGGTGAGTGTCGGGTGGAGTCTGGGGCTGAATGGTTGATTCAGTAGGCCCCTTTTGACTTAGGAGCATAAGCATGGCTGAGCGAAGATCGTCCTTTGACGCTATATCACCAGGCTCACCATAGCCTATCACCTCCTTCATAGTCTGCTCTTCCTTAACCAGTTCAGGGACGGTCCTCAAGTTAATGGTTTCAGCCAAGAGATCCCATTCAGGGTATCAGAGACACATTTATGCCCTCGCCCTGATTGCTATATCCACGAGATCAAAATGATCGAGGATCTCAGGAATCTAGTACATGATCTCTCAGCAGCTCTAGTGCAAGCTATCAGTACTGAAGTTGGGATTGTGGAGACCTCAGCCTGAGGGATGTTAGCTTGAAATCTGACTGGGTCTCCTATGAGAGAATCCTTTTAACTTTGTCCACCAGAGTCACGTCCTCCTTACCGGACTTTGAATCTTGGATGGAATACAGTCTCAAGGATTACAACTGAAGGTTTCCTCTTCTTCTGCTGAATTGGGTGGGGATCCTGAGTGGATGATATTGAACGGTTGTCATGCTGTCCTCGCCCAATGGACTTCTCAGGTGTTGCCGCACTAGAGAATTTTATATTCTTTTCGTCGAAGAGATGTGCATCAGTGAAGGCTACTCGTCCCTGGCAGTAATCTTCAATAAGGATAGATACTTTACTGCCGTATAGGAGTTTGCCTTTGGGAATCAGTCGCAGTGAGGTCTTGACCTCATTCACCACAAACTTTTGGAACCGAGCCTTGATTTCATTCACAAAGAACTTAGTCCAGTTCACCTGGATGCCATCCACGATAGCCATCATAATCTGAATCTGGATCCTGGAGAGTTGATCATAGGATTCGGCTGAACTTGTGAGCATATGATTTACAATGTAGGCCAATCCCCTGTATTCAGGGAGGAGCTGACTCTTTTGAAAAGCTGCTTTGAATACAATGTCCTTCTGCCTATTGAATTGACAGAGGTATTGGTTGATGGAAGTCTCCTTGTATCCGATAGGAGAAATCCCGGTGTTGGGAAGATTGAAGCTGAGACGGAGGCACTCAGCGGCATCAAGACTGCAATTTTCGCTTCCCAACGATTGTGACTCGTTTCTTGCTGGTAGTTGACGCAAGAAATGTCATGGAGGTCGTCGTTTTGTCTGAGATTCATGTAGAACTCGACGACCTATCTCGGGAGGCAGTGAATAGGAACCCTAGACAGCAGGGTCTTGAGTCCAGACGACTCAAGAGCATCAAAAATCTGCTCCATGCATTCGATCCCATATGATCTTGATGCGAGAACTGGCTCGAACCAGACTCTCTGAGACTGAACAACCTCCTCCTTATCGGACGGGATCAAGACTTCATTGTCGGAGAATAACGCCATAATAAACTGAATCTGCAAAACAAGTTAGCACTTGAAAATAGAGTAAGTTAGTAATATGCAGATAGAGTTTATGAAATGTACCGAAAGATTAGTTCTTGAAGGTAGTAGATTTCTTAAGCAAAAGATATGCAAAGCACTAAGCAGTTCAAAAATGGCGGAAATATATTTAGATCATAAATACATGCAGATATATATCATATTTGAGTATGAACGGTTTATTTAGCATGCGGTTGAGATTAATCTGATTTTAAGTGGTGGACGGCTCAGATTAAATGTTATAAGAGGTTATGATTACTGTGCCACCTATAATCTCAACCTACTTATCTATTATCTAAAAAAGGTGAAATGACATGCATTTAGTGCGCCGTAGTCAGTATATGGAATGTCGTTCTTTTAATGAGAACAATATACTTAATTACATCATATGAGCATTAATAGCGAGAAATAAATGCAATGACATGCTGAATGTGATATGCTGAATAAGTACTCGTAACCTGTCAGCTAAACATAGTACTCAGCTGATACCACTGTGTAGATGCTGAGTATGTCAGCACTTCCTTTCACCTCATTCAGTCGTACTGAGAGTAAGTTCCCCCTTACTCAGTACTTCCGGGATCGTCTTACTGAATTAAGTCAGTAAGATCCAGTAGACCTAGTTCTACTGAGAGTTCTTTGAATCTGGTCTTAGCTAGAGGCTTGGTCAGTATGTCAGCTCTTTGCTTATTAGTATGGATTTTCTCATTCTTATATCTTTCTTCTCGACATGGTCTCGGATGAAGTGATGATGTATGTCCACGTGCTTGCATCTTGTATGTAGAACTGGGTTCTGAGTAATTGCAATAGCACTGGTACTATCGTAGTAGATCGGCACTTCATCTTGATGAATGTCATAGTCTCTCAGCTGTTGTCGAAGCCACAGGATCTGGGCGCAACAGCTTTCGGTACCTATATATTCAGCTTCAGTAGTGGACGTAGCTACTAAGTGTTGTTTCTTTGAGAACCACGTTATGAGCTTACTGCCGAGGAATTGACAAATTCCTTAGGTTAACTTTCTGTCGATTCGACATCCTGCATAATCAGCATCAGAATAACCAGTTAGTTCAAGAGTATCATCAGCAGGATACCATAACCCAACATCAGGTGTTCCTTTCAGGTATCGGAGAATCGTCTTTGCTGAGTCTACATGACTTCGCTTGGCATTCGCCTGAAATCTTGCACATACACCTACAACATAAGTTATATCAGGTCTGCTGGTAATAGCACAATAATCAGTTGAGTTAACAGATACTCCCTATTTATCATGATCAATCTTGAGATTTGTGTTCATGGGTATCTTTAGTTATTTGCTGGATTCGCCGCTGAACTTCTTGATGAGATCTCTAGTATATTTAGCTTGATTGATGAATATTCCCTTCTTGGAGTGTTTTACTTGAAGTTTAAGGAAATGATTCATTTCTCCCATCGACATCTCAAATTTTTCTTTCATCATCTGCTCAAATCTCTGACACATGGTCATGTTTCTAGATCCAAAGATGATGTCGACCAAATAGATCTACACCAGTAGAATGTCATCATCTGAATTGATACTAAATAGGGTGCGATCTACCGTTCCTTTTCTAAAACCTTTCTGAAGCAGAAAGTGTGACAAGGTATCATACCAAGCCCTAGGTGCTTGTTTTAACCTATACAACGCTTTCTTAACTCTATATACTTGATATCCATACTAAAAGTTGGGCCGTTGTTCTACGTAGACTTCTTCCTTCAGTACGCCATTCAGGAAAGCTGACTTCACGTCCATCTAATACACAGTGAACTGTTGATGAGTTGCATATGCTAGAAATAGACGAATGACTTCCAATCTTGCAACTGGAGCGAAAGTTTCATCAAAGTCTATTCCTTCTGATTGATAGTATCCATTGGCAACTAGTCGTGCTTTGTTCCTGACTATGATATTGTTTTCATCTCGCTTGTTTTTGAAGACCCACTTTGTTCCTATCATGTGTTAGTGCCTGGGTCTGTCTACATGCTCCCATACATCGAATCTGGTAAATTGGTTGAGCTCTTCTTGTATGGCAATGATCCAATCAGCATCATTCAATGCATCCTCAATACTCTTATGTTTTTCAGTAGACAAGAAACATGAGTATAATGCTCTTTCTCCTTCACAGAATTTGGATCTTGTCTTAACACTTACTGACGGATCTCCAATAATGAGATCGGAACAATGAGCGTTTAACCATGAATAAAGGTGTCTTGTTACTTCTTTTGAAGTTGATTTTGCACGAATAGTAGGATTATGATGAATTTCAGTTGTACTATTTTATTCTTGAAGAAATTCAGTAACAAGAACAGGATCTACTGAGGCACAAAGTTCAGGGGCGTTCAGCTCAGGAACATTAGTAGTTCAGTAGAGGTCACAGTTACCACTGGGGTTTCTTCATTGACCTGAGTTACCTTGGATTTCTGTTCAGTAGAATCAATCTGTTCAGCTACATCGCTTGTTGGCTGACTCTGAATTTCATCGTCTGAATCATCATCCCAACAATGTTGGATCTTTTCTACGTTATCATTCAAGCTTAGATCTTGTAGCTTGCTGCTGACCTCTTCAGAATCATGCAAAGAGTTTTGTTTCCTGTTCTCCGAAGTAAATTCATTAAATACAACATGAGGGCTTTCCTCCATCCAAAGAGTCCGGTAGTTAAAGACCCTGAAAGCTTTGGTGTCTCTGGAGTATCTTAAGAACACTCCTTGGTCTGACTTGCTATTAAAGACCTTTAACTGGTCCTTTCCATTATTGTGGATAAAGCACGAGCAACCAAAGATATGGAAATGCAAAATAGAAGGTGTTCTCCCTCTCCATAATTTATATGGTGTCTTCATGTGCATCTGAGTCAGTAAAGACCGATTCTGAGTATAGCAGGCTGTGTCAGTAGCTTCTGCCCAAAACATTGATAGTAGACCCGAGTCTACGAGTAGTGTTCTTGCTGCTTCTTTGAGTGTTCTGTTCTTTCTTTCAGCAAGACCATTCCGTTGAGGTGTACGTGCAACCGAGGTTTCATGTTGAATTCCTTCAGCTTCGCAGTAGTCTTTCATCACTGAGTTCAGAAACTCTGTTCCATGGTCTGAGTGTACTCGTTGAATCTTGATATCCTTTTCGACACTTAATCATTTCAGTAGCTTTGGCAGTTCAGATTTGACATCAGATTTATTGGCGATGAAGATCACCCATGTATATCTTGAATAGTCATCAATGACTACAAGAGCATATTTTTTTCCTCTGATTGTCACTGGAGAGAGTGGCCCAAATAAATCCATGTGCAGCAGCTGAAGGATCCCATTAGTAGAAGGTGAAGGAATTGGCGGATTGCTAGATTTGGTTTGCTTTCCCTTCTGGCATGCTTCACAATTCCTCTATTTCTTGAACACTTTGTTGGGCAGTCCTCCGACTTTAGCATCTCTTGCTAGCTTGTTCATCGTTTTGAAGTTCAGATGGCTCAATCTTCTGTGCCACAACCACGTTGTTTTGTCATCTGACTTCATATGTGCTAGCAAGCAAGCTTCAGGTTCAGCGGTATTCCAATCTGCATAATAGATATTTCTCCTCCATGAGCTTGATAACACAGTTTTTCTTGTAGATTTGTCAAGAACATCACAAAAACCTGCGTCAAAAGTCACTTTATTGGAGTTATCATAGAATTGACTGACTGAAAGGAGATTATGTTGAAGTCCTTCAACATATGATACTCTTGGAACTATTGCAGTTCTTATCTTCAATGTTTCATATCCCCTTGTGTATCATTTGGAATTATCACCAAACTCAATTCTGGCTCCTTCTTGTTGAACGTAGGTGGTCAACAGATTCTTTTGATGCGTCATCTGTCTTGAGCATCCGCTGTCCACGATCCAAGGGTCCTTTAGCACCTGCAAAATAGAAACAGATTTAGGTACCCTTTGGGTTCAGGTTGGGTCCTTAGAGGTTAGTGGACTTTGGGACCCAAGCTTGTCTGACAACTCTGGTGGTTTCGTCTTTATTATTGCCCTTGTTGTCAGCTGGTCTCTCTACTGAGTTGAGAGATACTGACTTTTTGATCTTCTGAGGTTCAGGTTTCTTCTTCTTCTGATCCTTTGGGCTTTTGAATCTGGGCTCATAATAGTATGATCCATACTGAGCTGGAAGAGTCCATTGTGGATGGCCATACTGTTCGGCCCTTCTGACCTTTTTGGTTCCCCCTGAGTTGGATCTGGGTGTTCTGGGGCTTGAACCTTGGGTCATCTTCTGATAGTGGGCTGAGATGCTTTCATTTTCTGCTTATTCTTTGTCTGAGGGGTTGAAGATTCTGCATGTTGAGTTCCATATTAGACAAATCTATCAGCCAGCTGATTTGAGCTTTTCAATCTTGAGGTAGTTGCTTCATAAGTATAACCAAGTCCCTCCTTCGTGGAGCATGGTCTCTGTGATCTCAACAACTTCTCAAGCTTTTCCTTAGCTCCTATATATTACTAAGTCATTAAGGTTCTCCAAACCTCATCGCTCTTCCTCAGAGCTTCATACTCAGCTTTGGGCTCATAATAGTATGATTAAATACCGAATTTGGATGAGTCCATTGTGCATGGCCATACTATTCGGCCCATCTGACCTTCTTAGTTCCCCCTGAGTTGGATTTGGGTGTTCTATGACTTGAACCATGGGTCATCTTCTGATAGCTGGGCTGAGTTGCTTTTATTTTCTGCTTATTCTTTGTCTGAGGGGTTGAAGATTCTGCATGTTGAGTTCCCCCTTAGAGAACTCTGTCAGCCAACCGATCTGAACTTTTCAGTTCTGAGGTAGTTGCTTCATAAGTATAACCAAGTCCCTCCTTCGTGGAGCATGGTCTATGTGATCTCAACAACTTCTCAAGCTTTTCCTTAACTCTTATGTATTGCTCAGTCATTAAGGTTCTTCAAACCTCATCGCTCTTCCTCAGAGCTTCATACTCAGCTCTGGACTGTGCAAGCTTGTCCTTAAGACTGGCAATTTCAGTCTCTTTCTCTGAGTAAACCTTGGTCAACACTGAGATCTATGATTCTTGTTGTTGAGACTTAGTTATCATAGAATTAATCTCTTCCTTATGTCTCTGAACAAGTCCTTCAGACTCAGTAGAGTCTTGACTCCTCATAAAAAGTCTCTGATTCTAAGCTCTTAGGAGTTCCATCTCCTGAAGTGTTCTACTGAACTACTGGCTCATCTGGATCTGTTCCTCAAGCATATCTTCGTATGCAAGAACCACATCTAGGGATTCACTTACAAAGAGCTTGTGTCGTGTGTGCATGGTGAAGAGTGGCATATATTAGAGTTAGAATTTATCTCAGCCTCTTCTCCAGCCATAAGATACAGTTCAGTATCTTCAGCTTCGATTGCCATGAAGGCTGCTTCGTTATCGGATGACTCCATGAACATCTCTTCATCACTCGAGCAATCGGATAGCTCTCCGGCTATATAGGCTTGTCTCTTCCTAACGAACTTATCGCGCTTGGCTTGCCTTTCAGCTCTTTCAGTTGTCGTGAGCTCTGGACATTCATATTGATAATGTCCTGGCTTCTTGCAGTTGTAGCATACTGAGCTCCTGCCTTCCCTTTTTGGTGTCTCGTTGTGTCCAACGGAGGCAGTCTCAGCATTCCTGCATTCAGGTAGAGATTTAGATTCATTTTTTGAATGTGTATTCTCTCTCTTACCTTGATAGATTTTTGAAGCTTTCTTCATCTTCATCTTTCTAACTTGTCCTTCTCCTTCTGGTATTTCACTGAAAGGAGAGCGTATTTCTCAACTAAGTTATCAGTAGTAGGGATTGACATGGAACTTCCAGCTGATAGACTTGTAACTGCGGGACTAGCTCCAGGTGTGCTGATTGTTGCCTTGTAAGCATGATCTATTGGCACTCCAGTCTCAGCACTCGGGGTATGTGGAAGATTAAACTCAAACTCCTCTACTTTTAATTCTGAAAATATGTAATCCGAAGTAACATAGTTTAAGTTAGTTATTCTTAAACATGTAGCAAAAGAGTACCACTTGGGCCTGCTAAGAGCCCTTAGAATCTTGGTGTGGGTCTCGTTATTGTTGAATGTTCTCCCCAGTCCGTTGATGATATTGATTTGATTAGTGAATCTGATGTTGAAATCATCAATAAACTCTCCGGGAAGCATTGTAAATGCTTCGAGTTTCTACAGCTCCAACTCTAGTTTATTTTCCTTAATTTGTGGAGTTCCTAGGCTCAGCACTGCAAGAGCATCCCATAGCTCTTTTGCAGTCTTGCAGTAGTGCACTCTCCCGAGGTATGAGTCACTGAGTGTAGTCAGTATCGAGTTGCATGCGATTCGGTCTAGATTGTGCAGCTTTCTCTCTTCTGGTGTAAAGAGGCTTTTGTCCTTTAGAATCTTCGCACCGGTTCTGGCACCTGTTGCTCCCTCAATTGCAAGTTCGACGCTGTCGATCATGATAATAATGGGTCCTTTCTCCAGGACGTCAGTCATTCTGTCATGCAGCGATGTTAGATGTACATTCATCCTTACACGCCATACCGCATAGTTTTCTGCTGAAAAAATGGGTACCGTCCTTATACCTAAAAAATCAGACATTTTAAAGAATATGGTAAAGGGTGCTATGAAGACATGCAAATGCAGAGAAAACAGTCTTTCAGGATCTGTTCGAGTAGACTGGCTTTCAAAAAATGATGATCAGACGAATATCAGTCTGATACCAATTGTTGGTCCAAAGACGAGCCTCAGGTGTATAGCGGGGGGGGGGTTGTGTGAATACACCTAATGACAAATTCTTGCTCAAAACCCGAAAGTCAGCTTAGCTAAATGTTGCTACTGAACTAGTCAGTTAGCCAATTAAACTTTTTGGATCGCGTGGGCAGAGAGTTCGTCTACTGAGTACAGTCTACTGACTTGTGTCAGTGAACAATAGTTCAATATCAGAAGTTGTGTGCGGAAGTGTAAGCCCGAAATATATCGTCTTAGTTGAAAAACTCATTTTATACTGCTTTGTTGGTCCCGAGTGTACGGTCAGGTGTAGAGGGGGGGGGGGGTGAATACACCTGAATCCGATTTTCTCAACTTCGAACACGAACAGTCCTGTTCAGGAAAGTGTCGTACTAAAATAATTCAGCAGACCAAATAGCTGTTCTTAATCGTGTGAGGCAAAGAGTCTGACTCTACTGAGATATGCTAGCTGACTGAGTCAGAATTCAGTATCAAATAGGTAGAGTTCAGCGGTGCGGAAAAGTGTAGGCCCTAATCAGTTGAGTGGAAAACCGTTTTATGCAAGTCTCAGTTCAGCAAGTAGACAGTTCAGTATGTTGAGACAGTTGTATGATTTTAAAGAAGATTTTCAGTATGAATAGCAAAATCAATGCAACAGTAATTAGAAAACAATAACAAGACACAGATTTTTAAAGTGGTTCGGATATCAATCGATCCTACGTCCACTGTCCCGAAAGTTCAGGAGCTATTTATTATACTGAGTTAGTCTCAGTCAGCTTGTGCACAGGACAAAGCTGTGGCTTGGGGATTATACTGAGCAAGTCCCAGTTTACAAAGGCATCAAACTAAAGTGTTTGACAAACTTCTCCAACTATGAAGGAGTCATTTTACAATAAGGATTGGGTTCAAATATGAACTCCTTCGTCTAAGCTATCGGTATATTCGGTTGAGCTTAGGGTTAGAGGGATAGGGAATGAGAATGTAGCTTCTAGATCGACGAACAGCTGAAATAAGCTTTAGGTTCGTGTATCGTCGATTTGGATACTAGAGGCTCTTCTAACAGTTTAGCTTGGTTCCCTATGAGCTGAGAAGGTAGTCTTTCGCCGGAGACAGATCTTCAAGTTCTTGCGGAAGACTTAGGGTTTTCTGGTTCTAGCTCGTTTGAATGCTTGTGTATGTTTTCGTTGTTTAAGCTTATGCGCATTTTCTCTTCTTGAAATGTCCCTCTATTTATAGAGCATAGATTGGAAAAGATCCGTTGGAGACGATCTTCTTCTTTCTCTCTCTTTTGGTAGCAAACAACTCTTTTGAAGTAGGTAACAGTGTACTTTCCCACCTTTTTAGGTAAAGGGTTGACTGCAGCTTTAGCAGGTGAGAAGACACGTGTGTTCTTGTCATTCGTCGAGGTGGATAGAGTGGTTGAGACAGCAGAGACTTCAAGGCAAACTGAAGCTGACTTCTCTCTTCCTCGTATATGACAATGCTGATTGTCTTTCAAAAGTATCTGACAGTTCAGAAGACTGTCTACCGATGCTGAGTCTGATCCCGTATTTAGTAGGTAGATAGCTGAGGAAAGTCTACTGAAGATCAGCTCTGAGTTCGATGAATCGCTCCCGCCGAGTCCGGTTCCATCGACTCTTTCGATATCTTGCTCCTACTGAGTCCAGTATCACTGAGTCTTCTACTTCTGGTGTTAAGGCAAATAATCTACTGAGTGCCTTGATCAGAGCAGAGTGTCTACTGAGTCTGAAACCTCAGAGACAAATAACGATTACAACGGAATGGTTCACCAATCAGATGGGGTTTTGGGATCTTCAAATCTTCTCAACATTCGAGCACTAGAGGCCTTGAGCATGGTTCGATATAGAAGATAGAATCATTTCCCACCAAGTAAGACTATGCTGAGGACAGAATCATCACCCAACATGCTTGATTTAAAGTCAGTTTTATGCAGATGTGAACAGTAATCAATGCAACAGTAAATCAACACAAACAATTTTTAAAGTGGTTCGGATACACAGGATCCTACGTCTACTGTCTTAAACAAAGCAGGAGTTCTTGTTTACTTATACTGAGCAAGTCTCTTCTTAGCTGATTTTAATTTGAGTTCACTAAAGCTTGTGTGCTTGTATGCTTGTGTTCCCATTCTTTTCATGCATAGAAGTTAATCTCTATTTATAGTCGTGACTTGGGAATGGATCCGTTGGATATGACCTAGACACGTGTCAAAATACGACAAGAAAAACAACCATCTTGTAATTTGAATTACACTGTAGAGATTCTCTCTTTTTCAGCATTCAGAGGTCGACTGCAGCTTTATGTCAGGATAAGTACAGTGATGTAAGCTCCTTATTGGTGTCAAGTGGTAGTTGAGGCGTTCAAATATCAATTCTCACACTGAGTTGACTTCTTTTGATAACTCGGACACTTTACTTAATAGATCTCCACTGACATTCTTCAACATCTTCAGTGTTGACCGCTTCTTCTTATGACTTTACATCACTCATTCAGTAGATTCTATCAGAGGTCTACTGAGTTTTCAGATAGCTGATTTTTCAAAGACTGCTAATTAGGTTTTTCTACTGAAGACAAAATAGCTACTGAAAATGCTATCTGGCCTACTGAGCTCCTAACATGCTGAGCTCAACTAAGCTATATATCTATTATACGATGTTGGTTCATCGATCAGTTAGTGGTTTTGAGATCTTCAAATCATATATTATAACTCATCACCCAATAGTAGACAATAATTTTTTTAGATGACGATGGTAACCTGCAACTGCTACCGAAGTGCGCACTGGGTAATTCTCACTTCTAACAGTGACGTAGACAATAACTGAATAGAGATTTATTTGACAAATGATTTTATTATTCACAACACCAGACATTTTTTTCAAACTCAATAAATGATAATTTTGTTAAAAATAAGTGATACTTTGTTAAAAATAAATGACACTTTTGTTCAGAACAAATAATACATCAGTCAATAATGGTAGTAGACGTTCAAGACAAAATACACATTTGTTTGTGACAAATAACACTCAACAATAACAATATTGTTCAAAATAAATGACACGATACTTACTCAACAATAACACTATTGTTCAAAATAAATAACACGACACTTCCGTTAGTGACGTCAATCTGACGTAGAATATTTTATTTTTTATTTTTTTACATTGTACCAAATCACGATTCTCAGTTAGTGTTCCGACTGTTTGCGGATTTTGAGCAACTTGAATACAGGTTGTCACGTGCGCGGAATTTCACGTGCGGCAGAAACAACTTTTGACGTCGCCTTGAAGCTTGCTAATCAGCCTACCTTCGAACAAACACACTTTTAGAGAGAGAAAATAGAGAGAGAAGCTCTTGGAGAATGCTTGTATATTCACTCAAATCTTGGATGATCTACAAATGAATGAAGGTATGTATTTATAGCCCTCCTCCTCTACAATGAACGGCATAGATCAATTCGATCTAAGGACTCATATCAATCCGTGATCAATCAAATCAGTCATCTAATCAATCACCTATCAATCATCTATCAATCATATAAATCACCTATATCTTTCCATATTAATTTAGACCTTATCTACATACTTTGTACATTTTTACAAAGTTCTAGAATATTCTACAAGTCTCAAAGGGAAAAATCTTAAAATATAGTCCAACGCTATCTTCTAGTAAAATCCAACTCGCTTGGCCCAAATTTCCTCAACATATCCGATAGCCCCTCTCGAACAAGCGGTGCATCATGAACCATAAAGTTTTGTGCCCATAAAGTCCATATGTATATGTGCGGCGCGTGAGATTTGATAAATACAGGGCTGCCTTCGACCATCTTGAATTGTCGGTGTTTTGTCTATAAATTGAGTAGTTAACAAAAAGGGCATTCCAATTTCGTCGGACTCCAAATTCTTTTCTTCCACTACTTTTTCGCTCTTCCTTTAAACAAAATCCAGAACTCCCCAATCCGGTCAACTCCTACGGCTCGCTCAATCCTTCTCGCGAACGATCTTCGTGCGTCAGAAGGACCGCTTCCGGCTACCTGTCCGTCGGCCTTCGCCATCAATCATGAATCCCGAATAGTAAATCTCCTTTCTCTCTCTATACAGATTGTTATTTGAAGATTGGGGAAATCTTCTGTGGTTTTATATTACTGCTTGGTTGGATTTGGTTTGATGGATCTACTAGGAGTTTCATTGGAATTCTATATTTGAAGTCGTAATTGTAGATCCGTGACTTACTTTTTTTTTCGTGTATTTGATGATGGTTCTTTTCTGTAGAGATGATTAAATTTCTTATGTGATCGGAGATCCTCTTAATTGCCTCTGTGTGCAAATGTTTTGTAGAGTAAGCCACCTTTATAAGTGGTGTGATTGTATTTTCATTTCGTTTTGAATCTTTCTGAATTGCTGTAACTTCACCGTTCTTATCGGAGATAAAGTCCGTGATTTTGATACTTTACCTTTTTAAAAGGCGTTAGGGATTCCTGGGGAGTTTTTTTTTGCTTAGGAACCTGGACCTTGCTGGTTATTTATTGGACTTCAAGAAAAATCTTAGTTAGCTGATTGTAGCGTATACTTTTTTGCCAATGTTATCTTAGATCCATGGATGATTCGTAAAATTTTCTGATTGTTGGTTTACCTGATGGAAAATAGGCTTCTAAGATTACGCCCGCGAGATAGAAGCTATTGTTTTGTTCAGTTTATAACATTTTATAAGATCTTACATTAATAATGGCCGAGATAATGTTTTGACGAATTTTTGCATCCTGTATGATGGATTATCTTATTCGGTTTTCCGCATTTGTCTGTTTCAGTGACTACTTGTTCAAGCTTCTTTTGATTGGAGACTCAGGTGTGGGCAAGTCATGTCTTCTCCTCAGATTTGCTGTAAGTCATAGCTTGTTATATTACTCCAGTTGAAAATATGCACTGTGTGTTGGCGGTGTCTATTTTTGATTCCTAGGTAGATTTAAGTGAAATTGTGTCAAATACGGGGTTTTCCGAAAAGAGAAACCGTACTTTTCTTCTTATAGTCTTTTTTTTTTTTGATAGATTTTCTGCTAATTGCTTGAAAATAGTTTGTTGAGATCTGTGTAATGCTTCCAACGTGATGTAATTGTAGCGGTTAATTTTTTGTGCTCGCCTTTGTAATGGGTTCTCAACCTTTCTATTGGAATCACACTTTGATGTGAACTTTTGTTTGTTAAAAATAAATATCACTCTCGTTTACTCATCCCTGTTGGCCATTGCTTAACATGGTATTCAGTTAGAGTTTAGTTCACGTTTGAAATAGTTGTATTTCAACTAGGAAATAGTTTGAACTCTTGACTGTTGTGGTGGTGACCGCCTTGATTCATCTGTGCAATGTACTTGTTTAATTGTCATGCTGTCATGCAGGATCCTTGTCTAACCTTTATTTGATTTTATGTACAGGATGATTCTTACCTTGATAGTTACATCAGCACAATTGGTGTCGACTTTGTAAGGGCTTAACTTTCCTGGTTGTATAATTATTCTGGTCTACTTATAGTTCTGATTACAATCGCACTTCTGCAGAAAATTCGTACAGTGGAGCAAGATGGGAAGACTATTAAGCTTCAAATTGTAAGAATTTGTCATCTTGATTATATATTAGTTAGAAATTTTAGAATTAGATTGTTATTACAGATGTTCGTTTAGCATTGTGGATATTTCTAGAAATGTCATCTGTTGGGGTACTTGTTTTGGTCATTTTATTGCTAGTTCCGAATATATGAGTATCTTCAAAAGTAATATTTCTAGGAACACAGAAATATTTTTGGCATTCACTTTGCAGAGTCAATTGTTTCCTTAGAAATACGTATGACAATGGTTTGTTTTGATTGTGCTTCTTGTCGGTTTCCTTTTGTTATTACTTGGTAATATAGTGGCCTAGTAAAATGATCTATTACATCAGTGGAAGTATATGTACAGTTAATTAACGAATATTCATCAAGTATGAATAGAAGGCTTTTATATGCATAAGCCGTAATTTCTTATCCCCAATCAGCAACTTGTTATCCTGGGGTAATCTTGCATAGAACTGGATACCCTTTTGCACTTTATGTACAATTATGCTCCTCATGCATCCGATCCCTGCATTTCTGGTATGATGTGAATTGAAACATTTTTTTTTTAAATTTTGTCTGCATGTTGAGGAAGTGAAATTTAAATCCAGCAAATCATGGTCCATACTTCTTTTATTTCGATGTTACTGCACATTTAAAAGCGAGCTTCATATATTCTGTCTTCTGATTTTTTTCATTTTTATTGCAGTGGGATACTGCTGGGCAGGAGCGGTTCAGAACTATAACTAGCAGCTATTACCGTGGTGCACATGGGATTATCGTTAGTCTAAATTCTTCTTGATTTAGTGTAGATACCAAGTCTTCTTTTAGTTTCTAAAACACATCCTCAACTTGGAACGTTTTGCAGATAGTGTATGATGTGACTGACCAAGAAAGCTTCAATAATGTGAAGCAATGGTTGAATGAAATCGACCGATATGCAAGTGAGAATGTGAACAAGCTCCTGGTGGGAAACAAGTGTGATCTTGCTGATAACAGAGCTGTGCCTTATGAAACAGCGAAGGTATGGGTTTTTAAAGTTTGCTCATTCACTAGTGCTTTAGACTGAGGAGTCTTTGCTGAAATGCTTTTTTTGCTAATGAAGGCATTTGCTGATGAAATTGGTATCCCCTTCATGGAGACTAGTGCCAAAAATGCTACCAACGTTGAACAGGCATTTATGGCAATGTCTGCTGACATTAAGAACAGGTTTCACCTTTTTCTCTTCTTGTTTTTGCAAATTCATATGTTGCACTTTGTTTTTGCAGCATATTTATGTGTCTTTTTACCTGTGTGAGTTTTTAGATTTGTTATTGAACACATCTTTTGTATGCAGGATGGCGAGCCAGCCTGCATCAAACAGTGCGAGGCCACCCACTGTGCAGATTCGTGGACAACCTGTTGCGCAGAAGAGTGGCTGCTGCTCCTCTTAGTTGTCTGCTGGTGAAGTTGGTAGTCCCAACTGTTAAGGCCTTCTAAGTGTTACACCTTATAATAGTTCTATTCTTTCAAATATATTTGATTGCTAAAGTGGCTGTACAAATTATGACGGACTTGATTACTCTTCATGGTTTCCGTTTGTTTATTTCGTCTTTATTTCCAGTAGTTCAGTCCACAGATAGCAGTGCCCTAATGTTTGCA
The DNA here is from genome assembly GCA_028984105.1 of Lavandula angustifolia. Taxonomy (NCBI): domain Eukaryota; kingdom Viridiplantae; phylum Streptophyta; class Magnoliopsida; order Lamiales; family Lamiaceae; genus Lavandula; species Lavandula angustifolia. The sequence goes on along the minus strand of CM054818.1, from coordinate 11,122,813 downwards.
AACAGCCGGAACAAAGTCTGTGACTCATTTGGAAAAGAATTATGCTATAGTATCTGTTTTGAGCAAGACATTATAATTTGGATATTCTTTGAATAAATTGTTCTACTTCCAAAATTTTGATTTAGGTAATTTAATTAGGAGATGGACTAGAATGGAACATATTGCACATGTAATATGATTTAATTTCATGATTTTGACCTAAATTTGATTTGGGCTTAACTCAATTGATTACTATATTAAAATAAAATAAAAAAATAAAAGTTAGATCACATCCCTTTTCCAGTCGCCTCCCCTTTCCATTGTCCCCTCTGTCCCCTCTCTCTTTCTCTCCCCCTCCTCCCTTTTTCCACTCTCCCCTCTCTCTCTTTCTCCACTCTCCTCTCTCTCTGCACCGTCTTCTCCGTTTCCGTCTCCATTGCTCATTTCCATCTCCGCCACCGTTGCTCTACGCCTCCAATTCCGTCGCTCCTCATGCCTCCGCCTAGGTCGCTCTAGTTGCCGGATCCACCTCGATCCACCTCTGTGCGATCCTCCAGATCCGCCTCCACTCCGTTCAAATTTCTATGTGCCTCCCTCTCTCTCTCCTCTCCCTCGCCCGCCCAAGCCGCCGCCGCAACCACATTTGTTTTGTTTCGCATCGTATTGTTTATTTCAACTTATCTAATAAATTGATCTGTCGGAATCTGATATCGTATTGTTCGTATCATCGATGCTATTTCCAAACTTTGAATCGATGATTTGGCATCCTCGCACCGAATCTGCACAAGAATCACTCCATCCTCTCGTCGGTGAACATTTTTGTTTTCAAGTGTCAGATTTGTTTAAATGTTTGAATTCTGTTAATCTTCGATGTGTGTGGTTTCTAGATGTGTTTCATGTTGTATTGTAGGTGGATTTAGATTTAGATTTAGGTTTTTGATTCGTCCCCAATACAAGAGATCGGATTTCATCCTTTTGAGCACTTTCAATATTTAGAATCACTCATTTTCTTTCTATTATTAAAAATGAATATTCGTACTCTAGTTCATCATTCTCTTTCACATTGTCCGGGTAATTATTTATTTTGCCGCAACCACTCTTATTACTATTTTTTCTGTTGTTGTAAGTCGAAGTTTAATTTGATTTTGTTTGGAGTATTGAGATCCTTGCGTTTGCTATGGACTTATTGGTTAACTAATTTATTAAAGTGTCATTTCTTGTAACATAAAGTGTCATTTGTTGTGAACAATTGTGTCATTTGTTTAAAACAATTCATATTTAAAAAAAGACACTTTTATTCAAAATAATTGACATTTTTTTTGTAAATAAATGCTACATTTATTTATTGCAAGACACTTTGAGTTGAGATAATTGATCATATGCTCTCTACTGTTAATTATGGCTTAAACAAACACTCTGCTCATCATTGACTCGTTTTTATGTCATGATTGACACGAACAACACAGACAATTGACACTCTGCTCTCTACTGTAAATTATGGCTTAAAGAGACACTTTGCTCATCATTGACACGTTCTTTTGTCATGATTGACACGCGCAACAGAGAGAATTGACACTGTCCTCTCTACTGTGAATTATGGCTTAAACAGACACTCTGCTTTTCATTCACACGTTCTTTTATCATGATTCACACGCACAACAAAGACAATTGACACTCTGCTCTCTACTATGAATTATGGCATAATCAGACACTCTACTCATCATTAATACGTTCTTTTGTCATGATTGACACGAACAACATAGACAATTAACATTTTTTTATAAACAAATGACACTATTTTTTCGAAACAAATCGCATTTTTAAAAAAAAATAATTGATAGTCAATAAATGACACTTTATTCAAATGCAAATGATATTTTTGTTTGTTACGATTGACACTTTGAGATAAATAACAAATCACACATTTATTCATTACAAACGACACATTCACTATCAAAAAAATCAGAAAAAAAAATAAAAAATTTGATTAAAACTAACGACACTTTTGTTCACAAAAAGTGACACGCCCTTACAATAAATAAGAAACCATAAGGGAGAAAATGAAAAATAAACGAAAAATAAAATAATAAGAAAAACGAAAATTAAAATAATTAAACAAATACGAAAAATAAAATAATAAAATAAAAATGAAACAAAAACGCAGTCAAGAGGTCTCAAAACCGAGAACTCTTGGTTGGACTGACAAACTACTTGACCGTTGGGCTACTAGCCATTATAATAATATTATGAATAGACTTTATATATATAGACTACGTGCGCGTGCCTGTTGCATGTGCAACGTTGTCCCACACATGTTTTTGCCCTTAATTAGCTGACCTTGCTAATAACCAAAATGAGCTTTGATGATAACTTTATTTTCTTACGGATAACTACGTCTTCGATTTTTGTAATTACAGATTACTCATATCCTGATCAATTCCCTATTATATATTTATTTTCTTATTTCGTAGAAGTGGACCCATATGGGCCATATCCAATATAAGGGTTGCTTGTTTCAAAGTTTTTATTGATAATTACAATAAATCTATGCGCATTTGGATGCATCTGCCTACATGTTGCCTAAGATCCGTGCTCTAACACTGTTCTAAATCCGTGGATCCGGTGTAATTAAATAAAAAAACAAAAATGTTTAATGTTCGTCTAACGACAAGTCTTCAAGTGTAGAGGGAGGTGAATACATCTGAATACAGACCGGATATCATGTTTGCAGTTGGGGTCTGCGCTCGCTATTAGGCTAACCCCAAGTTAAGTCATATGTAAGCAACCAAATGAATTATTCGCTATATCAAAGGAACTGTCAATCTAGGATTATGGTATCCTTCATATGATAATTTAGAACTAACTAGATAGTCTGATGTTGATCTTGTAGGTTGTAAAATTGATCGGAAATCAACATCAGAAACTTATTAGTTCCTTGAAAATAAGTTGATCTCTTAGTTTTCAAAAAAACAACTCAGTCGCAACATCAGCCACAGAAGCCGAATATATGGTCGTTGGTAGTTGATGTGCCTAGATCCTATAGTTAAAACAACTTCAACTTCGTGATTATCAAGTCTCTACTGACGTTGTTCCTTTTTTCTATGACAGCTCCAGTGTCATATCTATCACTCATAATCCAGTTCTACATAAACTATGCAAGCACGTTGATATACGACATCATGCCGAAAATGGTGGTATTGGACTGGAAAAGATCGATACTGAACATCAACGAGCTGATATTTTCACCAAACCTCTACATTAGATGAGATTCCTCCAACTCACTATGGAACTCGGTGTATTAGACCCAAGCGAACAAATTCCTAAGCTTAAAGCAAGGGGGAACTAAAGTCAGACTCAATCTGATATCAGATTCACTCAGCCTGACTTCGTTTGTGGTATCAGTAAGTTACTATATCTGACTGAGAGGTTTGCGTATCAAACTCAGTTTGCATTTATTAAACCTTATTTATTTCCCGTTCTTATTTAAAACAAACATTCCATCTGATTCCCCATGCGCATTTATTGCACATCGTATCACAATTAATGTGTCGACCATATATAACATATAAAACTATTAAAATATATAAATCAACTTTGTCATCGTTTTTAACATTTAATCTAAGCTCCTCATATTATTTTTCGCGATTTAATCTCAACCTTTCACCTAAAATAAGACGATTCAAATACCCACCATTCCGCCATTTTCGAACTTACAGTTTTTACTCTCAAATACTCAGTTTCCCTCAGAATTTTTTTTGTTTGTACTCGTGCTTTCTCAAAATTTTCTTAACGTACTACTTATTTCCTCCCGCTAATCTAAAGGTACTTTAGTATCATGCATCACTTATTGTGCACTGTTCTAGAATCTAACTTATGTCTTGCAGATATCCACGACACCAAAAGCTCAAACCAAGGAAGTTACCGTCCATCCGTCTACTATCTAGAGAACGTAGCGGAGCTCCTCTTTAGCATGACGTATGATTCACCGTCTTACTTCCACAATGTCGTCTTGGATTTCATGGAACGGGTGTTCGAAACCCTCAAGCTTTCTAGTTTGGAACGGTTCATCTCTGTAGAACTAAATATTCTGATTCCCGGCCATGGTATCGAATTCTATTTCTATTTGAAAGTTGAAGGAGAGAAGGCCCTCTCGGAGTTCAACATTATGTGCACTAGACAGAACCTTCTAAGTTATAGTCCTTAGGGACTATACAAGATCAAATCGAGGTTTGAAGGTTTTGTCTCCAACTAGGAAGGGGTTCTTACAATAAGAACATTTCACTAAAAGTGAACTACTTCAAGTGTCTAAGCTTAAGATCTAACAAGGTTAGCTTAGAAAAGAGATCGGGAACAACTCTAGAGTGAAGAACTACTAGGATATCTCTAAGATTTCTAGTTCTTCGCTAGATATAGCAGTGAGCTTGTTAGAGTGGTTGAGTATATTTTCGTGAGTTTCTTGCTTCTCTGTTCCCTTCGATTTCGTGTTCTTCTTCTTGAAGATGATTTCTTCATATAGTTGTGAACCATGCATAGATCCATTGGAGGGGACCATGCCACGTGTCACAAGACTCCAAGAAAAAGGACCATATAATTTGAATGTCGCCGTAGAGAGTGGTTGGCTTTCTGTGCATCAGAGCAGCTTTGTGTCAGAGCAGGTAAGCTTCGCTTGCTTCTCATTGGTCGAGGTATGGCGGTAGGTGAGACTTGTCAGACATGAGTCTTCTAGCTGAGTTGACTTCCTCTGAACCTCGGACACTAAGTGTTCCTCTGCTGACATCCGACTGATAAGGTCAGGTTGTCGATTTCCCTTGTATGGTCTACAACTGAGTCGCAGCTCATTCAGTAGATCAAGGATGATCATACTGAGTCTTCTTTCTGAGTCGGCTGAAGAGTGATCTTCTACTGAGTGCTTCCAGCTACTAACTCGAAGACAAACTACTGAGCTCTTATACTGATAGAGCTCTACTGAAACGATGACATGGGGTTCTGCAACCTTAACTCTTCTACTGAAGTTCAGTCCAACAATTTACCCTTACAGGACTTAGACAAATTAATCTAGAAAGATCGAAGCAGGTCTAACCTATTACATCATGTCGATTCATCACACACTCAGGGGTTTTGGGATCTTCAATTCCTCTTTAAACTTTTATACAATAGTTACTGTTGGTCCGGAGACAAATATCAGGTGTAGAGGGGGGGGGGGTGAATACACCTGAGTACCGTTTCTTTTTCTCAATGAAGGTCAGCTGAGCTGTTGATTGCAACTGATGAACAGTGCCAAATATACCTTCGATCACGGGACAGAGTGAGTCAGCTACTGAGCTCTCCTACTGACTTTTGTCAGTACTTCGAAACTCAGTCGGAGACTATAAATGTGCGGATAAGTGTGGGGCCCGGAGTTTATCTCTTTTTGAAAACGCGTTTTAGCAAATTAAATCTTTTGGCTGTGCGCTTTATAAAATACGTTTTATGCAAGCTTATGATTTTCAAGTCAGTTGAATGCTATGCAATAAAACAGTAAAGGAACACAAGCGATTTAACGTGGTTCGGATACGCAAGATCCTACGTCCACGGCCCCGAACAAAGCGAGGAGAACTTGTTGATTATTCTCGAGCAAGCCTCGGGCAGGGATACGTGCACTTTGGACGAGTTCCCTCTAAGTTATAGTCCTTAGCGACTTTACAATCCAAACCTAAGTCTGAAAGGGAAGGGAATATTCTCCAACTGAGAAGGAGTTCTTACAATAAGAACAATTCACTAAATGTGAACTCCTTCGAATCTAAGCTATAAATATGACAATGAGCTTAGTCTAGAGAAGAAAGGGATCTAAGAACTCTAGAGAGAAAAACTGAGAAATCTTCTAAGTATGCAAGTTTTCCTCTGGATGATCTTTGAGTGTTCTAGAGCTTTTGTGAACTTGAGCTTGTCCCTTCGAAATTCCGTCACTCGGAGCTTCAAAAACTTCTCTATTTATAGTTGTGAGTTATGGCATATGTCCGTTGGAGACGACGATGCCACGTGTCACAAGCTTCCAAGGAAAACGGCCATAATTCGAACTTGTTGCAGCAGGGCAGTTAATGCACTGTTCATGAGAGCAGCTTTACTGTGTAGAGTAGGTAAGCGTTGTCGGCTTCTCATTGGTCGAGGTTTGTAGTTGGTGAGAATGTCAGAGTTGACCGTTCAACAACCTCGTATGTCTTCTGCTGAACTTCTCGAAAAGACTTGAATAGCTGGGTCGCTTTCCGTCGGATACAGTAGACTGAAAAGTCTCTGTCTTCTTCAGCTGAGTCGGCTGACAGGGCATCTACTGAGTAGGTCAGCTGGCGACTGCGAAGGTACTGGGCTTGCATGAGTTCTTCTGCTGATGGCTTATCACCTTTGGGTTGGCTTCTACTGAGGTTTACTCGGTGATGATCGAAGAACGCAAGCGATTACACTGATGACGTGGGGTTCTGAAAAGTATCTTCGACAGAAGATCAGTTCCATAATTACCCCGTACAGGACGTAGACAAGAATATAAAAACGATTACAACAAGTCTAACCTATACATCAGCTAATCCTAACGACACACTAATCTACTGATATCAGCTAGGTTTTGGGATCTTCAATTCCATAGTACTATTATGATTTCTCCCAATTTTCTTTTAACCGAACAACAGCTGAGTATCATCTACTGACTCATATCCAACAATTTCCCTCTAATTGATGATGCCAAAACCTCTACCTCTACCTCTTAAACTTCTCAAGTCTATAAAAGATGCTATCCTACTGACAACAATTTCCCCCTTACAACATTCTGAGGGAAAGAAAAAATAAAGGAATTTCAATACTTCAGTAGGTGGGAGATAGGCAAAATCAGAGAAACTGACTGTGAGTGTGTGTCAGATCACTTAGTGACCAGTCGTGAAAACACAATGCAAAGAGCTGAAAGACAATGAGTAATTGTCTGACAAGCAATAGGAACTGATATATATAATCAATGAAGTACATGTTCCTATCACTATTACAAAAGATAGAAAAGAGAAAGACTACAGAAGCCTGAAGGCTTGAGTGCATTCCCTGAATCCTGCAGATCTGTCCATGGGAGGTTCCAGACGATAGTATAAATAGATTCTCTTCCTCAGAGTCTGGATATCCTCGTCGTCTTCAGCAAGGTGGACACTCAGGTTGAAGCGGAATGCTGCAAAGACTAACCTCATCTTCTATGTCCTTCGTACATAGAACTCCGCGCGCAGTTCTAGGAGGTGGGATGCGCCTGAAAGCTGGAGCTCTAAATGGAATATTCTGTCTCTTCATGATCTCCTTGAGCTGTTCCCTCAGCTCTAGATTGTACAGAAACATGAACTCATCAAAGGCTTGATCGATAGGTTGCTCTCGAGGATAGAATCCCCAAACATAGTAGCCTTTGATAAATTGCTCTTTAAGTTCTTCCCACTGATCATTAACCTCAGCCGGAACCCATCGATAGACATGAACAACTGAGTCCTTCTTGGCGAGAGGTGTTCTCTTCCTTGATCCTCTTGGGATTTGTCTTTTGGGATCAGCTGCTGGCTTCTTAGATAGGCTTATCATCTTAGCCATATCAGCCATTCTTTTCTTTTCTCGGAGAGCCGCGGCCCTACAGTCTCCTCGTCTGATATTTAGGCCTTGCAGCGTTGCCTCCCAGGTTTCTTGATCTTTCGCTATCTGCTCAGGTGTTAGAGTAGGAGTGGGAATGCTCTGAGTAGTAGCTGGGATCTCAGTCGGAAGAGCCTTAGCAAAATCTGCTTGGGCTTTCTTCTTCTGCTCTTCGACCTTTTTCTTGCCTTTGCCCCTAACAGCTTTGCCCTTGGGCTTCTTTGCTGCTTCTGCTGCTTCTTCAAGCTGACACTCTCGGTCCAGCTTATCTTGCAGCTGTTGGGCAATATAGAGGTCATAAGCCTCTTGCTCCGCTTTAGATTTGAATTTTCGGACCGGGGAGGAAGGAGGAGTAATAGCAGTAGCAATCTCCTTCCCCGGCCTCTGCGAAGGAGTCTGTTCTCCTTCAGACTCTTGCTCAACGAAGTGAGCAACATCTTCTATGTGAGCGGCAAAAGATGAGATGGGTGTAGGTTCTAGAGGAGATTCGAGCAGCAGAACCCTTGAAGTATCTTCAGCCTGAGCGGCTGAGGGTTGTTCCGCCTGAATACCTTCCCCCTGAGTCTGAGCATTAGAGGGTCCTTCCTCCTGACCACCCTCTAATATTTAGACATCAGCCATATCCGTATCAGGTTCAGCCTTCATAATACCTTCCCCCTTTTTGGCATCATCTGCCTTGGAGAGTTGGGCGCGGATGGCTTGAATGTCTCTTTCCACATTGTGGACTGAATCCTTAATCTGAGTTGCTGTGGATTCGAAGTCCTTGACTAGATCGCAATATAATTCCCAGTCTTTTTCTTGATCAGCTCTAGATGTTTTAAGCTGTGCAGCTGACTCCAGACGGAGTTTCAGCAGAGCCTGATCCTGCGATTCTGTCATTTCTTCTTTGAATAAGTTTCAGAGCCTCTGCCTGTTGGGTAATAGATTTCGAAGGCTAGAGGTGGCAATCTTATTCCGTTCATCGATTTCGAGGTTAACAGTTGTGAGAGCTTGAGTCCATTGCTCGAAAATATCTTCTGGCGATTCGGAGCAACCGCCGACTCGAGCTTCTAGATCGACTTTACGAGCCGCTAAGGCCGCCTCAATAATCTCCCGAAAGTTGGGTTGAGGAGTAGGTACCGGAGTCTTTGAGATGTCGGCGGCTATTCCGTCTAAGCTACGTATGCGAGCCTTGGTATACTTTGTCTACTTCAGATGGACGTCCTTAGCCAAAAGTCTGTTTTTCTCTCCTTGGCGTCGAATGGCTTTATTTACGGACTTTGAGGACACGGAACCGATAGGTTGTATCTGGTACGAGCTGGTTCCGAGCCTCTGCTCAGAAAATGTGAGAAGCTGCTCCCTACTGTACCTTCGGAGCACCTTGAGCATCACCTGATGTATCAGGATGTGGTGAATTGCTCTTCTCACGGGGAGTTGAACCCTCAGCAGAGCCTCCCAACTCTGTATCCTTAGGTGTCTGATCCTTCCTCTGAATGTTATCATCATCATCTTTCTTATCATCGGCAGGAGGAGATGGGGGGTGGAGGAGTGTTACCGAGGGGACCGACTCTCGCAAGCTTAGAAGGTAAAGCATTGCGGCTCCGAGATCTTCAAGAGTAGCTAAGTCAGCTGGTTCTCCGTACCCTACGACTTCTTGCAGCTTCTGCTCCTCATCGTCCAGGTAGAGAACTGAGTGGGTTTTGATTATGTCTTCTAGAATATCCCAACTCAGAAATCTTAGAAGCATTTGAACCCTAGCCACGATGGCTATGTCGACTAAGTCGAGTGCCCGGCGATCTCGGGAATATGATCGTGTACTTCAGCTGCGGCACGGAGACGAGTGGTGTAAATAGGTGTCCACTCGGCCGTATTCTCCTCGGTCGGTTCCCTAACGTCCGACGCGTATCATCGGAGCTGATGACTTGAGCTTTCTCCTTGAGGGTTGCTCCTTCAATCCCACGTGTCGGGGTCTAAGATATGCTCATCTTGTTGTGGAGGAGGAGCCTGTGCTAAGATGGTTATCGGCTGAGCCATAGTGACCTCAGCTGGTCGTGGCCTATTAGCCTCCTCCCCTTGGGCACGTCCGCGGGAGATGGCAAGACAGGAGCCAGTTCTCTTTTGCTCAGGTGGCCCTTTGCCAATCGACTTCTCCGTCGCTTCTTTAGTCTGAAACTTTATTAGCTTAGTGTTGTACAACTTTGAGTCTTCAAAAGCTGAGTTCCTCTGTACAACACTCTCTATTAGGACTGACATCTTGGTCCCGAATAGAAGCTTACCCACACTGGCCAACCTCCTCTCGCCAGTGGGTAGCGTAGTGAACTTCTGGGCTTGGGCTTTCATCTGAGTTGTATAATAGTCAGCCCAGTTCACTTCTACTCCATCGTCTATAGCCATCATCAGCTGAATCCTTGGCTTGGACAGTTAATTGTACGATCCAGCTGAGCTTGTCAGTATGTGCGAGACCACATACGCTAAACCTCTATACTGAGGTAGCAAGAGATTCCTCGGGAGAGCTGTCTTGAACGTCAGATCACTGCGTCCACAGAACTTTTGCACATAAGCGTTGATCTCCCTCTCCTTATATCCGATAGGGGAGATTCCCGGAATTAGGAAGGCTGAAACGCGAGGACCTGAGCCTCTCGGATGTTGAAGGTCTTACGAGACGCCTTCCACTTGTTCGGATTAGTCTCCTCCATGTAAGAAAACGAGGCTTCTTCTCCTTCGGCAACCACTGAATTCCAGTTGAAATATGCCTCCGCCACTTGCCTCGGCGGGCACGGGGATGCTTGGTCACGAGGGTCTCCAACCCGGACCTCTCCGGAGCATCGAACATCGGTTCCAAATATGGGATATCCACTTGGCGGAAAGCCATTGTGGGTTCGAGCGAATCCGGATGGTCATGATCTCCACTATAGGTTCGGGGAGTTCGTACGATCGCCATAGAAATCGCAAAACAACTTGTTAGCACTTGAAAATAGAGTAAGTTAGTAGTTATCAACAGATTTTAATACATTACCGAGTATTAGAGCTTGAAAGATGCACAGGCAAGGCAGTTGGAAGAAGTAGAAACTAATCGCGAGTAAAGCTCGTACGGTATGGAAATGGCGAAAAGTAAGGAATGATAGAAGATGAAAGATTTTATATATATTGGCTTGATTGCACGTTTTAATCTAACGGCTGAGTTTTAATCTTTCATAACTATGGACGGCTAAGATTTAATGTTAAAAAAGAATGAATACCAAAAGCCGCCTAAAACATAGATCTACGTAATAAAGGTAAGTGAGAAGACATGCATTAAATGCGTGACAGACACCATTAATTACTCAGGTTAAGGTTTCCTACTGACCTTTCCTTAGACTATTAATGGCGGGAAATGAATGCTCATTAACTACTGAGTGTGAGCGACTGATGCAATAAATGCGAGCATGCTTCAAAAAAAATAAGGACACAAAATTACGCAAACCTCTTCAGCTGAACTTATCAGCTGGTTACCGTTATGTATAAGGAGAATGGTTGTCATGCTGATGACTATGTTCCCCCTTGCTGTGTACAGTGTGACTTTCCCAACTGAGTCACTGTACTTAGTTATCTGACCTGTCGTACTGATTCCTTATGCTGATACCAATTGTTACCAATTGTTGGGCAATGATGTTCTCAGTAGTCGGCATCTACCGACGCATCTCGGTAGAATCCAAAGTAGACCTAGCTCGGTGATAGTTCTTTGAACTTTGTTCTCGGCTAGTGGTTTGGTCGAGTATATACGCCCTTTGCTTGTCAGTATGGATCTTCTCCATCCTGATATCCTTCTTCTCGACATGGTCTCTGATGAAGTGGTGTCGGATATCCACGTGCTTGCATCTGGTATGTAGAACTGGGTTCTGAGTTATGGCAATTGCACTTGTGGAGTCGCAGTAGATGGGCACTTCATCCTGAGTTATACCATAATCTCTATATTGTTGTCGAAGCCAAAGGATTTGGGCACGAGAACTTCCTGCAGCCATGTACTCGGCCTCGGTAGTGGACGTTGCTCTCGAATGCTCGCTTCTTTGAAAACCAAGAAATCAGCTTGCTGCCTAGGAACTGACAAGTTCCGAAAGTTGACTTTCGATCTATCCTGCATCCTGCATAATCAGCATCAGAATAACCTGTCAGTATTAAGTTATCATCAGCAGGATACCATAACCCAGCATCAGGTGTTCCTCTTAAATAGCGCAGAATCTTCTTCGCTGAGTCTAAATGACTTCGCTTGGGATCTGCTTGGAATCTTGCGCATACACCTACAACATAAGTTATGTCAGGACGGCTAGCTGTTAAATAAAGTAAAGAGCCTACAATAGCTCTATAGTCAGTAGAGTTAACAGAAGCTCCCTCTTTGTCTAGATCGATTTTAAAGTTCGTGTTCATGGGGATTTTGGTGACGGCTTCTTTGGAGTCACGGCCGAATCTTTTGAGAAGGTCTCGAGTGTATTTGGCTTGATTGATGAAGATTCCTTCAGGTGATTGCTTCACTTGAAATCCAAGGAAATAATTAATCTCTCCCATCATGGACATCTCGAATTTCTCTTTCATCATCTTCTCGAACTGCTGGCATAAGGTCTCATTTCTGCAGCCGAAAATGATGTCGTCCACGTAGATTTGCACCAGTAGGATGTCATCTCCTGACTTTATGTTGAATAGGGTGCGATCTACTGTCCCCTTCTGAAAACCTTTATGAAGTAGAAAGTCCGATAGGATATCATACCAAGCCACGGGTGCTTGTTTTAACCCATACAGAGCTTTCCTAAGTCTGTACACTTGATGTCCCTCGCTGAAAGCCGGGTGGTTGTTCCACGTAGACTTCTTCCTTCGATGCGCCGTTCGGAAAAGCTGACTTTACATCCATCCGATAGACTTTGAAGCCTTGATGTGTTGCATAAGCTAGGAATAGACGAATGGCTTCCAATCTAGCGGCCCGGAGTGAACGTTTCATCAAAGTCAATTCCTTACGCCCGATCGTATCCCTTTGCAACTAGTCTTGCTTTATTTCCGACAATGACGTTGTTTTCATCTCGCTTGTTTTTGAAGACCCACTTAGTACCAATCACGTGCCGATGTCCAGGTCGTCAACAAGCTCCCATACTTCATTTCGACGAACTGGTTCAGCTCTTCTTGCATAGCAATGACCCGGTCCAAGCATCTTTAAGTGCGTCCTCTATCGCCGAGGTTCTTACGTAGACGAGAAAACAAGAGTAAAGTGAGCTTTCTCCTTGATTTAATCTTGATCTCGTCCTTATAGTTGCTGATGGATCTCCAATGATAAGATCTGAAGAATGAGCATCGAGCCACGAACGCCTGAGTCGGGCTTCTTCTTCTGATACTACTTCTGCACAGTCAGTAGGAGTGTTAGGCATTTCAGTAGTACTGTTCTGTGACTGTAGCAATTCAGTAAGAAGGTTAGGATCTACTGAGTTTCCAGGTTCAGGGGCATTTAGCTCAGGAACATTAATCGTTCCCCCTGAGTTTATATTCTCAGTAGAGGTCTCAGTTACCACTAGGGCTTCCTCATCGACCGATGTTACCTGTCGTTGATTCTGTTCGATAGAATCAACTAGGTTAGCTACATCGACTGTTGGTTGAGTCTGAGTTTGTTCATCGTCTGACTCATCATCCCAACAATGCTGGATCTTTTCAGCTTTATTAGTAAGTCCGAGATCCTGTAGCTTGCTGCTGACATCATCAGTATTTGACTCTGTTTCTTTCTTGTTCTCAGTAACAAATTCATCAAAAACAACATGAGGGCTTTCCTCCACACAAAGAGTCCGATAGTTAAAGACTCTGAAGGCTTTACTGACTCGAGAGTAACCTAAGAAAATTCCTTGATCAGATTTGCTATCAAAGACCTTCAGCTGATCTTTCCCATTATTGTGGATAAAGCAAGGACAACCGAAAATATGAAAATGAGAAATAGAAGGAATTCTCCCTTTCCATAATTCATATGGTGTCTTCATGTGTTGCTGAGTGAGTAGTGAGTGATTCTGAGTGTAGCAGGCGGTGTCAGTAGCATCAGCCCAGAACTTCGAGGGTAGTCCGGGAATGCTGCGAGGAGCGTTCTTGCTTTGCTTCTTTGAGTGTTCTGTTCTTTCGTTCAAGCAAGTCCGTTCTGGCGAGGGGTGCGTGCGCTGATGTCTCGTGTTTAATTCCCTCTTTATCGCGGTATGTCTTAACTACGAGTTTAGAAACTCGTTCCTCGTCCGAGCGAATTCTTTGAATCTTGATGTCCTTTTCCACTCTGAGTTTCTTCAGCAGATTAGGAAACTCAGTTTGAACATCAGATTTATTGGCGATGAAGATGACCCAAGTATATCTCGAGTAGTCGTCAATAACGACGAGGGCATACTTCTTGCCTCTTATAGTCACTGGAGAGACTGGCCCGAATAGGTCCATGTGCAGCAGATGAAGAATTCCATCAGTGGAAGGTGATGGAATAGGTGGATTGCTACTCTTTGTTTGCTTTCCCTTCAGACATGCTTCACAATTTCTGTCTTTAACGAACGATTCGTTGGGCAGTCCTCTGTCTTTGGAGTTCTTGGCTAGCTTGTTCATGGTCTTGAAGTTCAGGTGGCTGAGTCTCTTGTGCCATAGCCATCCTGACTTGTCACCAGATTTTGTCTGTGCTAGTAAGCAAGCCTCGGGTTCCGCGGTTTTCCGCATGCAACATAGATGTTTTTCCTCCGCGAACACGATAACACTTGTTTTCCCCTGTAGATTTGTCAACAATATCACGAAACCGGCGTCAAAGATTACTCTATTAAGATTATCACGAGAATTGATCGACGAAAGGAGATTATGTTGAAGTCCTTCAACATATGTTACTCTTAGGCGTGGCAGTCCCAATTGTCGGCGTTCCGTATCCCCTTGTATAGCCTTTGGAGTTGTCACCGAATTCAATTCTGGGACCATCTTCTTATACAGTAGGCTCTTCTGGTAAGTCATGTGTCTCGAGCAGCCGCTGTCCACTATCCAAGGGTCCTTATGCACCTGCAAAACAGAGGCATTTTTAGGTACCCTTTGGTTCAGTTGGGTCCTTACTGGTTAGTGGGTGATTTCGGAACCCAGATCTGTCTAGGAACCTTAGAAGTCTCGAGACTTCTTCTTCGAACCTTGTCGGCTTTCTTCTCTACGAGGACTTGGAGATACCGACTTTCGCGATGATTTTGGGCTCGGGCGCTTTCTTCTTCGAGTCTTAGCGCTTCTCGACCCACGGGCTCATAGTAGTACGAGCCGTACTGAGCCGGATGCTCATATAATGGCTCTCTGTACTGTTCTGCCCATCTGACCTTCTTGGTTCCCCCTGAATTTGATCGCGGTGTCTTGGGGCAAGAACCATTTGTCAGCTGTTTCTTATGAATGCTCGGCTGAGGTGCAATTATTTTCTATTTGTTCTTCGCCTGAGGTGTAGTGTCAGTAGTTTGCACTTTCCCCACGACGAACCTATCGGCCCGACGATTCGAGCTTTTAGAAGTGGAAGCTTCGTGAATATAACCAAGGCCTTCTTTTACGGTAGTTGGCCGTTGTGCTCGAGCATGCTTTCTAGCTTCTCCTTAGCTCCCAGTGCTTGTTCGGTCATCAGTCCTCTCCGGACCTCATCACTTCTCCCGAGAGAATCATAGTCCTTACGTACGTCCGAGAGTTTCGGCCGAGTTGGGCTATTTCGGTCTCTTTCTCGGAATTGTCCTTAGTCGGGCCGAGATCCGAGTCTCTTGAAGCCGAGACTTAGTCATAAGAGATTCGATCTCTTCCTTGAGTCTCGCAACTAGATTCTCGACTCAGTAGAGACCGACAATCGGAAGAAAGTCTCGATTCTCGGCCTTTACTGTTCTAGTTCCCTGGAGGGTTCTGCGAACTCTGCTCGGTGAATCTGTTCCTCTAGTAGATCGTCGTAGGCTTGTACCATATCTAGAGGATCATCTGAGACCGAGCACGTGTCGTGTGTGCTGTGTGAAGAAGAGGTAATATTAAGTTTAGAATTTACCTCAGCCTCTTCTCCAGGCCATCGAGCATCGTTCACTGATTCCTCGGGAACCTTCTCTCCGACTTCAAACGGCTACGAATGCGGCTTCATCTTGCGAAGAATACATGAATGTATCCTCTTCAATTGAGTTGTCGGATATCTCTCCGGCTATGTAGGCCTGCCTTCGCTTGGCAAATTTTTCTCTTCTGGCCTGCCGTTCTGCTCTTTGAGCAGCTGAGAGTTCGGGACAATCATACTGATAGTGTCCCTCCTTCTTGCAGTTGTAGCAGGTGGATGTTCTGCTTTGCTCTTACCGGTGAGTCTTTAGACGGATGGCGGCAGACTACGATTTCCCGCATTCAGTAGAAGGATTAGATTCTTCTTTCTTATGATAGTCTTTCTTACCTGAAGAAGAATCTCGGTTGTATTTCCTCAGCTTTCTGACTTTCTCCTTTTCCCTCTGATATTTGAGAGCCATCGGTGCTAGCTGATCAGAGCCTGGAGTCTCGGAAGACTTTGCTACTGATGTGGCCACAACTTTGCTTGAGGAAATAGGCTTGGCTCCTGTGTTGCTGACTATTGCCTTGAAGGCGTGGTCGAACTGTGTGTCAGCTGGAGCGCTTAAGCACTTTTTGGGGAACCTTAGCACCAGTTTGTGCTCCCGCGCCTCCTCCAGCAGCAAATACTACGCTGTCGATCATGGGAATGATCGGTCCTGACTCTAGGACATCTGACACGCTGTCGTGGAGTGACGTTAGGTGTGCCTCCATACGTACACGCCATACCGTGTAGTTCTCTATTGAGAACATCGGTACCATCCTAATACCTGACATATAAGACATCGTAAGAGTAAGAGTATAAGGATGCTGAAAAGATGTTTATGCAGTGAAAACGGTTTTCAGGATCAGTTCGAGAGGACCAGTATTTCAGAACCGGCGATCAGTTGAACACCGTGCGCTCTGATACCAATTGTTGGTCCGGAGACAAATATCAGGTGTAGAGGGGGGGGTGAATACACCTGAGTACCGTTTCTTTTTCTCAATGAAGGTCAGCTGAGCTATTGATTGCAACTGATGAATAGTGCCAAATATACCTTCGATCACGGGACAGAGTGAGTCAGCTACTGAGCTCTCCTACAGTACTTCGAAACTCAGTCGGAGACTATAAATGTGCGGATAAGTGTGGGGCCCGGAGTTTGTCTCTTTTTGAAAACGCGTTTTAGCAAATTAAATCTTTTGGCTGTGCGCTTTATAAAATACGTTTTATGCAAGCTTATGATTTTCAAGTCAGTTGAATGCTATGCAATAAAACAGTAAAAGAACACAAGCGATTTAACGTGGTTCGGATACGCAAGATCCTACGTCCACGGTCCTGAACAAAGCAGGAGAACTTGTTGATTATTACGAGCAAGCCTCGGCGGGGATACTGTGCCTTTGGACATTTCCCTCTAAGTTATAGTCCTTAGCGACTTTACAATCCAAACCTAAGTCTGAAAGGGAAGAGAATATTCTCCAACTGAGAAGGAGTTCTTACAATAAGAACAATTCACTAAATGTGAACTCCTTCGAATCTAAGCTATAAATATGACAATGAGCTTAGTCTAGAGAAGAAAGGGATCTAAGAACTCTAGAGAGAAAAACTGAGAAATCTTCTAAGTATGCAAGTTTTCCTCTGGATGATCTTTCAGTGTTCTAGAGCGTTTGTAAACTTGAGCTTGTCCCTTCGAAATTCCGTCACTCGGAGCTTCAAAAACTTCTCTATTTATAGTTGTGAGTTATGGCATATGTCCGTTGGAGACGACGATGCCACGTGTCACAAGCTTCCAAAGAAAACGGCCATAATTCGAACTTGTTGTAGCAGGGCAGTTAATGCACTGTTCATGAGAGCAGCTTTACTATGTAGAGTAGGTAAGCGTTGTCGGCTTCTCATTGGTCGAGGTTTGTAGTTGGTTAGAATGTCAGAGTTGACCGTTCAACAACCTCGTATGTCCTCTGCTGAACTTCTCGAAAAGACTTGAATAGCTGGGTCGCTTTCCGTCGGATACAGTAGACTGAAAAGTCTCTGTCTTCTTCAGCTGAGTCGGCTGACAGGGCATCTACTGAGTAGGTCAGCTGGTGACTACGAAGGTACTGGGTTTGCATGAGTTCTTCTGCTGATGGCTTATCAGCTGCTGGGTTGGCTTCTACTGAGGTTTACTCAGCTGATGACTGAAGAACGCAAGCGATTACACTGATGACGTGGGGTTCTAAAAAGTATCTTCGACAGAAGATCAGTTCAACAATTACCCCGTACAGGACTTAGACAAGAATATAAAAACGATTACAACAAGTCTAACCTATACATCAGCTAATCCTAACGACACACTAATCTACTGATATCAGCTAGGTTTTGGGATCTTCAATTCCATAGTACTACTATGATTTCCCCCAATTTTCTTTTAACCGAACAACAGCTGAGTATCATCTACTGACCATATCCAACAGTTACTGAGTATCAGAGGTACTGAATCATCTCCCTACAATTTTCTTGTAACACTTATTCATATCCTTACAAATTTCTACAATTTCCCCCTATGATATGAACTATGAATCATCTCCTGACTCATATCCCTACAGTTCCCAAGGATACAAATGCTTTTACGTTTGCAGAAAGAAAGTAGCAAAACCTTGACCGAGTCGCAAGAAATGACATACTGACAACGCTTAGTGACTCACATCTCGAAAGGGTGCACAACTGCAGAAATGCTAATGAACTCTGGGATGCTCTAGTCGTGCAGAGTCAGGGGACTCCACAGATCAAGGAAATTAAGCTAGAACTGAAGCTATAGAAGCTCGAAGCATTCTTCATGATTATAGGAGAAGCAATTGATGACTTCAAAGCCAGATTCACAAACCAGATTAACATCATCAATGGACTGGGAAAGATGTTCACCAATAAAGAAATGAATACTACGATCTTACGGGCTCTAACTAGGCCCAAGTAGTATTCATTTGCTACTTATTTGAGACGATATGATCTTAATATTGTTATTCCTGATTTCGTATTATCAGAAATCACAGATGAGGAGCTCGAGTACAGTCTTCCTCAACCCAGCTTTAGTGTCCCTGCATATATCTCAATGGATCACACTTACAAAGCAACGATCATCACACCAGGAGCTAGTCCTTTAGCAGCAAGCACGATGTCCATCCTACTGCTGATAATCTCGCTGAGAAATATTCCCTTTAAGTCGTAAAGTATCAAAAGGAGAAGGACAAACTCAGAAAGATGAAGAGAGTTTTTAAGAACTCTCATGGTAAGAAGAATGATTATAACAAGAAAGAAGAGCCTAACTCTAATTCTGAATGCAGGAACACTGAGACTGCTACCAATGCAAGAAACGATACACCACAAAAGATGGCATAATCTCATCCTGTTACAACTGCAAAAAGACATGATTTTTTTACTATGAACGTCCGGAGCCTTCAGCCGCTGAACGAGCTGAACGGCAAGCCAGAAGAGATAAATTTTCCAGAAAGAGACATGCATACATTACTAGAGAACTTTTCGATTGTACCAGTGATGAAGAAATGTTAATTAACTCATCGGAAGATGAAGCAGTGTTTATGGCAGTCGAAGCTGAAGAAACTGAACTGTGTCTGATGGCTGGAGAAGAGGTTGAGTTAAACTCTACTCTCAATATAAATCCCTCTTCACCAGGCACACACGACACATGATATGCTGTAGGAGAACCTCTAGATCTGGTTCTAGCCTATGAAGATCTCCTAGAAGAACAGATTCAGATGAGCACTCCGTTCAGTAAGACACTTTAGGAATTGGAACTCCTAAGTGCTGAAAATCAGAAACTTCCAATGAAGAGTCAGGTCTCTACTGAGTTAGAAGAACTTTCTTTGAGACAAAAGAAAGAGATTATCTCAGTCTTGACTAGGGACATTTAAGAGAAAGACACTGAAATTGCCAGTCTAAACCAGAAGCTCACACAGATCAAAGTTGATTATGAAGCACTGAGAAGAAGTAATGAAGTGTGGCGAACTTTATTGACTGAGGAATACTTTAGAGAAAAAGCAAAGGTTGAGGCAATGCTACGAACTCAGAGACCAGCCTTCACTAAGGAAGGACTTGGATACACTAATGAGGCATCAACTTCAACGCACAAAGGCTCGAATAAGCTGACATAGAGGTTTGTTCTGAGGGAAACATAATAGGAAGAAAATACACAACACAGGCCAAGAACAAACACAAGATGAAAGCACCTCAGCCAAAATATCAGCAGATGACCAGTGATTCAAGCCCCAGGACACCCAGATCAAACTTAAGGAGAATCAAGAAGGTCAAATGGGCTAAACAATATGGTCAGTCAAAGTGGACCCATCTAGCAAATTATGGGTCATACAACTACCAGCCCAGGTTAGGAGTAGTCCCAAAGCTCAGAAGAAGAGGACTTATGTACCACAGTTTGTCAAGAAGTCAGTATCACCAGTTATAGTGAAGTTTGTTGACAGCAAGTGAAAGAAGTTGTCTGAAACCACCAGGGTTGTCAAAAAGATTTGGGTTCAAAAAATGACTAACATCTGAGGACCCAACCTAAACCTAAAGGGTACTTGAATTTATTTTTATTTTGAAGGTGCATAAGGACCCTTGGATAGTGGACAGTGGATGTTCGAGCATATGACATACTAGAAGAATCTACTGACCAACTACGTACAACAAGAAGGATCCATAATTGAGTTTGGTTGCAACTCTAAAGGATACACAAGGCATATGGAACATTGAACATTGGAACTTCCACAGTTCCTAGAGTAACATGTATTGAAGGACTTCAATATAATCTCCTTTCAGTTAGTCAATTATGTGATAATTCTAATAGAGTCATCTTTGTTGAGGGTTTCTATAATGATTTTGACAAATACACAGGAAAACCGTGTTATAAAGATCGTGGAGAAAGAATATCTATGTTGCAGATTGGAATACCGCTGAACCTAAACCTTGCTTGCTCGCACAGATAAAGCCATATGACAAAATAGCATGGTTGTGGCATAGAAGACTCAGTCACCTGAACTTCAAGATGATGAACATGCTAGCAAGAGACTCTAAAGTCAAAGGATTGCCCAATGAAGTATTCAAATGCCATAGAAAGTGTGAAGCATGCGTGAAGGGAAAGCAAACAAAATCAAGCAATCCACCTATTCTGTCACCTTCTACTGATGGAACCCTTCAGCTACTCCACATGGATTTATTCGGGCCAGTCACTCTAGTGACAATCAGATGCAAGAAGTATGCTCTCGTGGTAATATAGATGACTACTCAAGATACACATGGGTGATCTTCATTGCAAACAAGTTTGATGTCAAGACTGAACTGCCAAAACTACTAAAACAATTAAGCATGGAGAAAGATATCAAGACACAAAGGATATACTTAGATCGAGATACATAATTTCTTAACTCCATGATGAAATAGTATGCGAAGCTGAGGGAATTCGGCATGAAATGTCAGCACCACAGACACCTCAGTAGAACAACCTTGCTGAATGAAAGAACAAAATACTGAAACTGTGACTAATAAGATTATCACGAAGCTACTTACCCCCTGGTTAGCGCCCTTATTGCCTTTGGTGGTGGCTCAGAACTAGAGTGGTTTCGTTCGTGGTCGACTTATTAGTGATAATGCGTTGCTTGCTCAAGAGCTCATTCATGATTTACCGCTTTGTCAGTCGCACCCTAATATTGCCATTAAGTTGGATATGGCTAACGAATATGATCGGGTTCAGTAGTCTTTTTTGCTGAGGGTGTTGGAGCAGATGGGTTTTCCTCCTATATGGCCTTAGCATGATTGGCAGGTGCATGCATAATTGCAGGTTTTCAGTGATTGTGAATGGTTCTCCGACGGGATTTTTCCCTTCTACTTATGGTCTTAGGTAGGGAGATTCGTTGTCTCTGACTCTTTTTATGCTTGTTGTGGATTATTTGTCTCGTTCTTTGAACGAGCTATTTGATAGACGATCTGACTTGCGGTATAATGTGCATGGGAAGGTTTCATCTTTCCCATCTTTCCTATGCTGAGGATATCATCATTTTTATGAGAGGCCGCCGATCTAGTTTGATTTGGTCAATGGATACTCTTTGGCATTAGCCGGGGTTTCTAGGCAGATGATCAATCTGGGTAAGAGTGATTTTTATATTCACTCGCATTATGCTCCGCGTTGGCAGGGTATCACTGAGGATGTCATGGGCTTTCAGATGGGGAGTTTTCACTTCACTTATCTGGGGAGTTCCGATCTATCGGAGGGCTTTGTCTTCGCTCGAAGATGAGCGCTCGACTTCATTCTTGGTCGCACATGCATCTTACCTTTGGTGGATGTTTGGCTCAGATTAAGAGAACCCTATCTACTATACTTCAGGTTATGGAGCCTTCTGGGGAGGTACTTAAGGGTCTCGAGCAGATGGCTAGGTTCTTTTGGCGATCTTCAGCTGATGGTTCGGCCATACATTGGGTGGCTTAGTCTGCTGCTTGTCTTCCTTTGGAGGAGGGGGGTCTTGTTATCCGAAGGTTATCAGATGTTATGGCTGCCTTCAACAATAAGTTGTGGTGGCGTTTTTAGGCCAGAGATTTATTGTGGTCCAAGTTTATATGGGATAAGTATTGCTCGGCTGCTTATCTTGTATTGGGGCAGATGAGTTTGAAGCCTAGTCGGATCAGGAGGAGACTTGTGCCGAGGGGGATTTAGGTACAAGAGTTCATCAGGTGGTCTATGGGCCGTGGTCGGATTGGCTTTTTGGCACAATAGATGGGTTGGGGATAGTACTTTGTCTTCATTTTTTCATCCGGATTTCGTTCTTGAGGACCGCCAGGTATGTGATTTTTATCATGATTTCTTTTTACATGGTCGCATGGTCATTTGTATGGCATTTGCATGATATATGTGGCTTGCCTTCTGAGCTGATTGCTGACATTCACCGGATTCCTGTGATGTGGGTTAAGGAGGATGTGATGCGATGGACTTTAACCTCTACGGGTGAGTTCTCTTTAACTTCTGCATGGGAGCAGGTAAGGTTGAGGGGTACTAAGCGGGCTCTTTCGGTCCATTTGGAACCCTGTTTTGAGACCTTCTTGTTCTGTGTTTTTGTGGAGGTTGTTGTGTAGGAGGTTGTCGTTGGATGTTCATAAGCAGCGTAGGAGTTACCACCTTGCGTTTGGGTGTGTGTGTTATCCTATTGAGTCCCGTTCTATTGAGTCTTTTGAGCAATTTTTTTTTTTTTTGGTGTGTTGGCAAGAACCGTCTGGGCTCACTTTGCTTCTTGGTTTCCTTCTACACATATTTTTCCACACACGAGCATAGACATTACACTTAAACTAGGTCACTGGCGGTCTGCTCTAAGATGGTAGGTGGTTATCCCCTGAGGCACCTTGCGTAAAGTTGGATATAGATGGTTCTTTTGAGGCTTCGACGAGATTGGCAGCAGGCGGTGGGTTGGTTAGGGATCACACTAGCCTGCTCCTTACAGCTTTTTGTCTACCGGTAGTGACTTCATCTAGCTTTGAGGCTGAGTTTCTAGCTCTTCACCAGGGCATCTTGCTAGCAGTTCAGTTTGCTTATGATATTTGGATAGAGTTGGATGCGGTAGCAGTGATTACATTGATTTCTTATGGACGACATGGCCCCACGGTCATGCGGCACACTTTGGTAAGGATTCAGATACTTCTTCGTGGATGTTGGGTTCATTTCTTTCACATTCATAGAGAGGGGAACAAACGACATATTATTTGGCACGTCAGGGGCATCATGCGGCAAAGCTTACAGTTTATGATTCCTCTACAACACCTACACATCTTCAGTAATTGGTTAGGATGGATCAGCTTGGCTAGATAAACTTCAGATTTCGTATCGTTCTACATGATCTTCGTATGAGCATCTCAATGGTTATTTTGGTTTTTGATGTTAGTTATTTAATTTGTTGGCCACCTGTTTAGGCCTTTTATGTTATTAGTTTGGTTATTTTGGCTTTGTACTCTTGTTGGTTTCTATGATATTATTCGTATTTTCTCTCCCTTCTCAGCATGATCTCGTATAAAGTGATGACGGATGCCCACATGCTTTCATCTTGTATGATGGACATGATTCAGTGTAATTGAGATGGCACTTGAACTATCACAGTCGTCTAAATCTAATAGGCTTGAAGTTATTGTTTTAACCATTAAATATGAGTACAACAACTTCTAGCGGTAATGGATTCAGTTTCAATGGTTGATGTGGCGATTGAGTTATGCTTTTTCGATAACCATGAGATCAGTTTGTTTCCGAGAAATTGTTAAGTTCCATATGTAAACACTCGATCAATTTTGCAACCTACAAGATCAACATCGGAATATCCAATTAGTTCTAAATTATCATCAGATGGGTACCACAAACCTAGATGGACGGTTCCTTTGATTTAGCGTCTAATTCTCTTTGTAGCCTCCATGTGACTCTCCTTGGGATTAGCCTGATAACGAGCACAGACCCTAACTTCAAATGTATATGCTAATAGTGAGATATATAAGGGAACCTATAATTCCACGATAGTGAGTCTGATTGAGTGAAGCTCTCCCTTTATCAGTTCCATGTTCCAGCTTTTTTCCATAGGAATTCGTACTGACTTGTTGTTGGTCAAGCCGAATTTAGCCACTACATCCTAGGCGTATTTAACTTGATTAATAAAGATTCCTTCATCTGAGTTTTTAACCTAAAGACCTAGAAAGTAGTTCATTCGCCCATCACGGACATTTCGAACTGATTCATCATAGTATATTCGAATTCCTTGCATAGATCTTCATTCTTAGAACCAAAAATAATATCATCGACATAAATCTGAATAAGTAAGACTACAATCAATTGTCCCCTCATTATCCTATAGAAAGGTTAAATGTGTATCATACCATTCTCGAGGTGCCTATTTCTGTATAAGGCTTTTCTCAGATAATATACTCGATTACCCTGAACGAAGCTCGGTGGCTGATCCACGTAGATTTCTTCCTTAAGATTGCAACTTATAAAAGAACATTTAACATCCATCTGATAAACTTTAAATATCTAATGAGCAGCATAAGCTAAGAATAAGGGAATAACTTCCAGACCAGCAACTGGTGCAAAGGTTTCCTCATAATCGATGCCTTCAGATTGAAAATACCATTTAAGAACTAGTCCGGCTTTATTGCGAACAATGTTGTTTCCATCGGGCTTATTTTTGAAGACCCCTTAGTTTTGATTACAGCTTGATAGGTTGGTTTGTCTACTAATTCCCGTACTTTGCTACATTCAAATCGATTCGGCTCCTCTTGCATTGCAATCACCCCATTTACATCTTCTAATAATTCTTCAACCGTTTTGGGTTCATCCATAGATAAATAACTTGAGATCATTGTGTGATCTAGCTGATGATGGGTATTGACTCCAGTGGTTGGATCACCAATAATATCTTCTTGAATATGGCTATCCTTCCAAGTTTTATTCGTCCTTTTAACTGATACATCATCAATTTGAGTATTAGTTCGAAAAGGAGGAATAGAAGATGCTGAAATAGAGGGTACTGAGTTAGCGTCAAAGTTGTAGTTTTCTAGATCATTAGATGTTCCTTCTAAATATATGACATCAGCTACAGTTTCAGTTACCACTAGAGTTTCCTCATTGACTGTTTGTACCTGACGTTGAATCTATTCTATAGATGCAATATTTTTCTTCTGTTGAGTCTGAAGTTTCAGATTGATCTGAAACTAGATCGTCTTCATCATCCCAAGTCCGACTAGGTAGGAAATCTTGATTTCTTTTGTATTCGGGTCAGATCTTTCAGATGTTGTCTAAGTTCTTTAGGATTAGGGTCTGGGATCTTCTCTTGCTTCCTGTGCTCATTAACAAACTTATTAAACATAACATGAGGTGTTTCCTCAGTACAAAGAATTCGATAGTTAAATAATCGAAAGGTCTTGCTAACTAAGGAATATCCTAAAAATATTCTAGAGTCGGACTTGCTTCAAAAGCTTTAAGCTGATCTTTCACGTTGTCATGAATGAAACATGGACAATCAAAGATATGAAAATAGAATATAGAGGGCTCCCTTCCACGCTACAACTTGATGTCGAGTCAGGATGGATCTGTTCTGAGTATAGCATGATGTTGTTATAGCTTCAGCCCAGAACTTTTGAGGAACATCTGATTCTACAAGCATTGATCGTATTGCTTCTTTGATGGTTCGTTCCTTCTTTTAGCAAGTCCATTCTGCTCAGGTGTCCTTGGTGCTGATTGTTGTAATTTTATATAATGAAACCAAATTTTTTTGCTTGTATACTTGCTCGTTTCCACTATTTGTGTTCTCATATCCGATTATTATGTTTGTACATGTTATGTCCTATTCTCTTGTATAATAGTTAGATTGTGTAGTGTGCTGTAGATCATCGAAGACTACACAAATGATTGACCTAACAAGATATAAATAGAGATCACAGTTGAGACAACTTTAGGACGAGTTCTCGGTTTAAGCTACGATTTAGATAAGAAGTAGTTTGTCTTGGCTACTTTTCTATTTTGGTACACTTAAGGTGGTGTATTGAAGGATCACAATGAGATGTGTTTTCCTTACTGACTTGAGTGAGAACCAAAGATCTCGGTGACTTAGTTGATCTTAAGCTTGATAAGATTTCAGCTTAGCACATGTGGTTATATATCACTTTTACCTAGTATAGTGAATGTATTTGCGATCAGATCTATATATCTTGGGTGATAGTAATTACTTGTAACTCAAGCTGGTTATCTGTATCTTGCTTCTATATCCCTGATATTTGAGTTGAAAATATCCTCTGGGCTCGAAAGGATTATCACACAAAACCCTACAGGTTGATTAACTTCAGGTGTATTAATAGAGTCGAGGGGACACATATTAGAAGATCTGATACGTGAGCAAGAAAATCAAACCAGACGAAAGGGCGCAAATAATAAATTCCTAACTCTCACTCTCATGTTTGACTTAATGAACTTATTAATAATCATTGACATGTGTGTTTATAAATTCAATTGCTCTGTCAGAATGAATTTTCTTTATCTTGATGTTCTTTTCAGTGTCAGCTTAGTAAGTAGTTCAAGTAGCTTTCTCTTGATGTCTTTCTTTTTATGTAAGAATATTACCCACGTGTATCTAAAGAAATTATGTACCATTACTATAATATATTTGATTCTTGTTATGCTAATTGGTATTATATGACCAAAAAGATCCATGTGCAGGAGTTCAAGTATTCCACTTGTTGAAGGAGTCAGCTTATCTTTTCGTGTGCTTCTAGTCTGCTTTCCCTTCAAACAAACTTCACATTCTTAATCTTTGTTAAGGACTTCATTGGGGATTCCAGTCACAAGTGACTTTCTGGCTAGTTTATTTAGTGCCTTGAAGTTCAGATGATTTAGTCTCTAGTACCTAAGGCAGCTTACATTTGAGCTACTTCTAGCAATTAGGCAATTATCACGTTTGCAGCTTGACCAGTCAGCTACATATATATCAGGCTTTTTATAACCTGATAATACAACGTTACCTGTAGATTTATCCAAAACATTAACATAACCAGAATACAATAATACTTGATGATTATTATCATCAAACTGACTAATAGATAACAAGTTATGACTAAGTCCTCAGCAGAAGAAACTACTAGAGCTGATATTGTTTCAAAAGACAATGTAGTGTAACCCTTTGGTTTGACCAAAGATGTTATCTCCAAAGATAACTTGCTATCCTTTTTTGTCCTAATGATCTGTAAAACATCCTTCATGTGTGTCATGTGCTTGGAACATCCACATGTACCACACCGCCTTCTTCAGTGTGTCAACCGTTTGTTAGACCAGCTTTTGCACCTGCAAATAAAATAATTTCAGGTACCCTTTATATTTTATTTGGGTCCTAACTGGTTATTTAGTTCTACCAAACCCAAATTTATCTGATGACCCTGATGGTCTCAAATGACTCAATCCTCCTTCTGTTGTTAGTGTATATGTTCATTTTTGATTTATGAACTGACTTCTTCATTAGCTGTTTGACTATGGTTTTTCTTCTTAATAGTCTCAGCCTGATAGTTGTAACGAATATTTTTTCCATGCTGAGTCTTTCATTCAGGTTTACTCACCTCCGTGACTCTACTCTTGCTTGCGGTGCAAGTAGCTTCAGGTTCAGGTCTCCTTCCTTTACCGTTACCAGCTTGAACTAATCCTTTAGTCTGCCATATACCCTTCCTTCGATTGCTCCTTTGATAAACTTCACACTTAGATCAGCTACACACATGATCGTGGATCCATTTTATGATCTGCCATATACCTTTCCTTCGGGTTCAATCGTATCCTATGTTATGTCTTTGACCTGGATGCCTTTATGGTTTTCTAATTTCATCCACAAGCATATGGGCATCACTATACTTAACAGTCAAATTCTTCTCTCTTGTACTGACTTCAACAGCTTATCATGATTATATTGTAGGTTGGAGTGGTTGTACTTGAGTTCACTTAACACATGATCTTTCTTGGTCAGCTCATTAGCCAAGACTTGCAATTAATCTTCTTGCTTCTTAGACTTTTTCATGAGAACTTTCAGTTCTTCAGTTTGTCTATTGTCAAGCTGAACATATTCAGTTTCAGCTGGACCTGACTTTGGAAGATCCTTCAGCTTTACATACATCTGTTCATTCTGTCTGCTGAGGATAGTGAACTATCTCTCTAGACACTTGTGGCTTTCTAGGAGTTCATCATATGCAACCTGCAATTGAAAATCCACTACAATAGAACTATATTCTTGTGTGTGGTGTGTAAAAGAGTTGGTAGAGGAACATGTAGAATTTATTTGAACTTCATCGTTGGCCATGAGACAAAGTTCAGGTTCAAATTCAGCTTCTGACTCAGATTCAAATTCCGCATGCATCACTTCTTCTTGTTCCTCTTCTTCTTCGGATTCTTCACTTGAAGATGATAAGCCTGAAATGCCATTTTCAGCAATGAAGGCTTTTCTTTCCTTCAGGAATTTGTCGCGCTTTGCTTTGTGTTCAGCTCTTTTTTGGTACTGAGTTATGGATAGTCATACTGATAATGTCCAGTTTTGTGACAATTGTAGCATGGTTTATGATCATCATCTTTCTTTTTTTAGTCTTTCTTGTGGGATGATGATCCTTCAGGTTTCACTTTCATGACTTCTCTCTTTCGTTTGTATTCTTTATCAGTTTGAGAGATTTTGGAGTATCTTTTAGATTTGTCTTTGCGGCCACCTCTCCATTCATATCCTCTCTTAGAGTTTACCTGCAAAAATAACATAGGCTTTTAGTAGATCTTCATAAGACATTCTTCAGGATTATCACTCTGGTTAGCCACTTTGTATTTGATCTTTCTATCTCTTCTTAGAAATGCCAGGTCGCTCAATTTCGATCTCAGCGCTCTTCAAGTCTGAGAATAAGGAATCAGTCGACTGTGTTCTGAACTCTTCAGTTTGTTGGATGGTGTAGGTTATGTGTTTCCATGCTTAATTTTGGTAGCCCTGAATGATATTTTCATTTAGCTCCTTGTTGGAAAACACCATCTCATTCATCAGGTTGGTAAACCTTATGCACATGTCTTCGATCCACTCGCCATCTTACATAAACAAAACTTACAGAGATTACATATGGTAGCCTTCATTTTGTTATCCTTAATCTTTCAGTTTCCTTCACTCAGCTTCTTGAGCGTATCCCACATATCCTTAGCCGTCTTGCATGTTCTAACTTTTCCAAGGTCTCCATCACTGAGAGTCAATAAGATCTGGTTTCTGGCCACTTTGTCCAGATTGTTTATTTTTCTTTCTTCAACTTTGAGCTGAATTTTGGACTTTGGTTTGTCAGCTCCAGTAACAGCAATTCTAGTGAGAGCTTTCTGAAGCTCGGAACTGTTATGACAAAAGGCCCATCAGTTACGATATCCCACATGCAATCGTGAATAGAGGACAAGTGAGACTCCATTCTCAGGCTCCAAATGTTATAGGTTGCAATAGAGAACATGAGCATCCCAGACTTCGCTAGCTAATCACGAATAGTGTAGAATAATTTCTATTGTTTTTTGTATTGTATTTTGGTTTGGTATGCATAAAAATCGAGGCAGAGTGGTTTCTGCTAGGGTTTTGCTATCGGCATCTAGAGGCGCGTGTGAAGGCTTCTTACCTAACGGTACCAATAGTATGGTTTGTCGTATTTTTAGCTTCATGTGGATAGGTCTCACAACCCATTCTTATATCTGGTTTGTTCCAAATTGCCTCGAAAAGGAGAGGTGGTCGTGTTATCGAAAAAACCTACAATTTTTTGGGTTCTGCCACCGCTTGTGGTGGTGCATGGAGGTGTGTGATAGTGATTATCAGAGAAATGGTCTTTTGAATATATTTTTCATCTCCTCTGCTACGATCTGACAATTGTATGAGCCATTTGGCTCTCTAGATCGTTCAAAATCATTACAGAAAGGAGAAGTCGTTGCCTGCCGTAAAAACTAGAAAATTCCATGCGGCGTGGCTCCGGTCTACGCGAGCGGGCATATGTGAAAACTTATAGCCAAACGGTTTTAGCTGTTCGGTTTGTCTCTTCTGGAGGTATGCGTCGACATCTTGCATGAGTTCATGCGAGCTCTGTGGAGATGAGAATTGACATTGAAAGTTGACTGTTCAATTTCTAGTTACTCCGGCGATTGTTATGTTGACGAAATGGAAGAAGGTGATTGATTTGCAGTCGAAATCCATTCATGGAGGCCGGAATCAGTCCTTTTCCAAGTTTACAGCCTGAAATTGTGTAAAAGTAATGGAAGCATGAGTGGGATAAGTGGAACGTTGGCGGTATCCGACGGTTAGGGTCAACAGCTTGGCTATGCAGCGGAGATGTAGACGCATCTGGAGATTAAGGCTGACATCAGCCCTAGGGCTGACTTGGCAAGATGATGACGCGATGAGTTTATGTGGTGCCCATGTGGCGTTAAAATGGCAAATTCTTGTCGAGAACTTTTAAAGGTTGAAGATCTATGATTGGTTCAAGCTTTATAATAGATAGAAACTATGTGTGTTTAAGCCTGTTGACTATATTTAATTATGTTGTGGATGGATTTATTAATTATTATGCAAAAGCATGAAATATTTGTTCAATTGCGCTTATAATAGCATGATAATAGAATTAAAATCCAGATTTTAAAGCATGTTTGATTTTCCGCGAGCACGTTTTATTTTAGGCACTTAGAGCTTGCATGCTTTATAATTTTATATGATATTAGCATGAATCAAAATGAACCTTTTGAAAAAAAAGACTAAGTTAAGAATAAATTAAATATCAATTAGACTCCGTTAAATTGAAAATTAAATATATTAGCCATACCTCCATTAAATTGGAACCTATGCAAAAGTGGAATAATTGTATGAGTAAACGTCCAAAAAAGTGCAAAAGTGGAATAATTGTATGCAAAAGTAGGTTACTTATATTTTTGAATTACGAGTTTTGTGAGATGGGTTTTCCAAAAATAATATTTGATTATTATTAAGTACTAGGAGCGAAACCGTAAACGTTCAGCTGACTGGCTAACGTGCCTAGTAAACACGAGTACTCTAGCAGATAATAATTGAATAGGATGGTCAATTAAATCAAAGTGAATGTGGCATGGTTCTTGTAAGTATGTCAATTTCGAGAATTTGATGTTAATTTGGTCAAATTATTTATCAAAGCTTAGATGTCCACTGGGTACAACTACCCGAGAGGTCCATTCTCGTGTTTTAATTCCACAATCTTGACATAGTCTAGATTAATCGAATTATTAATTCCTTTCGTCTTAAGAACATAGAAATGGATTGAAATTAAAGAGCTAGATATATGGCTTGGTCTAGGGGTACACAAGTAAACGTGCACCTGAGTTGCTTATGAGTGTGATCCCTAGGGCTATTTGAGTACAATGATGTTAATTACGAATTATGTGCAGATATAAGTTTCTTACATGCTACTATTTATTTAATATTCAGATATATCTATTTAATCAATTCGATCTCACTAATCTGAGAACCCGTTATCGGATCCTGAAAAACTTAAAGAGTGGAAGAGAAATCTTACCCTCCCAAAGGACACTTTGTCAAAGTCCTACAAGAACTCCCATTTTAACGCGGCTATGACTAAGAGATAGAATGTTATTCATGAGTTATTCAATGCTTTTTAACACGACTAGTAGCTCAAGGAATCCTCCTAAAGGTGAAAACCACAAAAAGAATAACAAGGGTGGTAAGATTAAAAGTAGTAGTGGGAGTAGGAAGATGTGTCCTACCAACGGCTTTGAAAAGTAAATGAGGAAGGGAAAGTTCTTCAAGTGGTAAGAAACGTCATTGGAAAACTTATTGTTCAGATGTCAAGGCAAAACAGAAAGAGACGCGAGTCGCTCTTGTAACTAAGATTGTTCTAGTTTCAGTTACACCTGATCATATGAGTAGGTAGTGGATTCGGGGGCAACTGATTATGTTTGTTACATCTTGCAAGGTTTGTTGTAGAAAAGGCAAATGAGAGACGGAGAGGTCGTAGTCTCCATGGGCAATGGATCGAAAGTTCTTGCAATGGTTGTTGGAGATTTACATCTATCTTTTGAAAGATCTATTTTAGTACTTAACGTGTTATATGCGTCTGAGTTTAGGCGAAACATCATTACTGTCTCAAAACTCTACACCATAGATGGTTATAAATTAAAATTTTTGATAGTGATGTTTCTATCGTGAAAGACAGTGATTTTATCTATGGTGGGCATTAAATGGATCTTTATGTACAATTACTTGCAAACCACGTAATTTTGTTAATGTTACTTCGTCATCATCAACCTCCAAGAAGAGGAAACAATCTTCAAAAGAGAATCAAACATACTTATGGCATCTAAGACTAGGTCAGATCAGTCTGAATAGGATCCATAGTTGGTGAACGATGCATTATTGGAGTCCCTCCAAGTTGAACCATTTCTAACCTACGAATCATACATGGAAGGAAAGATGGTGACTAGGCCTTTTTAAGGCAAAGGGTTATAGAGCTACAGAAGCACTAGGTTTGAACCATTCTGACTTATGTGCGCCTATGTCCACACAAGCTCGGGGAGGGTAAGAGTACTTCGTCACATTTATTGACGATTACTCGAGGTATGGATATGTTTATCTTCTTCACCACAAGTTAGATTGATTTGAAACCTTTAAGGAATTCAAGGCAGAAATGGAGAAGA
The DNA here is from genome assembly GCA_028984105.1 of Lavandula angustifolia. NCBI lineage: Eukaryota > Viridiplantae > Streptophyta > Magnoliopsida > Lamiales > Lamiaceae > Lavandula > Lavandula angustifolia. The sequence continues at coordinate 11,090,012 of CM054818.1, read as the reverse complement.
AGCTAGGTAAAGAAATCATAATATTGCAGTCTAATCGTGGTGTGGAATACATATCAAACGAGTTCGAGGATTACTTGACAGAATATGGAATTACATCCCAAGTGAAAGCACCGGGCAAGCCTCAGCAAAATGTTGTGTCAGAGAGAAGAAATCAAACTCTCTTAGAGATGGTTCGATCGATGATGAGTTATGCAACGTTGTCAGTTTCCATTTAGGGATATGCCCTAGAGACTGTAGTGTAAGTCTAGTTTGCACCACTTAAGGATTTGGGGTTGTCCTGCTTATGTGCTAAATAAGAAGGCCGACAAGTTGGAATCACGTTCAGAAGTGATGTTGTTCAAAGGGTATCCGAAAGGTGGATACTTTTATGATTCTAAAGAACATAAGATTGTTGTTAGCACCATTGCTTGGTTCTTAGAAGAGAATTACATTAGTAACCACAAGTCTCGAGTCGACATCATCCTTGAGGAATTACAATGTGGTTGAGTTCCACTTGAACAACGAGTTGTGCAAGATAAGGCACCACAAAATACTGCACAATCTGTTGACACAACGCCTGATACTATTCAACATAGTGGAAGGGTTATATTATCCTGATCGGTTTATGTTCACTGGGGAGACGTCTGATCATCTCCAAACTAATGAACAAGATACTGTGGATCCCTGGACCTACAATGAAGCAGTGGGAGATATAGATGCCGATTCATGGCGAATCGCTGAGGACTCGAAATATGAGTCTATAACTGATATGGATGTATATGAGGTCACAAAACTACCTGCAGGCTACAAGGTAATTGGTAGTAAGTAGGTATACAAGAGAAATAGAGGTCCTAATGGAGAGATCATGACGTTTAAGATCAGGCTGGTGGCGAAAGGGTTTACTCAGAAAGAGGATATTAGTTATGAGGACACCTTGTCACCAGTAGCAATGATCAAGTCCATTATAATACTCATTGCCATAGCAGTTCACCTAAACTTGGAAATCAGGCAAATGGATATCAAGACCGTATTCCTAAACGATCACCATGGAGAAGGTAGAAACATCTGCATGAAACAACTGGAAGGTTATGTGAAAGAGGGTGAAGAACATCTAGTTTGGAAGCTAAAGAAGTCTATATATATGGGCTTAAACAAGCTTCCCGGTCATGGAACCATTATTTTAATGAGGTTGTCAAGTCCTACAGTTTCCGTGTACCCTTCAATGTTGAATTTTTTAACAGACGTAAAGAAATGGTTATCTGAGCAATTTAAAATGAAGGATTTGAGAGAATCCGCCTACATCCTTGGGATCAAGGTAATCCAAAATCGGCGAAAAAAGATCAAGGTTATCGGTGCTGAGTTGTTTGTTGTGCTAGTTTGTGCTTGAATAGACATATTATATAATAAAAGCTTGCTTTAGTATAAGTGGGAGAACTTTTGGGTTTTGTATACTGAAAGCAACTTTTATGCTTGTAATAGTATTATTCATATCCACTGTTTGTTTTCCTATCTGATTATTTATATTTGCACATGTAATTCTTTTTCTTGTATAAAAGTTAGATTGTGTAGTGTATTGTAGATCACAGAAGACTACACAATTGGTTGAGCTAACAAGATATAAATAGATATCACATCTGAGACAACTTTAGGGCAAGTTGTCAGTTTAAGCTGCAGTTTAGATAAGAAGTAGTTTGTCTTAGCTACTTGTTTATTCTGGTGTACTTAAGGTGGTATATTGAAGGATCACAATGAGATATGTTCTCCTAACTAACATGAGTGGAGAACCAAAGATCTCGGGATTTAGTTGGTCTTAAGCTTGATAAGATTTCTGCTGAGTGCATGTCGCTATCTATCACTTTGACCTACTATGGTGAACGTCATCGCGATCGGATCTCCATAAATTGGGTACTTGTAGCTCATGAGGGTTTGGGTACTTGTAGCTCATGTATCTTGCATCTGTATCCCTGATAATTTGGTTGATAATATCCCCTAATGAGCTCGAAAGGATTATCACACTAAACCCTGCAGAATGATTAAATTCTGGTGTGGTAATAAGGTCAAGTGGTACTATTCACGGATAAGGTCCTAATTAAATTAAGCTGACAGTGAGCTTAATTAATTAGTGGATATTTATATCTTAAATGCGAGGATCAATTAAGTCTAAAATACAAGTTCATGCTCAAATTGGGATAAAGGGGTTAGTCAGCATGAATTCTCTAGTGGAATGAATTATTGTTTATTAATTAATTTTTCTCTGAGCTAAGCATAGAGAATTAATTAATTTGTGGCCTTGTTTTATTTCTTGTATTGGATCCCTGGTTTGGCCCACATAAATGTCAAGTATTTATTTCACGCTCTCTCGGGATTATTAAGGGATTAATGCATTTTATGTATTACTTAATAATGTGAGAATTATTTTTTTAAAATTATTTGGCTGACCCATTTAGTTGATAAATAACAAGTAGCCCATGTATTATTTAATTAATTAATAGTCTTGGTGTTTGAAGTCCATTAGGAATTGCTTAATTAATGGGTTTAGGGTATATAAATAATGTATTACATAATTATTAGAATACACAATTCTCATAACCCACATATCACAAACACACGCACACGTTCTAACGTGAGCAAGAGAGAGAGGCAGACGGGATCTTCATTGCTTCTCCAGTTCTTCTTTCATCCAAAGGGAAAGCAGGCATCAGGAAAGCGAGCAACAATCAAAGCGCGACTTAAGGACGCGAGTATTGAATTCCTAACTCCTTCAGTTATATGTTCAGCCTGATAGAAAACAATGCTTTCTTAATAAAATAGTTTATGCAAATGGCAGGCTATGTAAAAATTTAGAAAGGAAAGAACACATCAAGTCATAGTAGCTCGGATTCACAAGATCCTACGTTGACTTTCTGCCTCTAAAAATATCCACCATCAGTTTCTCGAAGACTATCGTGAGCATATCAATATAAACTATCAAACTATCAATCTGTCAAACAAACTAACAATCTATCAGAATCCAACAATGTGAATATCGGATGGGGTTTCGTCCAACTAAGTAAGAGTATAAGGCACTCTTGATTCCAAGTATAAGATATGAAAGAGAATCACTTGGAATTGGACAGAGGGAATATATCTTATGAAAGAACACTTATCATTTCGAAGGAAAAGGCTTGATCTTTGCTTGTGAGTTTGAGCGCTTTGAAATTTCGTAACCTGTTGGTCCAGAGACGAGTCTTCAGGTGTAGGGGGTGGGGAGGGGGGGGTAAAGGTGATGCTAAGTTTGCTTGCTGAAAAATTCAACTCGCCAAGTAAGCTTTTTGATCGCGTGAGCAGAGTGATTGCAGATACTAAACATTGTTAACTATCAGTCAGTCCACAAGCGACTCAGTACAAGAAGTAGTGCGGAATAGTATAGGCCCGTTTTAGTCGTCTCTTTTTAAAAAAACTTTTGTTACTGAAAAACTGTTTCAATTTATGCTTGTGCGTGTTTTAAGAGGTTTTACTAACTTATGAATTTATCAAAACAATTTTATGCAAGATGAACATTAATCAATAAAATAGAAAAAACGACACGCAGTTTTTAAAGTGGTTCGGATACGCAAGATCCTACATCCACTGTCCTACTTACCATGAGCTCTTGAATAGATTATATTGAGCAAGTCTAAGTCGATCAGTGCACTGCTATGTTATTAAAACCGGCCCGGCCCGGCCGGTTAACCCGGTTCAACCGTGACCCGGTGAAAAATTCAGGCCGGGCCAATCAAAAATCGTTTTTTGCCTTTGACCCGGTACGACCCGGAAGAACCGGCCGGTCGACTCGGTGACCGGTACCCGGTTAATTCGGTTGACTCGGTCATTAATAAAAAAAAATTAAAGGCTAAATATGTAATGTTTTGTTCCAAAATCTAGATCTGAAAATCATCGTCGGTCGTTCTCTGTTCTCATTCTCTTCCTCCGTCCAAAATCCCAATATGAAATCCCGCGGCCGTCGTCTCCACCGTCAACTTGAGTGTGGCTTTTGGGCTTTGGCTATAGAGAGTTAGAGACGTGGTTAACTGGTTAGCTCCTCTTAGTGCGGAAAACGACTGATTCCGCCGCATAATCTCTCATTGTTGCTGCTGTTGTTCGAGGAATCAGTGCGGAAAACGACTGATTCCGCCGCATAATCTCTCATTGATGTTGCTGTTGTTGTTTTTTTTGGCCTATTTTCGTTCGATTTTTATTGAATTTCTTCATTTTGAAGGGATTGTCTTCTACCGAAGCTTCTCGAGGTATGGTTTCAGAATTCAGATATCGGATTCAGTTGTTTTTAGGATGTTCTTACTTTTGGATTTTCATGTTGCTTTTCATCCGGATTGAGTCCATTGCGTCATACTGATTGTTAAGAGTGTATTCGTGTGTATGATATATTTATATTTGTTGTTTAAATTCAATTTTGAGGACTTTTTCTGCGTGAACAGCTACTGGCTTAATTGCTCAAATTGATTCCATTAATGGTGTTTATTTTTGGCAAATTTGCTCTTGCACTGTTTATTATCTGATTGAATTTTTAATTAACAAATCGTGTTTTGTTAAGCAGAATTAACATGGAGCAACCTTCACCTACTGATCAAGCTTCTAAGGAATCTTCATCCGCATACGTTGTAAGTTCACGAAGAAAGGGCGATTTTGCATGGGATCATTGCACATAAATACCATCTAAAGGAAATAAGAGTACCATTAAATGCAACTACTTGCAATCATGAGGTACGTGGTGGTGGAATTAATTGCATGAAGCAACACCTTGCAAAAGTTAAAGGTCGAAGTAATTTCGTGTTCAAAAGTGGATCCCGATGTTAGCTTGAGAATTAAACAATCTTTGTTGGATATTGAAGCAACTAAGAATGAGAAGAAACAAAGACCTTTTTTAACCATAGATGAAGATGAAGAAGATGTTGATGATGTCTCTAATTCTCTTGATAATGAAAAGAATAAAAGGAAAAAGGGCAATATTGCAAGTTATATGAAAGGAAGTGCGGGGAATTGATTCTTCTCAACCTAGTATTAAGATGAAGCTTCAAAGTAAAAAAGGTACATGAAAGCGATATGGCAATTGCAATGTGGTTTTATGAATCATGTATCCCGTTCAATGCCGCTAACTCTCCATTTTATGAAGCTGCATTTGCTAAAACTGCATCAATAGGTCATGGTTATAAACCCCCAACTTTTCATGCTCTAAGAGTTCCTTTACTTCATGATGCGAAGATACAAGTCCAATTATCAATAGATGTCTTTAGAAGTACGTGGACTGATACGGGATGCACAATTATGGGGGATGGTTGGCTTGATCGAAGTAAAAGACCTTTGATAAATTTCTTAGCCTATAATTCATCTGGAATTACTTTTATCAAATCTATTGATGCATCTGATCTAGTTGCTACTACTGATAATTTGTGCAATTTGTTTGCTGAAATTGTTCAAATGGTTGGTGTGAATAATGTGGTTCATTTGGTGACCGATAATGCTAGCAATTACAAGAAAGCTGGAGCTCTGCTTAATTTAGAATATCCTTCAATCTCTTGGTCTCCATGTTCTGCACATTGTATTAATTTGATTATGAAAGATGTTGGAGAGTTGCCTAGTGTGAAAAGTTTAATCAATGATGCTTCAAAGGTTACAGTTTTTGTGTAAAATCACAAATGGCCTCTTGCTTGGTTGAGGAAAAGACCTGGATGGACAGAGATTATAACACCAGGAACAACACGCTTTGGCACAAATTTCATTGCTTTGAAAAGTCTTCATGATCACAAGGAACATTTGGAAGCAATGGTTGTGTCTAATGATTTCAAGAAGTTCTTGAAGAATGAGAGAGCTAAGCGAGTGAAGAGTATCATTTTAAGTGACAAGTTTTGGAATGATTGTTTGCTTGTTGTGAAGATTATGGGGCCTATAATGAGACTATTGCGCTTGTGTGATACTGATGAGAAGCCCTTTTTAAGGTATGTGTATGAAGGAATGGCAAGAGCAATAAAGGGGATAAAAGAAACGGTGAAAAATAAAGAGTATCTTTACAAGCCTTTTGTGGACATTGTTAATGATAGGTGGGATAGGATGTTAAGTCGACGGCTTCATGCGGCAGCATGTTGGTTGAATCCTGCCTTTCAATATGATCCGGATTGTACTATCAATCAAGATAGTGAACCATTTAGAGGTTTGATGGAGCTCATCCATGTGCTACTCCCGGATGAACCTAATATAATGAATGAGATTCGTTTGTTTAGGGAGCGAGAGAAGAGCTTTGGATGGCCTTATGCTAAATCACATGAGAAGACCGTTCCGCCCGGTAAATTTAATTTTTTTATTCAATTATATGATAAATGTTGATTTTCTTAATTGTGTATTATCTTTTATAGATGAATGGTGGAGGCTATTCGGGATGGATGCTCCTTGTTTGCAAAGACTTGCCATAAGAATTCTAAGTCAAACCTCCTCTTCTTCGGGATGTGAACGTAATTGGAGTGTCTTTGAGCGCATTCACACAAAAAAGAGGAACAAATTGGAGCATCAAAGGCTAAATGATCTAGTGTTTGTTCATTATAATTTGAAACTACGAAGCCGGTAAAGACTAATTGTTTCTATTTCTTTGGTATTGATTCATTTAAGTCGGAAAATTATTTTATTTACTAACCTTTTGTGCATTGTAGTGGGAAGAAATCTAGATCATATGATCCGATCAATTATGAATGCATAGATCAAGTTGAGTTTTGGGTTGTGGATGAAGAGCCAAGTGGAGAACTTGATGCCGATGAACTTGACGCTCTAATTTAGGAAAATCTTTCTACTATAGAAAGTTCACAACCACCTACAGGTTTACTTTTATACTATAATCTTATTATTTATTAATGTTTGAAAAGGTTCCTTATATTTTGGTTTTACATAAATATGTAGGTAACCAAGAGAAAGATGTTGATGTGGAGATGATTAATGAACAAGTTGATTTGAATCAATTGGATGATACCCAATTTCAACATGAAAGATATCCAGATACTTATGGATTTGATGAATGAAGAGTGGACTTCAAACTTTTTTTTCAATTTGTTTCTAGTTTTATAAAGACATCTCGTAATGTTTGAAACTTTGAATATTTGGTATGATCTTTTATTGTCATTCTTATTATGAAGTTTGGAGTTTGGACATGGAAAATGCTAGGTTAATTTTTTACTTCAAATTATGTTAATATTAGCTTTTCTATATTTTTAAGTTATTTATATTATTTATTAGTATTATTAAAAGATATTTAATATTTATTATGTTACACCGGGTTGACCCACCGGTTCGAGCGGTTCGACCGGTTGAACCACTAAAATTAATTTTTCCGGGTCAATGACCGGGCCGGGTTTAATAACATAGGTGCACTGGACATATCATTAGTTATAGTCCTAGCGACTTACAAGGGTTCAAAAACAAAGTTTGGGATTTTATCCAACTATGAAGGAGTTCTTACAATAAGAATGATTCGAAGATGAACTCCTTCGGCTTCTAAGCTTATGGTTCAACAATGTATGCTTAAAGTATAGAGAATGAGAACTAAGTTACTCTAGAGTAAAGAACTATATCAGACTTCTACGGTTTGAGAGTTCTTCCCTTAGTATGCTTTGAATGTGCTAGAGCTTTGATCACTTGAATGTTTTGTGTTCTCAGTTGTTGGTGGTGTCTTCAACGCTTGAAGATCATTCTCTATTTACAGTCTTGACCCATGAAAAATCCGTTGGAGGGGACCTAGCTACGTGTCAAAAGCGATAAGGAAAACGACCATCTTCAATTTTGAATATCACTGTAGAGATTCTCTCTTTTTCAGCTTGAGCGCAGCTTTATGTTAGGACAAGTACAGTGATGGCAGCTCCCTATTGATCGAGGTTGATTGGTAGGTGAGGCTTGTTCAAACTCCAAGACTGATGCTTAGTTGACTTTCTCTAAGGGCTCAGACACTTTACTGAGTGGTCCTCTGTTGACATTCTCTGAAATACACAACATGTAGGTCGATCCTTCGTTACTGATACTCAACACACATTCAGTAGATTTTGCTGAATCCTATCTAGTCTTCATCGGCTGAGTCCATCAACTGCTGAAAAGAATAATCTACTGAGTCTATAGCAGCTACTAAACTCTAACTAGCCTACTAAAGCTCCTAACAAGTTGAGCTCATCTAGCTATTACATTATTCTGGTTCATCACTCAGCTATGGGTTTTGGGATCTTCAAATCTTATAATAAATCATCACCTAACATTTATGCATTAAATGCATGAAGAACACATCGCTTTCTGCAGGTCAACAAGTACTGATTTGTCCGATAGAGATTAGGGCTCACATGATACTTCGTTATTGGTCAACTGATTTGGTAGTTGGTTGTTCCAATGACCATCAACTTTGAATTCCGTGCCTCGTACCTCGCACTTCAATTAGTTAGTCAGGACAAGGACAGATGCAAACTGAAGATTGTGTCCTGACCTGAGTTTAGTCTACCTGACTAAAACTCAGCTAGCCTGATCTAAAAATGGGAAAATGGCATTTTCGATCCCATATGATCCCATACAACTATGTAAATATGAACCATAATAACAATAAATGGTCAGATGTTAATACGCAAAGATAGATAGATCATAAGTAAAAATTTATGATTTCACTCTCCTCTCTCTCACTCGAAAAATTATAGGCTCAAAATTAAATTATTCGAGAAAATGTAAAAATTAGTATGTACAATTGATGGAGAACCTGATGAGGTGGCATTGAGATTCATGGAGCAGCTGGAACGTCATGCTTAATGTAAGTCTCACTTTAGTTATGTTTTATTAATTCGCACTTTGGGTGATTAGCGACTTTGTTACTGTTGTTCTATTTACGCTTGTTTTCTTGAGTTTTTCCCAGGGTTTTCTTTCAACGATATTTAAGGCCCTTATTTATATCTTGTCCGCAATTTGGAATTTTGAATGAAAACCACTCTTTGCCCAATTTTCCCTCTCTTCACGAAGTTGAGTGACTATTGGAAGCCTAAGGTAAGAATTCCCTAGAATCGTCGATCTTGGAAGAGTTATCGAGCGGCTATCTGAGCGCCGGATCAACGTTCATAACTATTGTAGGAACCCACCCTAAATCAGCTAGTATCAGAGAGTGTTCTATCCTCCTCGACAGCGTTTGCAGTGGGTTGAAGACGTTTTGGAGCAAGAGGACCAATTGTAGTTTGAAGAGCGAGTTAGTCGCATCTTGGACGAGCGAATGGACGTTGTAATGGACCAATTGACCCAAAGAATAACCGTTCTTTTTGAAGATCAGGGCTGTATGTGTCGTCGACGACCCTTGACAAAGGAAACAGACGAAGGCCGCGAAGACTACCGTGAAGGCGAGTACGAATATCGAGTCGCTCATGGAGACAACATGGAGGAGAGGAGAGGAGATGGGAAGCAGGTATCAAGACCGATATCCCTGAGTTTCATGGGAGTCTCCATGCCGAATAATTCCTCGATTGGCTTCCTATAGTGGAGGAAATCCTGGATTTTCGGGGAGTACCAGATGACCGGCAAGTTGCCCTTATTGCAACATGTTTTCGGGGGTAAGGCCACCACTTGGTGGCAACAGTTAGGTTACGAGAGCGCGAATGGGTAAAGATAAGATTTGTACTGAAGAGAAGATGAAGAAACACCTTCGAGCTACCTTCCTCCCTCACAATTAGCACCGATTGCTATATCAGCGACTTCAAAATCTCAAGCAGGGTGCAAGAACGGTCGATGAATATACAAACAAGTTCTATCAATTATTAGCACACAATGACATTCAGGAAACAAAAGATCAACTTATTGCTTGCTATATAGGAGGATTACGGTCTCATTTACAAGAGAGGGTTAACCTACTTGATCCGATCTCCATTGCGGTTGTGCATCAGCGTGTACTTACTTTAGAAAAATAGCAGAGGCGAAGTGGTGCGGAGCAGTTTACAAACCCATTTGCGTGGGGTTCTACCTCTTCGCCTGGTGTAGTTACAACCTCTACTTCGGGAAATAAGACTACTACAACTACTGCATGTACCGGGTAGGGGGGAGGAAATCCTAATGGCGTAAAATGCTTTGCGTGTGGGGAGATGGGTCACCGTCAATCTGAATGTCGTAGAGATGGGAAGAGAATGTTATTTGTTGAGGAAGGAGAGGGTGTAATTGACTCCGATGATGTACTTGTATATGATGATGCGAAGGAAGAAGAGGAGCCTATTGAAGGGGATGTAGGAACCGCCTTGGTGGTCTGCCGAACGTGTTTAACCCCAAAATCGGTGGAGGAAGATTGGTTAAGAACAAATATATTTCAATCCACTTGCACCGTTTAAGGGAAGGTGTGCAGATTCGTTATCAACGCCGGTAGCTGCGAGAATATCGTGTCAGAAGAAGAGTTCACTACGCTTAATATCCCTATAAAGGTACACCCGAAACCCTACAAACTTTCTTGGTGAAGTTACGGTATCAAAGAGGGTTTTGGAAGATTTCTCTATTGGATCAAAGTACAAGGACAGTGTGCTGTGTGATGTGGTTCAAATGGACGCGTGTCATTTATTGCTCGGTCATCCATGGCAATATGATCGGAGTGTTACGCATGATGGATGGATGAATTCTTACAATTTTTCATTGGGAGGGGTCAAAATCACACTTGTGCCATCGAAACCTGTTGTCAAATCTACTCCTAGTACCAGTCTTCTATCTCGTGCACACTTTGAAGAAGAAATAAAGTCAACAGATTTCGTATTCCTACTCTTGGTGAGAGAAATACCTCAGATGGAGATGGCCCCCGAAGTGGTTGCGCCTTTATTAATGGAGTTTCAAGATGTGTTTCCAGAAGAGTTGTCGGAGGGGCTATCACCACTTCATGAAATTCAGCAAACTATTGAGTTTGAGCCCGGTGCTTCCCTTTCCCACTGACCCCATTATAGGATGAGTCTAGGAAGACGAGGAGCTCCGTTGGCAAGTGGAGGAGGTCTTAAGCAAGGGTCACATTAGAGAGAGTTTGAGTCAAGTTGTGGTGCCGGCTCTTCTCATCCCTAAGAAAGACGGAACGTGGAGAATGTGTGTGGATAGTAGGGGCGGCCAATAAAAACACAGTGCGCTACCATTTTCCTATTCCCCATTTGGACGATTTGCTAGATCTATTAAATGGTACTAAAGTTTTCTTGCGGTTAGACCTCAAAAGCGGCTACTACCAAGTTGAATAGGCCAGGCGGCGAATGGAAAACAACTTTTAAAACCTGCAAAGGACTCTATGAATGGCTCGTTATGCCCTTTGGACTATCCAACACGTCGAGCACGATTTTGCGGGTGATGAATCAGTTGTTGTGTCCTTTCCTCGGCAAGTTTGTCGTTGTCTACTTTGACTACATTTTAATCTATATATGGACATGAACTCCCACCTCCAACATATTCGTGAACACTTCTTAGTTGCGCAAAAGAAGTGCTTTTTTATGTGTCCAAGGTCCTCTTTCTTGGGTATATAATTTCAGAGCAAGGCCTTCAAGTGGATGAGGAAAAGGCGGAAGCTATTAAAAATTTGCCACACCCTACTACTATTTAGGAGGTACGTAATTTTCAAGGGTTAGTGCCGTTTTATCGAAGATTTATCTTGAACTTTAATGGTATTGTTGCACCATTAACAGACTGTATGAAACACTCCTCTTTTGTGTGGACTGAAGAAGCCGAGCAAGCTTTTGAACTTATTAAAAGGAAACTAACTACTGCCCCCATTTTGTCCTTGCCTAATTTTTCCTTATTGTTTGAGTTGCTCACGGGTGCCTCAAAGGTAGGTATTGGAGGGGTTCGAGTCAAAATGGTAAGCGATCGCATATTTTAGCGAGAAAGTGGCGAGCGCACATGCTAATTATAACACATATGATTTGGAATTCTATGCGGTGGTGTAAGCGATCAAGCGTTGGCGGAACTACCTTGTTAGTTGGGAATTTATACTTTATATGGATCATGGCTCTCTATGGCACTTTGAATCGACAAGATAAAATCTCGGCGCGTCATGTTAGGTGGATTTCCATTTTGCAAGGTTTTACCTTCATTGTTAAACATAAGTTTGTCCTCTCCAGTAAGGTGGCTAATGCACTTAGTAGGCGATCCTCCTTGCTGGTCTCTATGCGAGTTAAAGTACCTGGTTTCGACCTATTTCAAGATTTATATGAACAAGATCCTTACTTCTCTTCTGTTTTAGTTGGGGTGCGGAATGGGTCGAGTTCAGACTTCCTTTGCCACGACGGTTTTCTCTTTTGAGGAACTCAACTTTGTGTTCCGTCCAGTAGTCTCCATCTATATATCATACGTGAACTTCATGGGGAAGGCCATGTTGGGCGAGATCGCACCTTTAAATTGGTGCAATCTTCTTACTTTTGGCCGACTATGCGCAGAGAGGTGGATAAGTTTGTTAAACGTTGCAAGATCTATCAAACCTCCAAGGGAGTCGCCACTAATGCAGGCCTTTATCTTCCCCTTCTAGTACCCAATTAGTCGTGGGTTGACCCGCTCTCAACGCGGGTTTGACTCCATTTTTGTTGTTGTGGATAGATTTTCGAAGATGGCGCACTTCGTCCCGTGTAAGAAAACTACTGATGCGGTGAAGGTGGCTCAATTATTCTTCAGTGACATCAAGCTGTTTGCATGGTTTGCCTTCATCAATTGTTTTGATTGAGATGGCGCGGCTATGGCTCATGGTTAACACCAAACTAAATTTTAACAGTGGGTATCATCCACAATCCGACGGACAGATGGAGGTGGTAAATTGTTCCTTGGGCAACCTCCTTCGATGTTTGGTTGGTGATCATCCCAAGAGTTGGGATTACCATCTTAGCCAAGCGGAGTTCGCCTACAACCATGCTACTAATTGAAGTACCGAATATAGCCCATTTTAGATCATCCATTCGGCACAACCACGAGGCCCTTTAGATCTATTACCTTTGCCTACAAATGCCAAAATGCATGGAAAGGCATCAAATTTTGTTTCAGAGCTGGTGGATATGCATAAGGCAGTTTATAACAACCTTGTCGATGCCAGTGCTCATTACAAAGTGCAAGCTGACAAACATCGCCATGTTTTGGAATTCGATGTTGTTGACTGTATGGGCCGTGTTAACTAAAGACTTTTTTTTGTTGGCGATTACAACAAATTGGCAGCTTGTAAGATTTGTCTAGTTGAGATTGTGGAAAAGATAAACCCCGATGCATATCGACTTAAAATCCCTGGCCATATCCGCACGTTAGACGTCTTTAACGTGAAGCACCTTATTCCTTATTATGGTGATCATTCCGACGATGAGGATACTTTACTGCCTTCAAGGTCGAATGCTTTCCTACCCCGCAGGAATGAAGGAGAACTTGATGAGGTGGCACTGAGATGCATGGAGCAGCTAGAACGTCGTGCTTAATGGAAATCTCACTTTAGTTATGTTTTATTAATTCGCACTTTGGGTGATTAGCAACTTTATTACTTTTGTTCTATTTACGCTTGTTTTCTTGAGTTTCTTCTAAAATTTTCTTTCAAGGGTATTAAAGGCCCTTATTTGTATCTTGGCCGCAGTTTTGGAATTTTATATGAAAACCCCCTTTCTCTTTGCCCAATTTTCCCTCTCTTCACGAAGCCTAAGGCCGGAATTCCCTCGAATCGTCGATCTTGGAAGAGTTATAGAGCGGCTATACGAGCGCTGGATCAACATTCATAACTATTGTAGGAACCCACCCTACATCATCAATGATGGTCACACACGAAGAAACTAGTTAGGTTTGTATACGAAAAGCAGTCTACATATTTGCTTGTATACAATGTTTCCTGTTAACACTATTATTATATCTAATTATTATAATTGCACATATTAGTGTTTTATCTCACAAGAGTTAGATCATACAGTGTATTGTAGATCACAGAAGACTTGACTGATTGGTTGAACTAGTGTAAGATATAAACAATTATCACAGTCGATGCGACTTTAGTACAAGTTGTCGGTTTATGCTGCAATGTAGATAAGAAGTGACTTGTCTTGGTCACTTGTCTATGTTGATAAATTTGATGGAAACATGTCCTTCTATCTAACTTGTGTGACGAATCAAGGTCTCAGAGACTCAACTAATCTTAAACTTTATGAGATTTCAGCTTAGTGCATGCGACTAGCTATCACTTTGGCTTACTATGGGTGAGGGTCATCACGACCTTATATCTCTATTTCTTGGGTGAGTGTTGTTGCATGTAGCTCAAGCTGGTTATCTGCATCATGCATCCGCATCCTGCTAAAGGGATGATGATATCCCCTTGCGGAGCTCGAAAGGTTTATCATAATAAACTCTGCAGGTTGACTAAGTTCAACTATGATAATGATGTCAAGGATAAGATAAGTAGTCAGTAAACTTAATCAATTAATAGATATTCGATATCTTAAATACTAAGATTAACTGAAGTTAAAAATACAAGCCATGACTCAAGTCATCATAGATTCTTCAGTGGAATACATCTATGTTTGTGAATTAATAATACTCTGAGCTGGGTGAGAAAAATTAATTCACTAGAGGCAAGACTTTATTTCTTGTACTATGTTCGTGGTCTGGCCCGAACATATGCCCAATTGTTTGTGATATTTTCTCTCAGAATCACTAAGCTATTTAATAGTCTAGAATTATTTGGTCATTTAGTTGACCAAGATAATTGGTAGTTATCTAGTGGCCCTTTTACTAATTGGCATGGGCTTGGAGTCAAAGGCTCATTAAGGTTTCTTTAACTAGTCCTATAAATAGGGAACAAAGGGGCACTTGTCAAATACTACATCTCCTAGATTTATGAGTTGTAAAGTGTGAGTCCGAGAGTAGATTGTCGAGAGCTTCTAGTGCCTCTGTCCATCCAGAGCTCGGGCAATGGGAATAGTTCAGAAGTCTTTTTCTGGAGTCAAAAAGATTATATACTAGGACAATCCTGTGGTATGATTTCCTACAGCTGGTATCAGAGCAAAGTTCTAATACTTAGCTCTGTATTTCTTTAAATTTATACTATCATGCATAGGACGATTGTATGATATGTTGTGGATGGTTTTAATTCTTGTTTGCCGTGGTCGGTATCTTGTTTGTGGGATGGCCAGCGTACCACTTTGTTTTAATCCTGAAATTGTATTTCTCGTGTAGATTACCACAAATATGAATGTTATGTATTTGCTTTGATTTTGTAATTGGCTCTTCTAGATTGGTTCGTTTTTCCGCAACGAGAACATGAAGATTGAATTTGGTGGAACGCTGTTTTTGCGGTTTGATGAAGGAATTTGACTCAACCAAAGTAGACCTTCGGGATTGGACACTAGCTGAATGGAGGCGGTGGCGAGCAACTGCTCATAGTGGCGGTCTGGATGGCAAGCGGCGGCCCTGCAACGGCCCATGGCTGCACGCGGCTAGATTTGCACAGATCTTGCGCCTCTTATGCTAGTGGAGAGTCCCGGTGGCGTCGTCTTTGTCAGCAAGGGAATGGGCGCCATCAGATCGCGGCAGAACTCCTTCTAGATCTGGATCGGGCTGTTGGTTTGCAGCGGTAGGAGCTTTATTCTGACGTGCTTCAGCTCACGGCGGTGGCTAGCAGTGAAGGCGTTATTTATAGAGAGGTTGTGTGTTGCATTCGACGACGCGGCTCCCAGTCGCGCCGGGCATCGTCGGCGACAAGATTCTTCCAGCGGGCCACGCGGGTTCTAGCGTGGACTGTATGCTGACGTCAGTCGGTGGGGGTGTTGACGTCAGCACTAGCTTAGTGACATGGCAACGTCTCTTCGGAAAGTTTTTTTGTCCCGTTTTTAGTCTCCGGGCTTCGTTTTTCAAAGACGTGTAATTGTTCGAGCCATGTAATAGATAATTTTTTTTCAATGTGTTTGGACCCGACGACGATATTATTACCTGTTTTATTTATGTTGTGGATGTTTAATTTCATGTTTTAGCATAATTAATTATTTTGTTAATTGTGTTTAGAAATCATGAAATTAGGGTTTTAACTCGTATTATAAACCATGAGTTAATTTTCTGCGATCATGTTTTATTAAGTGTCTTAGAATATTTTTGATTTAGGGATTACATGTTTTTGAGCCTGTTTCGACAAACCTTTTAAATAAATAAACAAAGCAAGTACAATTCTGATAATTTTAAGGTTAATTAAATTATCCTAAATTGACCTCCACTAATTGGACCTTAGACAAAGTGATGGGGATCATGGGTATACGTCATCAACGTGGTTTGCCTACCATCTCTATTCATGAGTTTGTCAGATAGATTTTCTACAAAAATATTCCAATATTATTGAGTAGTGAGAGTTAGGTTGTGACCGTGCTTGATTTTTCATATGTACTCTAGAATATAGAATTGGAATAAGATGGCTATGGAAATCGAATTGAAAGCGGTATGGTCTTCGTGAGATGCCAATTTTGAGAATTTGATTGGCTTGTGTCAAATTGAGTGGTTAATGCTTAGATGTCACCGTGGTTACAATTTACTTCTCTAAAGTTCATTCACTCATGTTTTAAACGTCCACCCACGTGGCTTGCACGTGTGATCTTTAGGTTGTTTGAGGTTTCAAATCAATATTATTTTAGTTACAATATTGTTTTTGTTACGAAATTCTTGTGCGATTGTTTCTTATATGCATTTATTTTATTCATTTTTAGATTTGTCTCTTACTCCCATCATCAATTCTCTTACCAAGAATCTCTTAACTGGGAATGATTATGTTGAGTATAAACAAAATCTGGAATATGTTCTTATCGCTGAGGAACATATATTGTCCTTATAGAGGACAAAACAACCGATCTCACTAATCGGTCAGCGATGTTGAGTGAGATCCAATGAAGGCATGAAAATGGTCTAATAAAATAGCTAAGGCTATGATTATGCTCATGTCGCCTACATTGCGGTGCGCAACATCATCTCGAGGAAGTGTATGGTGAGGGCCGATACTCCGTTCAATATCATGCGGGACATCATGGCATGTTGCATGAGCGAGGGGCGGTTACGTGCGCGATCACGCCATGCACATGATTAATCTCATGGATAAGCTTGACTTGCTCGTTGGAGGTATGAGGTTAAGGCCGAGTGCGTTATCATCATGAATACTTTGTTCAAGTCCTTTGAGAGCTTTCGCCTCGGTGATGTCAAAGAGGGATTATACTCTTAATGAGTTACTCAATGACTTGGTCGCAACAGAGGGAATGATGGGCGAAGGTGCACGGGTCTTGAACACTTCCACCTCTAGGATCCCAAAGTTCCCCTAAAAGGTGGAAACAAAAAAATGGTAATAAGGGTGGAATATCCAAGTCCAACAGTGGGAACAAGCATGTGGGCCCTTCTAGAGGCGTGACTAAGCCTAAAGGGAAAGACAAATGCTTCAATTGCGGCAAGGATGGGCATTGGAAGGGTCGACTATCCTATGCTCAAGGCAAATAACAAAGGTACTCGAATCACTCTTGTAACTCAAGGCGTATTGGTTTCCTCTTCTACCCATGAATGGGTAGTGGATTCGG
This sequence comes from Lavandula angustifolia, assembly GCA_028984105.1. Lineage (NCBI taxonomy): Eukaryota > Viridiplantae > Streptophyta > Magnoliopsida > Lamiales > Lamiaceae > Lavandula > Lavandula angustifolia. The sequence continues at coordinate 11,072,505 of CM054818.1, read as the reverse complement.
GGGCCATTGATCATGTTTGTTACAGTGATTGATTAAAGTAAACAGCTGAGGCAACTTTAGGACAAGTTACCAGTTTAGGCTACTATATATATAAGAAGTGACTATAGGGAAAGAATCCCATACCTTAGCGATCGTCCTAGAATACGATCTTTTCGACTTGGTCCATAAAAGGTCTTACGGATCTGTTCCGTGCCTCACTTCCAACTCCGGATGGACGGAGACGCAAGAAAGCTCACGACTAAAAACACTCGGATTCACTCTTTTCCGGCACACACACCTAAAGGCAAGTTATGAAGAAGTGGCCCCTTGCCCACTATTTATAAGGGCTTGGTCAAAATCCTAATGGACCTTTGACCCCCAAGCCCATCTAATAGTAAAAGGGGCCACTATACCATTACCAATTGTTTTGGTCCATTAAAGGACCAAACAATTCCAGGTAATTAAGTGACCTAGTGAGTCGAGAGAAAATGTCGCATATGTTGGGCATATGTTTGGGCCGGACCAGGGGACCTGTCCAAGAAATAAAGTCGGGCCTCAAGTGAATTAATTTTCCATACTCAGCCCAAAATATTATTAATTCACAAACATAGATTCATTCCACTAAAGAATCTATGTTGACTTATCCCTTTATCCCAAAAGTTGAGTCAAGGCTTGTATTTTTAACTTCAGTTAATCCCTGTATTTAAGATTCGAATATCCATTAATTGATTAAGTTTACTGACTACTTAATACAATTAATATCTTATCAAGTAGTACCACTCGACCTTATTATCATACTTCAACTTAATCAACCTGCAGAGTTCCTCAAGGGGATATCATCAACCCTATAATGGGATACGGATGCATGATCACTACTACAAAATAGGCCTACGACAACACTTAAAAGACAATGTTTTTTGTGTAAAATCGTTGTCGTAGCTTGAAAAACCGTTGTCGTAGCTAAAACCGTTGTCTTTTATATCAAAAGTGCGCTCATAGACAACGGTTTTTTTTACTACCGTTGTCATTGACCCGTTGTCGTATGTCAAAAAAAGACGCTCATAGACAACGGTTGTGCCTCTACCGTTGTCATTGAAGCGTTGTCATAGTATATGAATGCGCTTATAGACAACGGTTTTTAATAACCGTTGTCGTTGACCCGTTGTCGTATGTGCAAAAAGGCGCTCATAGACAACAGTTTTGATAACCGTTGTAGTTCATATGTTGTCGTATGCACGTATAGACAATGGTGTACATAACAGTTGTTGTTTGGCCGTTGTTTTAGTTAAAACTTCATTCATGAACAACGATTTTATCAACCGTTGTCGTTTATATATTGTCTTTTACCTAGATATGTATATATTAATTAATTATAAATTTATATATTTTTCAAATATCATATTAAAAATTAAATAATTTTTTTATATAAAAATCTAAAAATACACATTTTAGCATATAATTTAAAAATATTTATATAAAAATAAAAATTATCATAACTCGGGATAAATAATCTTTATTATATTACTAATACTTAAGTTTAAATAATTAATTATAATTATAATTTAAATTTAATTAATGCTATATTTATAGTATTTTTTAATAACACTAAACACTTATGTATATATATATACTTATATAATACTTTATATAATATATATATAATACAATAATACCTTATATAGTAATAGTAAAAAAATAATAACATAGGAAAAGAAAGTAATTGGCGAGATCCTCTCTACCAGAAGTCGATCCTCAATCTGAAACCCTTCACCCCTCTCCGGCACCAAGAAGCACCGCCGCCACCATACCGTCGCTGCCAAGGCCGACGTCCGGCGTATACTAGCAACCACCAGATTTATCTCTCTTTCTCCCCCCCTCTCTCCTTAATTTTTACTCGATTTCTTCATGTAAGATATCTCTACCGAAAGAAGTCGATCCCCAATCTGAAACCCTTCACCCCTCTCCGGCACCGAGAAGCACCGCTGTCACCAAACCGCCGATGCTAAGGCCGACATCCGTCGTACACCAACAGCTACTAGGTTTCGCTCTCTCCTTATTTTTACTCGATTTCTTCATGTAAGTTCTCTACCGGAAGAAGTCGATCCCCAATCTGAAATCCTTCACCCCTGTCCGGCACCGAGAAGCACAGCCGCCACCAAACGACCGCTGCCAAGGCCGACGTCCGCGTACACCAGCAGCCACCAGGTTTGTCTCTCTCTCTATCTCTATCTCTCTTTATTCTTAATCGATTTATTCATGTAAGTTAATGGTGTTTCTGTATCAATTAGAATAAAAAGATCAAATCTAGTATCAAGAAAGTAAAGGAAAATGAGTGGAAGATGGAGGAGATTAAAGAGCTAATTATAGATCATAAAAGATTAGCTCTAGTTGATTTCTGTTATCAGTTTGTTTCTTGTTTTAGTGGATTTATTGGCTCAAATATAATTTTATACTTGATGTTCTTTCTAATATATGATATCTTATGGGAATGAAATACTACGGAACATTCTTAAGATAATCGTTGATTCAGCTTTTGTAACTCTCTATGCAACAAAAATGCAACATACAGATAACTCTTTCATCGCTAATCTTCTTGTGTCTGTAGAATTCATGTTGAAAGTTAGGTGTTGCTACTAAGATTGTAAGTTAGCCTAATCTTAATGATAAGCTTTGATGAAGATGTCTTTCGAGATAAACGGGACCTTTACATACACCTTGAAGATGTCGAGTCTTTTACGCCAATTGAAGCCAATCTCTCATAATTACATTGCTTTGTCTGCATATGGTATGTGATGTTTCTATCTCAATAATTGTATTAGTTGATATATATATCAAATTATATATAATTATCAAGTTATATTTTTACCTGCAGGCACTTATTCAATATTTTTACCTGCACTTATTGCAAGTCGTTGAAATGTAATTTTTACTTTTCTATTTATTTTGTTTTTGTTTATTACTATGTTTTCAGTGATATTTACATTTAAGCTTGTTTGTCATCTATGTCAAGGGCCTTTATGATGTTTAATGCCGAGATGAAAAGAAGAGGGAAAAAGTCGCCGGATTGGTCTCTAATTGAGGTATGTCATCTGACATAAATAGGAATTCATGATAATCTAATAGTCAATAGGTTCCCAGACAACCAGATTACTACCAGTGCGGTTTTTATGTGATGGCTTATATGAGAGAAATAGTTGAATCTGATTGCAATGGGATGATTGATTCGCTTAAATTGCTGGTAGCTAGTTGTCTATTAATATATTTTTATTTAAGCTTACTGAAAATAAGTGGTAGTTATATAGTTGTCTATTAATTATGTGTTTTGTTTTTTAACAGTTCGAAAGGAAAAAATATTCGTTGAAGGACATTGAGCTAGTCCAGAAAGAGTGGGCAGAACGAGTAATAGAACATATAACTTAGTTAAAGGTAATTGATATAAATAAATACTTTATTAGTATGTCTGTGTGTATTATATGTTGTTTTCTATCGTTATAAAATTATGATTGACTTGCAGCTTCAAGTGTTATCTTTCATGTAATTGAGGATAATTGCTTTAGAACAAGCTTCTTTATGGTGTATGCCGTTATTTATTGGATTGACATTTTCGTATGTTCTGTTGATTTTTAGCATGTTATAATTCTACGAGCATAGCTATACTTAAGAGAGTTGTGCATTTTTTTGGATCTATGATTTTTAGAATTAGTATAATATTTGTATCATATGTTTGCTATGAATAATTATATTCTATTTGTGTGCAGTTTCACAGGATTCGACATTTATGGTTGTGGTAACCCGAATTGATTTAGGAAGCGGTGGAAGTGTACGGACCAACAAGTAATTCTTTTGAATCGATCATTGAAGTCTCCGTTTATGTTTTTTTGTTGGTGCATACACATTGAAACTTTGTTTAGGATTTTGTACATACTTCCTAAAACAATAGTTTGTTAATTTCTAGTTTGGTTTTTGTAGCACTTTTTTTGGACACGGATGTGATTTTATTTTTTAGAATATTTATGAATTAAAACAGTTGTGGTTAATATTTATTACAACGTTTAAAAACGTTGTCTTTACTTAATAAGTGTTGTCGTAAGTTTATATAACAACGGTAATCAACTACAGTGTATTACATTAAAACCGTTATCTAAAATTGTTGTTGTTAGTATGTATAACAACAGCTAGAAAACATTGTGTATTTAAATAAGCGTTGTCGTAAGCGTCTACAACAAGAGTTATTCACCGTTGTCTATGTATCTAAACCGTTGTTGTAGGTAGTTACGACAACGGTTATTAACTGTTGTCTATTAGGTCATATCTACGACAACGGGACCTTCCGCAACAGTTGAGAATGCTCATAGACAACGGTTAAAAACCGTTGTTGTAAGTCGGTACGACAACGGTTAATAACCGTTGTCTATGAGCGCCTATCTACGACAACGGGACCTTCCGCAACAGTGAAAATTTACAACGACAACGGTTACCGATTGTACATGGGCTTTTTGTAGTAGTGGATGCGAGATAACCACTGAGCTACACGCAACACTCACCCAATATAAAGAGATATACGGTCGCGACGACCCTCACCTATAGTAAGTCAAAGTGATAGCTAGTCGCGTGCACTCAGTGAAATCTCATCAAGCTTAAGATCGGTGAGTCTCGAGGCATTGGTTCTTCACATGGGTCGAGATAGAAGAACACGTCTTACTGTGATCCATCAATACATAAAATGTATCAACATAGACAAGTGACCAAGACAAGTCACTTCTTATCTACATTGCAGCCTAAACCGGTAATTTGTCCTAAAGTTGCCTCTTTGTGATAAGCTGTTTATATCTCACTAGTTCAACCAATCACTACGAGTCTTCTATGATCTACAACACGCTGTATGATCTAACTCATGTGAGATAAATGACTAAATTGTGCAATTATAATAATCGAGATAGGAGAATAATAATAGTGGTAACAAGAAACATTGTATACAAGCAAATATGTAGGCTGCTTTCGGGTATACAAACCCAATGATGACTTATCTTGGTCACTCGTCTATGTTGATACATTTGATGTATTGATGGATCGCGGTGAGACATGTTCTTCTATTTCACTTGTGTAAAGAACCAAGGTCTCGAAGACTCGGTGATCTTAAGTTTGATGAGATTTTCGGTGAGTGCATGCGACTAGCTATCTCTTTGATTTACTATGGGTGAAGGTCATCGCGGCCGATATCTCTACGTATCTTGTGTGAGTGTTGTTGCGTGTAGCTTAGACTAGTAATTTACATCATGCGTCAGTATTCGGTTAAAGGTATGAGGATATCCCCTTGAGGAGCTCGAAAGATTTATCATACTAAACCACCGGGGTTGATTAAGTTCAAGTATGATAATGATTTCAAGAATACGATGTTAATTGTATTAAGTAGTCGGTAAACTTGATCAATTAATGGATATTTGATATCTCAAATACGGGGGATTAACTTAAGTTAAAAATACAGGCCTTGGCTCAACTTTGGGATAAAGGAAGCTAAGTCAGCATAGGTTCTTTAGTGGAATGAATCTATACTTGTGAATTAATAATTCTCTAGGTTGAGCATGGAAAATTAATTCACTTGAGACCCGACTTTATTTCTTGTATTATGTCCCTGATTGACCCGAACATATGTCCAGTTATTTGCGGCATTTTCTCTCGGAATCACTAAGCAATTTAATTGTCTGTAATTGTTTGGTCATTTAGTTGACCAAGACAATTGGTAATTATCTAGTGTCCCTTTTACTATTCAACATGGGCTTGGAGTCAAAGACCATTAATTTTTCTTTAACTAGCCCTATAAATAGGGAACATAGGCACACTTGTCGAACACTACATCTCCAAGATTTGTGAGTTGTAAAGTGTGAGTCAAAGAGTAGATTGTCGAGAGCTTCTAGCGCCTCCGTCCATCCGGAGCTGTAAGCTTGGGCAACGAGAACAGTACAAAAGTTTTTTATGGAGTCAAGACGATTGTATATAAGGACTATCCCGCTGTATGATTTCCTATAAAAACCACCAATCCAAGCCGATAAACAAAGACATAAAACGTCCACACAACCAATAATTGAATTCCCAAAAATATAACTCCAAATCTAAGCTGTTAGAATTATGATTTCTTGATCAAAATTTAGAATGACGTCTCTTCACTTTGTTTTGAAGACTCCAATTTTAGGTGGTTCCAATTAAGGAAATGATGCAGTGAGAGTAGAGAGAGAGAGAGAGAGAGAGAGTAGAAATGCTTCGCCGAGAAAGGACAACGAGATTCGTCGGGAAAAAATCGATAATTGCATTCTTGAGGAATCGATGGTCATATTCCTCTAGTAATGGAAATACATTACTTAAGTTATAATAACAAGGAAAAAAATCCCAAAACTAGGCTATTTTATTGAATTTTATGATTCTTATTACTTTTGAAGATTCTATTAAAATTATATTAAACATTGAATTTTAAATTTATGCAATAAAATTACTTTTCGAATTTTACCAAACACTAAAATTTAATAATTTTAGATTACTTTCCTTAAGGAAAACAAGCAGCCCCGAAACCAACTCTTTTTTTTTTTATGACGAGGAACCCGCAATCGCTATCTTAGGTTTAAATGTGCACGGAGTAAACCGCGCTCTTGTACAATAGCTTATAAACCACAAAGAAGAGTTAAACTACCCTCAAAGTGACAAACTCACGTAACATATTCAGTGAAATTTTAATCCCACCGATCATGGTGACAAGACAGACTCTTCTTTGTATGTGTTACACAATAATTTGTTCATTGGAGAGATGTTATTATGTCAACTTTGCGTCGAATTCCGGTCTTAAATCCCGTCACTGCACGAACCGTAAAATCAAAGACGCGGTTAAGTTTCTTTCCTTTGCTTGCCCTTCCACCGCCCTCCCACGCCACGTTTGCACGATCTTACATAGAAATACAAACACCCCAAACTTCAATAACATCTTCTTATCGAAATTTGGAATCCCCTTTTTACACATCGATCGACAGTTATATACTCTGTTTGGAGTCAACTTCTTAGATTTTCTCGACTGTTCTTTTCTCCGATTGATTGATTCTCAACCGAACTCTTGACAATTTAGGAGTGAATGCAGGATTTTTAATTTAAGGGGGCAGAAAATTCAAGAAGAAGGAAGGGGATATGGAAAATGGAGTTGGGGTTTGCTCGACGGAGACGGGTAACGGAGCGGAGGATGTCTACAGCTCTAAAGAATTCGCTGATCATCTCGTTGTTATGGTCCATGGGATTCTTGGAAGGTACTTTTTCTTTGTTAATATTGGAGATTTGAGTTGCTGTGTTGGAAGTGTTGAACATCTCTTTTGCCACAAGTGTATTTTAGTTTTGATCGACTTACTGGATTATTTGATTCTAATTTTGTTCCAAATGTTGAGGTTCTTGGAAAAGCACTGCAGTTGGAGATCGCAGCATTCTGCAGGATGTTAAGATTTTCGTTTCCAACTGTTACTAAATTTATTTCTATTTATGATTATGTCAATACAGTGCATCGGATTGGAAATATGCTGCCGACAAATTTGTACAGCAGCTTCCGGATAAAGTTTTCGTTCACTGTAAGTTGATCTTTTTGTGTAAAGTGATTGTGATCTCTGTTAAATGCTTTTATTTGTCACCTCGTAAATTTTGGGATTCATTTTCCAATCCATAATAAGAAGATTCCTTGCCCATTTTCTGTGTTTCAGCCAATGCTTATTCCAGTTACTAGTTTTATATTATCATAGCTGAGGCGATTGCATGTACTGTCTCGCAGTTTAAACATGCATTGTGGCATATAATTAATAATAATCATGAGTTCGCTGTGCTTTTCTGAAACATGATTTTGTTGGTGATATTAGTTGCTTAAAACAAAGAGCAGGTCTAGGGTTTTGCGCAGACTTACGCAGCCTCTTGGTTTTGTAGTCTAGTTTTCAAAGGATGAGCAAATAAATTTTTATTTCCATAACATAGACGAATGCTGTGTCCTGAGGTGGTTTTGAAGAAGGGATTTTATTTTATTTTCCTATTATATGAGGCAAACATGTAGTGTATTATTAAGGATGTGAGGTGGTTTTGTGACACAGGGGTTATGATATATGCAACATATGTTATTCAATGATGGTCGTTCTAGAATATCTCAAGAAATTCATTTGTAGTGAAAAATCCCAACTGTATTTAGCTTCTTGTGTAATCAATTCTCTGTATTATCCTTACAGTTGTTTTTTGTCAGTTATCTTTCAAAACATTTTCAACTGCAGGTAGTGAACGCAATTCAGCAAAGCTGACTCTGGATGGTGTGGACGTAATGGGTGATCGACTGGCTGGAGAGGTTGTTTTCCATTCGAATTATGCCTTCTCAGCCTTAATAGCTGAACAATGTACCTTGGTATATGATTTCTGTACCAAAACTGATTTGCTAACTGGAGTTGAATTTCAGGTCCTTGAACTAATCAAAAGGAAGCCTATCTTGAAGAAGATATCTTTTGTTTCACATTCTGTGGGTGGCCTTGTAGCAAGATATGCTATTGGAAAATTGTATAAACATCCAGAGGAAGGGACTGAGGGAGAACTATTGACTAATGAAGAGTCAAGGGGCACAATAGCTGGTCTTGAACCACTTAACTTCATTACCTCTGCCACTCCTCATCTTGGTTCCAGGGGTAATAAGCAGGTATCTGTCTTTCTACTGTGCATTGCCTTCGTTTTTTCTTTGGTATAAGAAGATATTGTTGAATATTTGTAATAATAGTAGTAACAGTAACAATAACAGTAATAGTATCTATTATTCTGTATGTTTCCAGTGGTTCACATATCTTTGAAACCAGTTTTTCGACCATTGATTTGTCACTTTTGCATTTTATAGTCTACGTAAGGAGGGTCAACATCTTCAGATACCATTGAGTGAAGTTTTTGGGAATATGGAAATTACCCGTTCTTTCTTCTTGATAAAGTTATCTAGGCACTTAATAAACTTAGTAGAGAGGATTGCTGAAGACTTAACTGCTCGAGGCAATAAAAGTACTAGAATTTCTCGAGGTTTGAACTGAGATTTTGGTTTGGTTAGGCTACAATGCAACAATTTTCCTTTGCAATATTAGGGATGTAGATTTTGTCTAATATTATGAGACTATTGATAAGATATCTGACCGACGGCTTCTTTTGGAACTTTATTATAGCCGGATTGAATTGGATCTGTTTAATAACACTATTGAGCATCATTTATCACTGCTTCTCCCTAAGATGAAGTAGGGGAAGACAAAATGGCCACAAAAATTCGCTGAAGGTGATGCCTGTTGATTAAGAATAGCGGCACTAATGCTGTCGGGAAAAATGAAAGAAGCCAGTTATATATATCTTTTCTTTCGCTAGTTGTCTAAAATAAAAAAGGCCAAAAAAATGGTCGGAGGTGATGTCTTTTTTTTTTTGGTATCATTGTTCCAGAACTCAATGAACTGGATGGGCAAATTGGAAGAGGGGAAGAGAAAAATGAGTTGTACCCAATATTTATAAGAGAAAAAAAAGCAAGAAAATGGTTGTCGCAGAGTTACACTTTTGGCACTGTGTGGAAGGTGGTGGTTATGGGAGATGATGTATAGTAGAGTTTGTGGTATCAATCGAACATGAGTTCCTTTACTTTCGGGTTTTTCGGGGGCACCAGGGGATTGACATGCTGCATATCACATGGGAAGCAGAGCTGGATGGTGATGCATTTGCGTAGAGGGTTTGATACCAGTTTGGCAGTGTTTGGAAGAGGATATAAGAGATGCCATGAGTTAACTTTGGGAGATCATGTAGCTAGGCTGTTGTCTCTTTATTCAGTATGGCAGTGAGTCATTCTTATGGATTTTATGAATGTCTTTACAATTAGAAAATGTCTGTATGATCTAATGACTAATTATTGCGTGGTTTGCAGTTTTAATAGGAAAGTGAAATGGTTCTTATCTAATTGATTCTTGATCTCAAATTTGACTGCATTGTTTAACTGAATGAGATATAGCTCCAGAAATTAGGATCCAGTCCGTTGGATTTCATGCCTGATTTCCTTCTTAATATGCCCGTGTAAAAGAAGAAATCATAAGAATATGCCGTGTATACTTTAAAAAGTCCCGTGATATATTTGATATTCTTAATCTTGTAACTAGTTAGTGAGCAATGAAACAATCTAGTGACTACCTTTCAGTCTCTCAAGTATATGAATTTATAAGGCTGTCTTTAGTGTATCTTCTTTATTTTTGGTGAATTTTCTTTACACTCTTATGTTGTTTAGTTGACAAATGTTTGATATTATTTCATTGTTGCCCATTTGTCAGGTGCCGTTTCTCTTTGGGGTAACTGCATTTGAGAAAGTTGCGAATTGTGTAATTCACTTGATATTTAGGAGAACAGGCAGACATCTTTTTATGAATGATGATGATGAAGGAAAGCCACCATTGCTAAGACGCTTGGTGGAAGATAATGAAGAATGCTGCTTTCTGTAGGCTATCTCCTATCTCGGACTTCATTAAAATGCAAATTACTGCTCTGTCTTGATGCACAGTATGATAATTATTTTATGCTGCTATTAGAGATAATATAACTTCCTTATGCAGGTCTGCTTTGCGATCTTTTCAACGTAGGGTAGCATATTCAAATGCTGGCTATGACCGTATCCATGATTTGGCGACCCTATTGTTTACAACCTCACTGCACTAACTTTCCTGTTTTATAAGCAATTTCCTTGTATTTCTCAACTAAGTATCGCTCCAGATATTGTGGGCTGGAGAACATCATCAATGAGGCGCAACAGTGAACTACCCAAGGTTTTGTCGTTGTGCTGAGTGTATCATCTTTTACTGCATCTGTCTGACATTCATCTTTTTGACAGTGGGAGGATTCTGTTGATGAGAAATATCCCCATGTTGTGTACGAAGAACGCTGCAAGGCATATACCATGGAGTTCTGTGAGCCTGCAGTAGCAATTGACGGTTTAGACGAGCTGGAAGGTTTGTCACATCCTTTTCTTCCTTTAGGGTGTCTCAAAAGTTTTACGTTTTTGGTTTTGCTATTCGTTTGACCCCATACTAAAGCTATTATTCACTCTTCCACTTTCTCTGATGAGAGTGAATCGACGACCGGTGAGGAGCCGGAAGTGGAGATGACAGACAACAATGGAGCTCGACCTTGGAGTCTATGTGCGCAGAAATCGCGGGAGCAGGGGCGAGAATGCAGGACCTTGAAGAAGGGTTTATTATTTGGTTTATTTTCATTAGAGTCGCACTTTATTATTTATGTCAATAGTTGTAGTAGCGTCTTTATTACGCTCAAAAGGATGAGATAGAACGTCTTGTGGTGGATATGCTAAAAGGAGGGATATGATGAAAGAGGATGGGATTGCGTAGATTATAGACATCTCAGTATGGCGACTATCCCCCGACAAATACCCCATCCCGGTTATCCAAGAATTGCTCGACGAGCCATCTGGTACGTCAATATTCTCCAAGATTGACCTATGGTCGGCGTACCATCAAATCCGTGTACGGGAGGATGATGTACACAAAACTGCTTTTAGGACGTGGACAGAGCACAAAACACATTTGGAGTTGGCATTATCTCGGAAAAATCAGTTTTGGGCTAATCTCAAAAAGTGTGCATTCGGGTCAGCCTCTAGAGTGCAAATGGACCTCATTAAGGTCAAGGCAGTAACGGACTGTCCCCAACCTCGTACCCTACAGGCAGTTCGTGGGTGTTTACGGCTCACCGGCTATTATTGGAGGTTTATCAAGGATTACGGCATGATTGCACGGCCTCTTACATAGTTACTAAAATAAGAATCCCAATCCCATTTCATTTAGACTCTAGCAGCCCAACAAGCTTTTGAGAATTTAAAATCAGCCTTGATGGCTGCTGTGGTGTTAGCTATGCCTGATTTTTCTCAACCATTTGTCGTGGAATGCGATGCCTCTGGGAGCGGTTTAGGGGCTGTTTTAATGCAGGCTGGTCGACCATTAATGTATTTCAGCGAGGCTCATCGTCATGCTACAGCTTCTAAATAAACAGATGAAAGAGAGCTTATTATGGGTCTTGTCCTTGCTGTGAAGCACTCGCGTCCATACTTAGTCGATCGTTGGTTTTCTTGTGAGAACCATCACCATAACCTTTGCCACCGGCTAAATCGAGAAAATAGCAACACCCGTGCAACGAGACATGGGTGGTGGAATACGATTTTGATATCGTATATGAGGCGGGGGGTGTTGAATAGGACGGCCAGGCTTCCCATCCAGCGGCACGAATCGGAGACAGAATGTATAGTGATTTCAACACCTACGTAGGCAAACTTACCGGCGAGGCGGTCGGATAACGTGATCCGTGAGTTAATCGACAAAGTAGAGAAGGACAAGGACTCGCGACCCGGTCACAAGTTTGCTAATAGAAAATTGTTATACTGAGGCGCTTTGGTGTTACTTGCAACTTCCTTTTGGATTCCGAAACTCCTCCACGAGTTTCATGACACCCCTTCTTGGGTTCAGGCGGGCACCCTCCATACCTATAGACATCTGGCAGTCAATATTTATTTGAGGGGCATGTTTAAGTGTGTTCGGGAGTATGTCGCGCGTTGCTTAGTTTGTGAACGCTCTAAACATGAGGCCCAAGACGATTTTGACTTAATCGGGATGTCTCGATGGACTTCATCACGGGTCTTCCCACTTTCCCTTGGTTTTTCAAGCATTTTAGTGGTGGTTGATCGATTGTCCAAATATTTACATTTTGTCGCGCTTAAGGCTCCTATTACATCCCAGAGAGTGGTTGATCAATTTATGCAGGGTATTGTCAAGTTGCACGGGTTCCCTAAGTTAATTGTAAGCAATAGAGACCCGCTTTTACTCAATTCTTTTTGGCGTGAGTTATTTAAGGCGCTAGGCACCCACTTGAAGTTCAACACATCTTACCACCTAGAAACCGACCGGCAGACAAAGGTCCTAAGCGACCACCCTGAAATGTATCTCCGTTGTTTCTCGTCCCAACAATCCAAGAATTGGGTAGCTTGGGTTTTTATATAACACGTCTTTTCATTCGGCCGCCAAAATTACCCCCTTTGAAATAGTTTATGGTTCCCCCCCTCCCTACCCCTTCAGCGGTTTCTTTCGGAGGAATGTAAGGTTGCGGATGTAGCCGAGGTCCTCGAGAATCGCGATGACATCCTTCGCCATTTAAAATTGTATTTGCAACGGGAACTAGGACTACATGAGGTCTCAAGAGAATAAACTTCGATGCCGTGTGGAGTTTGCGATGGGAGATTTAGTAGTCCATAAGATTTGGCCCAATCACCAAAATTCCTTTGCCGGCCCGCGGGTACACTAGGGCGGCGCCCGATTACTATGGCCCGTTTGAGGTGGTTAAAGGCGGTGGGGGCGTGGCTTATGAATTGCACTTACATGTCGTTGATCGTATACATCCGATTTTTCACGTTATTTTTTTTTGCGAAGGTCGTGGGTTATCACACTGGTTGAAGGGCCCTACAGGATGTGTTGGGTGATAGTGAAGTCGTTGTTTTCGAGCCCGTGCGGCATTGCGTTATAGAGGTCGCCGAATCCCCTCACAGTGTTATGTGTGAGGCCTTGGTTAATGGCGGGGGATATCGCCGGACGAGGCATCTTGGGTGCCGGTGGATGAAGCTGTCGAGTAATTTCCCGACCTTGGCTTTGAGGACGAGGTGAATTGAAGGGGAGGCTATTGATGAGAGTGAATAGGCGATCGGCGAGGAGCCGGAAGTGGAGATTCCAAACAACAATGGAGCTCGACCTTGTAGAGTTTATGTGCGTAGAAATCGTGAGAGCGGTGGTGAGCACGTGGGAGCTTGAAGAAGTGTTTATTATTTGCTTTATGTTTATTAGAGTCGCACTCTATTATATACTCCCTCCGTTCCATAATTCTTGCTCTAAAACTTTTCGGTACGATTTTTAAGGAGAGTTGTTGGTTGTGTGTAAAGATGTGGGACCTTCAAATATAGTATTTTTAATAATTTACTATTTTCGGAAATGGAACAATAATTGTGGGGACACCCGAAAATGAAAGTGGGAGCAACAATTGTGGGACGGAGGGAGTATGTTATTAGTTGTAGTAGTGTCTTTATTTTCTTGTGGGTATCTAAGTAAGAACTAGGGTTGTAATGGGTATCGAACATTTTGAATATTGAAAGAGGCAAGGCTTCGTCTTGAGGGCTGGGTATCTCTCACTTCATTTTGCATCATTCTCTTCTTACTATGTTTCCTTTTATCATTTTTTGTTCAAGTAATAATTTAATCAAATGTAGCACCCACTGGCAAAAAGATGTATGATACTTACTCCATCTCATATTTCTTGTCCACTATATCATTTTAGGCTATTCCAAAATTCTTGTCCACTTTCCTTTTTCAGCAAATTATTACACAATTTTTTTATAGGACCTACAACTTTATATAACTTTACACAAAACTAACAACTCTCCTTATATACCGCGTCGAAAAGAAAGTGGACAAGAATTGTGGGACGGAGGGGAGTATATTATATTTCGATATCTGTGTTAAACCTAAAGAGTGGAAATGCACAGTGCATCTAACAAAAGAAATAGATTTTCGCTTAAAGCTGCCCTTATCCAATATTTGCTTTGAGTGAGATTTGATCCTACTTGCTAGTTGATTCTAAAAGTATTATCACATGCATCAAACCATTTCTCAACCTTTATTGCAAATACTCTGGTAACCTATTCACCAACTCCCCTTGATCTTCTAATTCTTTCAAGGGTTATTTGCTCATTATTCTACAACATGTTTATGGTTGGTGTCTAATGCTGATATTATTGAGGAAACTTTTCTAGGTATTCCTCACCTTTGAAATATTTCCTTGCTTACTTTTCTTCTCTTGTTCTTCTAACTTCCTTCTCATAGGATTAGAACAAGCTCAAAATCACTGAAAGTAAGGACGGTCACATGGCTGATCCACAGAAACTGGTCCATCAAATGCTTAATTACTTCAATGATAATCTTAAGTGGTCCATCAAATCTTAACTGGTCCATCAAATTCGCTTAACCACCTGAAATATAAGTACCATTCCTAGTGCTGCTGCCTGTCTTTCTGGTTAATTTTCTTTGCTAGAGAAACAGTTTGCTATACCGCTTTCTGATTTATTTCTAAACTAGCTAAAGTATGTGAGCTCTTTACATTCTGCTGTTTCATCCAATGGTACATGAGTTGCTATGTATTTTACCTTCTAGTTTCCATTGTGTGTGCGTGCATTCCTTTTAGGGGTTGCAGTCTGCTCTTGCATTTCTGATTTGGTATTCCTCATGTACTATGGACAGAGGAACTACTGAATGGGCTCTCTCGTTTGTCGTGGGAGAAAGTTGATGTAAGCTTCCACAATAGCAAGTCCAAGTTTGCGGCCCATAGTGTTATCCAGGTTCCTCTCATTCTATCTTTCCCTTTCCGCATTGGCACATATGACATCATGTTGGCGTTCAACTTATTAGCATTTTCAATCACTTATTCTCATTACAGTGTAGATTTGCTATTGCATCAATGAGTTTCTCTTGGCGGAAAATTATTATATCTCTCACTTCGAAAGAGTTTTGACACGCAGGTGAAAGACCATAATATTCATTCAGATGGCGCAGACGTCATACAACATTTGATTGATCATTTTGTTCTATAGGATATAACTCCAAATGAGCTGTACGGCTATACTACAAGGGGATGGATGGGGCTTTGTATCATCTATTCATGAATATGGTTGGTTATAAACACTAATGCTATTTAATGCAATGCAATCCTATTATGCCTACTTTGATGTATTAATTGTCCGTCTAATGTGAACGGTACATGTATTGATGCATGAGTGTTGAAAATTATGTCCCGCATAGTACAAGGGAACCATTTATTTGTAGGCAAAAGAACGTCTAATAATTTGGGACATGAAAATCTAAAATTTCAAAGGGGTGAATTGAAATTTGCAATCTTGAGGGGATGGAATAGAAAATTTTCAAAAAGTATGACAAATTGGATTTTATAGTGGCAAATTGGCGAAAATAGTCATCAAACTTTGCGTTTTGCGAATTTTGTCCTCAAGCTTCTTTTTTTTTTTTTACCATCAACTCCTTGTTTTTGCGATTTTAGTCTTCTTGTTAGATTTTTCGTCAATTTAACCGTTAATTCAATTTTTTTAAAAATAAAAAATCAAAAGGGCAAAATCGGAATTTTTATTTGCACGGACCAAAATTGCAAATAAAAAATGATTTGGGACCTATTTAGCAAAATAAAAGCGGTTTAGGGGTGATAACACAAATTTTAGACAAATAAGCTAATTGCTTCGTATCGGCGAGATTTTGCATTAAATTTTCGATTTTTCATATAACTTTTATTGCTTCAGTATCAAATATAAGCTAACGAAGATTTACGTACCAATATAAACAACATTTAATTCGAAATCCAAAATATATATTGTGAATTAATCATTAAAAAATAAAGTTATTATCACCCTAAAATTTTACTTCAAAATAACCATTTAGCGCATAATATTTACTTCAAAATAAGCTGGAATACGAGAAAATTTGCGACTCCGCAATTGATGCGCTCACTAACGAATTGCGAAGGAGGCCGACGGCGAAGAACATTCTTGGAGCTCGCGGCGGAAGAGGAAGTGGGAGACGAATCCGCCGAAGGCGATGAACATGGGGACGAGGTAGATCCAGCGAGGAAATGGCCGAGCGCCTCCTTCGCAATTCGTTAGCGAGCGCATCAATTGCGGATTCGCGATTCTCCTCGTATTCCGGTTATTTTGAAGTAAATATTATGCGCTAAATGGTTATTTTGAAGTAAAATTTTTGGGTGATAATAACTTTGTTTTTTAATGGTTAATTTACATTAATATTTTGCATTTCGAATTAAATGTTGTTTATATTGGTACGGAGTCTTCGTTAGCTTATATTTGATACGAAGAAATAAAGTTATATGAAAAATCGAAAATTTAATGCAAAATCTCGTCGATACAAAGCAATTAGCTTATTTGTCTAAAACTTGTGAAATCAGTCCTTAAACTATTTAATTTTGCTAAATAGGTCCCAAATAATTTTTCATTTGCAATTTTGGCCCATATAAATAAAAATTTCGATTTTGCCCTTTTAATTTTTAAAATTAAAATTAAATTACCGTTAAAATTGACGGAAAATCTAACGGTAGGACTAAAATCGCAAAAACAAGGGAGTTGAGAGTCAAAAAAACAAAAAAAAAATTGTTTGAGGACAAAATTCGCAAAAGCGCGAAGTTTGAGGACTATTTTGCCAATTTGCCTTTTATAGTTCTCAAAGTATGTGCAGTTTCTTATCGTTTTGTTTTAGTTAATAGGTCCTCAAATTATTAAAATTTGGATGACTTGGTTTTTTGTTAAATTTTCCATTAATCAAGGATTTTAAAAAATAATGATAATAAAATATGAAAAGAAACGGCACTTTCAGTACAAATTTATTTTGAGAACCAATGACTATTTTTTTTTTTATTGAAGAAATTCAATAACTAATTTTTTTTAGATGTAGTAATGTTTTTCTAATGATTTGACTGCAATTATTATTGGAAGTGTGTATATAAATTAGTGTTGTAAAAAATCCTTGCACAAGACACCGATTTTGAATATTGTTTGTCGAACGGGTGCTTGCTCGATGACAGTGGCCTTGGTTCGAAACTCGATTTAGGAATGTTGTTTTTAAGATATTTTTTTAAAAATTAATTAATTAAATTTTTTCGGTAATATTTTTTAATTAAAAGGTTTAATTTTTTAAAAAGAAATTAACAATTTTTTAGCTAGTTATTCTTTTTTCGGTAAAATAAAAGTTAGACAAATTGGCTAACAAAAAATCGACTATTTGAATGAATTGATCCTTAATAAATTTATATCGAAGATGCACTTTTCTATTTCTTTTCTTTTTATTTTAAAAAATATCGTTGATTAATGATTAACTAACGGAATAACTAATTCATCCAAATTTTATAGTACGGGACCTAACTAAATTTTATCAATAGAGTTCATGTTGGTCCCAAAGACGAGCTTTAGGTGTAGCGGGGGGGGGTTGAATACGCACGAATGCAAATTTCAAACTCGGAACGCGAAAGTATTGCTACCCGTTCACCAAATATGCTTTCTCAATCGCGTGAACGGTAGTTTAGTACAAAAGTTTTTGCGGAAGTGTAGGCCCTAAAATAATCGTCTCAGTTGAAAAGTCGTTTTGTGCTTGTTTGATCAAAACTCAGTTGTATGCAAAATGAAGAGTTATCAATGCAACAGTTAAAATCAACACAGACAGTTTTTAAAGTGGTTCGGACACGCTGGGTCCTACGTCTACTGTCCTGAACTAAGCCGGAGTTCTTGTATTAATTATGCGAGCAAGTCTCGGTTGATCGATCACGGGACATATTCTCACTTGTTTGCTTATACTGAGCAAGCCTCAGTCAATCTGTAAGCATGACATATATCTACTTATAGTCGTAGTTACTTTACAATTCTTAACCTTGAAGGTTAGAGTTTCTCCACCTATGAAGGAGTTCTTACAATAAGAACTATTCAAAAGATGAACTCCTTCGAGGATCTAAACTATTGATATTACAATTAGCACGCTTAGATAGATAAATGAGAACTAAAGGATCTCTAGAGAGAAGAACCAAAGTAATCTACAATTGAGTAAGTTCTTAGGCTTTGTGTATGGCTTTATGTTTGCTAGAGTATGTTCACTTGAATGCTTGTGTTCCGGTGATCTTTACTGCATGAAGATTTTCTCTATTTATAGTCTGCGATTTGTGAATATATCCATTGGAGGGAATCTAGACACATATCGAATAAGGCAAGAAAAAGCGACCATATAACTTTGGAAGTTGAAGTAGAGTACTTGTAGACTCGAATTCCTTTGCGGATTCAATTGGTCGATCGGTTCGCAGACTCGAATTCCTTTGCGGATTCAATTGGTCGATAGTTTGTCAACCGACTTCCTCGATGCTGAGTTCTTCGGTGAGTGCGGGAATCTTCTGCGAACGCATGTTGGATATGAGTCGGTAGATTGATACTCAATTGTTCTAGGGTTAAAAGAAATTGGGGAAATCATAGTAGTACTATGGAATTGAAGATCCCAAAACCGGGGCGATATCGAGTAGATTAGTGTGTCGATAGGATTAGGCGATGTATAGGTTAGACGTGATGTAATGCTTATTATTTTTGTCTAAGTCTGTACGGGGTAGTTGTTGAAGCGATCTTCGGTGAAGATACTTTTGAGAACCCCGCGTCATCGGTGTAATCGCTTGCATTCTTCGTCGGCGGTGATATCAAACTCGGTTGAAGATCCCGCATCTCGTTGGCCCGGACCTCGGTAAGCATTCTCTACAAGGCGATGGTCATCGGTAGAAGAACCGGTCAGGCAGTATACCTTCGCGATCGACCAACCGACTATCGAAGCTCACTTTATCGGTCGAGCGACTCGGCCGAAGAAAGGCAGACTTTCGAGTACGTATCAGACGAAAGCGACCCAGACGCTTAAAGTCCCTTCAAATGTTCGGCAGAAGACATACGAGGTAGTTTGAACGGTCAACTCGACACTCACCAACTACAAACCTCGACCCAATGAGAAGGCGACAACGCTTACCTACTCTACACGGTAAAGTGCTCTCATGAACGGTGCGTTAAGCGCCTGCTTGCAACAAAGTTGAATAGTGGCCGTTTTCTTTGGACGCTTGTGACACGTGGCATCGTCGTCTCCAACGGACATATGTCACAACTCACAACTATAAATAGAGAAGGATTTGAAGATTTCAAGAAGAGGAATATACGCGAAATCAAGGGAAATCATTAAAACTCGCAGCGCTCTAGAACGCTTCAAGCTTATCCGAGAGACGAACTAGTTTTCATAGAACACTTCTTGTAGTTCATCTCTACAGAGCACTTTGATCCCTATCTTCTCTAGACTAAGCTCATTGCTAGATTCATAGCTTAGATCCGAAGGAGTTCACATTTAGTGAATTGTTCTTGTTGTAAGAACTCCTTCTCGGTTGGAGAATATTCCCTCCCTTCTAAACTTAGGTTTGGATTGTAAAGTCGCTAAGGACTATAACTTAGAGAGGCATCCCGGTGCTGCGGTATCCCGTTGAGGCTTGCTCGGAATAATCAACAAGTTCTCTGCCTTGTTCGGGGCCCGTGGACGTAGGATCTTGCGTATCCGAACCACGTTAAATCGCTTGTGTTCATTTCTTGTTTTATTGCATAGCATTCAACCGACTTGAAAATCATAAGTTTGCATAAAGCGTATTTTATAAAGTGCACGGCTAAAAGATTTAACTTGCAAAAACGCGTTTTCAAAAGAGGCGACTCGGGCCTAACAACTTTATCCGCACTACGATCTCAGGCGGGTTTCGTAATGCTGACATCGGTCGGTAGAAGAGCTCGAAGGCGACTCGCTTTGACCCCAGTGATCGAAGGCTTACTTGGCGCTGTTCATCGATTTGCAAACATCGGCTTGGTGACCTTCTGAGAAAAAGAAACGAGCTCGGTGTATTCACCCCCCTACACACGACTTTTCGTCTCGGACCAACAATTGGTATCGAGCGACGGTGTTCAGCGATCGCCGGTTACGAAATCTTGGTCCTCTCGAGGCGATCCCGAAAACCGTTTTCCTTTGCATAAGCATCTTTTCGGCATCCCTATACTCTTTACTCTACAATGTACGATATGTCGGGTATTAGGATGGTGCCGATGTTCTCAATAGAGAACTACACGGTATGGAGCGTACGTATGGAGGCACACCTAACGTCGCTCC
The DNA here is from genome assembly GCA_028984105.1 of Lavandula angustifolia. NCBI lineage: Eukaryota > Viridiplantae > Streptophyta > Magnoliopsida > Lamiales > Lamiaceae > Lavandula > Lavandula angustifolia. The sequence continues at coordinate 11,051,707 of CM054818.1, read as the reverse complement.
ACGACGGCATGTCGGATGTCCTAGAGTCGGGGCCGATCATTCCCATGATCGACGGCGTAGTATTTCTTCTTTGGAGGAGCGTGGGAGCACAAAGCGGTGCTAAGGTTCCCAAAGACAAATCCGCCTTCACGCTGAAGAAAAGAAGTTGCACAACCTTGGCCGAGTTGCACGTAATGCCATGCGACTACGCTCGGTGACTCGCACCTCGGAAGGGTACAAGATTGCAAAACGGCGAAAGAGCTATGGGACGCCTTGGCGCATCTTGAGCCATGGAACCCCTCGAGATCAAAGAAAACAAGCTCGAGCTAGAGCTTCGGAAGTTCGACGCCTTTGCAATGGAGCTGCTGAAACCATTGGCGAGTGAGTGTCGGATTCACCCAATCAAGTCAATGTCATCAATGGGTGCAGGGAGGTCGTTCACCAACAAGGAGATGAACACCAAGATCTTGAGAGCGTTGCCCAGACAGAGCAGTGGCTTCCATTTGCTACTTATTTACGTCGCTCGATCTAAATGCTCTAACTCCCGATGTTATATTTTGAGAATTAAAATCGGAGGAATTCGAGCATAGCCTTTACCCCAAAAGTGCTTAAGCGCTCCGGGCGACACACGGTTCGACCACGCCTTCAAGGCGACGGTCAGCAATACGGAGCCAAGCTATTTCCTCAAGCAAAGCTGTGGCCACATCGATAGCAAAGTCTTACGAGACTTCGGGCCACGATCGGCTAGCGATGGCTCTCAAATATCGAGAGGGAAAAGGAGAGAGTCGAGAAAGGCGAGGAAATACAACCGAGATTCTTCCTCGGGTAAGAAAGACTATCATAAGAAAGAAGAATCTAATCCTTCTACCGAATGCGGGGAAATCGGAGTCTCTGCCCGGTCCGTCCTAAAGACTCGTTTGGTAAGAAGCGGGAGAACATCTACACCTTACAGCTTGCAAGAAGGAGGGACACTATCGGTACGATTGTCCCGAACTCTCCGGTACTCAAAGAGCGAACGGCGAGCCGGGAGAAAGAAATTCGCGAGAGACGACGGGCTATATAGCCAGGAGAGATATCAGACAACTTCAATTGAGGAGGATACATTCATGTATTCTTACGAAGACGAAGCCGCGTTACGTCGCGATTGAGAGTCCCAAAGACGATTCTGATGAGTCGGCCGAATCTTGTCGATGGCGGAGAAAGAGGCTGAGGTAAATTCTAAACGCATTATTACCTCTTCTTCACACTGACACACAAGACACGTGCTCGGTCGCGAGATGATCCTCTAGATGTGGTACAAGCCTACGACGACTGTTAGAGGAGCAGATTCGGTGACGAGAAGAGTTGAGAGAACCGTCCGGGAACTTGAACGGGTAAAGTGAGAATCGGAGACTTTCTTCGATTGTCGGGTCTCTGCTTGAGTCGGTGGATCTAGTTGCGAGACTCAAGGAAGAGATTGAATCTCTTATGACTAAGTCTCGGCTTCAAGAGACTCGAGATCTCGGTTCGACCAAGGACAATTCGAAAAGAGGCGAAATAGCCGAGCTCGATCGGAAGCTCGCGGACGTGCGGGAATGACTATGACTCGCTCGGAAGGAGTGACGAATGCGGAGAGTATTGATGGCTGAACAATACTGGGAGCTAAGGAGAAGCTTGAAAGCATGCTTAGAGCTCAGCGGTCGGCTACGTGAAAGAAGGCACGGGCTATACACACGAAGCTTCTACCTCAGCTCGGCAACCTGGCGATAGGTTCGTCGGAGGAAAGGTGCAAGGCTGGCGACACCACGCCTCGGGCGAAAAACAAACGGAAAATAATTACACCTCGGCAGAGTAGCAACAAGCGGTGACGAAGGTTCCGGCCCGGAGGACACCGCGATCAAATTCGGGGGAATCAAGAAGGTCGAGATGGGCGAACGATACAAGGAGCCGTTGTATGAGCACCGGCTCGTGCGGCTCGTACTACTATGAGCCCGGGGTCGGGAGAAGCGCTAAGACTCGAGGAAGAAGAAAGCGCATGAACCCAAAATTATTAGCGAGAAAGTCGGTATCTCCAAGTCTGTGGAGAAGAAAGGCGATAAGGTTCAGAAAAAGAAGTCCGGAACTTCTAAGGTCCAGAGACGGATCGGGTTCGAAATCACCCGCTAACAGTAAGGACCCAGCTTGAACAAAGGGTACCTAAAAATGCCTACTGTTTTGCGGAGTGCATAGGGACCCGTGGATAGTGGACGGCGGTGCGCTCGAGACACATGACCTACCGAGAAGAGCTGCGACCAACTACGTACAGAAGATGGTCCCGAGTGAATTCGGTGACAATTCAGAAAGGCTACACAAGGGGATACGGAGCGGCTGAACATTGGGGCCCTTGCGGTTCTAAGAGTAACATATGTTGAAGGACTTCAACATAATCTCCCTTTCGATCGATCGGTCACGTGATAATCTTAGCGAGTAATCTTTGGACATTGGTTTTACGTGATATTGTTGACAAATCTACGGGGGAAAACGGTGTTATCGGGTTCGCGGAGGAAGAACATCTATGTTGCGACTGGAATACCCTGGGAACACGAGGCTTGCTGCTCGCCTGGACTAAATCGAGGTAACAAGTCGGTGCTATGGCACAGAGAGACTCGGCCGCTTTGAACTTCAAGACCATGAACAAGCTTGTCAGGAACTCCAAAGTCGGAAGGGCGCCCAACGAATCGTTTATCAAAGACGAGAAATTGTGAAGCGTGCACGAAGGGAAAGCAAACAAAGAGTAGCCAATCCACCTATTAGTCACCTTCCTTCGATGGAATCCTTGGTACTTCACATGGACTTATTCGGGCCAGTCTCTCCGGTGACTATAAGAGCGAAAGTATGCCCTCGTCGTCATGAGCGACTTCTCGAGATATACTTGGGTCATCTTCATCGCCGGCAAATCGATGTTCGGGTGAGTTACCTAATCTCTGCGGAAGAAACTTCGGTGTGGAAAGAACATCAAGATTAAGAAGATACGCTCGAGACGGAGGAACGAGTTTCTAAACTCGGTAGTTAAGACATCTTGCGATAAGAGGGAATTCGGCACGAGGCATCAGGCTGCGCACCCCTCGGCGAAGCGGACTTGCTGAACGTAAGAACGAGAACTCTCAAGAAGCGGCAAGAACGCTCCTCGCGGTCCCGGACTACCCTCGAAAGTTTTGGGGCGATCTTCGACACCTCACTTTGTTACACTCGAGAATCGATCACTGCGGCCACGGCAACACGTGAAGACGCCCATGCGAAGCGTGGAAAGGGAGAATTCCTTCTATTTCTCATTTTCATGTTTTCGAGTTTGTCCTTGCTTTATCCACAGCAATGGGAAAGATCGGTTGAAGGTCTTTGATAGCAAATCGATCAAGGAGTATTCTTAGGATACTCCCCAGGAGTTAGTAAAGCCTTCGAGTTTTTTAACTATCGAACTCTTTGCGTGGAGGAAAGCCCTCATGTTGTTTTTGATGAATTTGTTTGCGAGAACGGGGAAAGATCCAAAGTCAATGCGAGGATGTCGGCCCGGCAAGCTACGGGATCTCGAACTAAATGACAAAGTGAAAGATCCGGCATTGTTGGGATGATGAGTCGAGAAGATGAAGAAATTCGGACTCGGCCCGACAAGCGATGTAGCTAACCTAGTTGATTCTATCGAACAGGAATCAACAACGAGGTAACTTCGGTCGATGAGGAAGCCCCGTGGTAGCGAGACCTCTGCGAGAATATAAACTCGGGGGGAACCATTAATGTTCTGAGTGAATGCCCCCGAACACGGAAACTCGGTAGATCCTAACCTTCTTCTTGAATTACTACGGTCACAAAAACGATACTACTGAAATGCCTAATACACCTGCGGCGTGCGAAGTGGTATCGAAGAAGAAGCCCGACTCGGGCGTTCGTGGCTCGATGCTCATTCTTCGAGATCTTATCATTGGAGATCCATCAGCAACTATAAGGACGAGATCAAGATTAATTCGAGGAGAAAGCTCACTTTACTCTTGTTTTACGTCTGAGAAGAACCTCGATCGATAGAGGACGCACTTAAAGATCTTGGGCCGGGTCATTGCTATACAGGAAGAGGCTGAACCGGTTCGTCGAAATGAAGTTTGGGAGCTTGTCGACAGAACTGGACATCGGCACGTGATTGGAACTAAGTGGGTCTTCAAGAACAAGCGAGATGAAAACAACGTCATTGTCGGAAATAAAGCTCGACTAGTTGCTAAAGGATACTGATCGGGCGAGAGGGAATTGACTTTGATGAAACATTTGCTCCGGTCGCCCGGATTGGAAGCCGTTCGTCTTTTCTAGCTTATGCGACACATCGGGAGATTTAAGGTATATCGAGATGGATGTGAAGTCGGCTTTTCGAACGGCGTGCGAAGGAAGAAGTCTCGTGGAACAAGCGCCGGCTTTCGGCGGGGGACATCGGGTGTACGAGACTTAGGAAAGCTACGTATGGGTTAAAAGCAAGCACCCGGGGCTTGGTATGATACCCTATCGAGACTTTCTACTTGAAAAAGGTTTTCAAAAGGGGACGGTAGATCGCACCCTATTCGGCATAAAGTCGAGAAGATGACATTCTATTGGTGCAAATCTATGTGGGCGACATCATTTTCGGCTTGCGAAACGAAGTTATATGTCGGCGGTTCGAGAAGATGATGAAGGAGAAATTCGAGATGTCCATGATGGGAGAGATGAATTATTTCCTTGGATTTCAAGTAAAACAATCGGTGAAGGAATCTTCATCAATCAAGCCCGAAATACACTCGAGATCTTCTCAAAAGGTTCGGCTGTGATTCCGACAAACCGGTCAAGATCCCCATGAACACGAACTTTAAAATCGATCTAGACAAAGAGGGAGCTTACGTTAACTCTGCGATTATAGAGCTATTATTGGTTCTTTACTTTATTTAACTTGACTAGCCGACGACATAACTTATCTTTGTAGGTGTATGCGCGAATTTGAGGGCGAATCCCAGCGAAGTCATCTAGACTCGGCGAAGAAGATTACTGCGATATCTAAGAGGAACACACGAGGTGGGTTATGGTATCCTGGCGATGATAATCTAATGCGACGGGTTATTCGATGCGATTACGCGGGATGTAGGATAGATCGAAAATCAACTTAGGAACATGTCGGTTCCTAGGCGGCAAGGCGATATCGTGGTTTTCAAAGAAAAGCGGCACTCGGTAGCTACGTCCGCTCGAAGGCGAGTACATGGCTGCGGGGAAGTTCTTTGTGCCCGAGATCCTTTGGCTTCGACAACAATTGAGAGATTATGGTATAACTTCGGGATGAAGTGCCCGTCTACGCGACTCCACCCGGTCTGATAGCTATAACTTCCGAGAACCCAGTTCTACATACCGGATGCAAGCGCGTGGACATCCGACACCACTTCATCGGAGACCATGTCGAAAGAAGGACATCGGGATGGAGAAAATCCCATGCTTCCGACAAGCAAAGCAGATATGCGGCCAAGCCGCTAGGCGAAACAGGTTGAGAGAACTATCGGTTGAGCTAGGTGCGCTCGATCCTGCGAGACAAGTCGGTAGAAGCCGACTACGATAATAATATACTTAGCAACAATGTGTATCGGTATGGAATCGGCACGCGAGTCGAGAAAACTTAGTACGGTGACTCGTTGGGAGATGCACGCTTTGTACCCCGACAAGGGAGAACATGGTCATCGGCACAACCATCCTCCCGATAAATGATGGTAACCGGTGATAAGTTCGGTGAAGAGGTTTGCGTAGTATCGTTACTTAATTTGTTCGAAGCATACCGCATTTAATCATCGGTCGCTGCATTCGGTTGCTAGGAGCATTTATTCCTTACCATTTATTATGTTTAAGGTTTGAGGAAGGTCGGCGGGACTCCTCGCTGCGTAATTAATGCTCTACTGTTGCGCATTTAATGCGATGTCTTCTCCATTAGCTTTATTACGTATATCTATATTTTTGGCGGCTATTGTAATCATTCTTTTATAACATTTAATCTTAGCCGCCCCTTGATTTTGAAAGATTAAATTTGAACCGTGCGATTCGAACTAAAGATCAAACTTCGGTATACAAAATCTTTCATCTTCTATCAACTCCTCACTTTTCGCCATTCTCATATCTTAGAGCTTTTTTCTTAGCGATTCGGTTTCCTTCCTTACATCCTCATTCAAAGCTGCATTGCTATATCTCTTTTCAAGCTCTATTTCGCGGTAATGTATCGAGATATCTGCTAGACTACTAACTTACTCTATTTTCAAGTGCTAATATGTTGTTTTGCAGATTTCAATGGCGAACGTTCGAACTCCGGACAACATTGAGGAGATTGTAGCCTCCGGGATTACTGTTTGAACCTACCTTGGCCTTCGCCAAGTGGAGATCTCTTTCCTTGAACCGTGTTTGAGGCTTTGGAGCGTTCGGGGTTGGAGAACTTGGTTTGAAGCACCCCCGTGTTTTTCTCCCTCGGCAATTCGGCTGAAGTTTATTTCAATTGGAAATCTCTAGCGTCGGGAGGAGAGGAATCGTCCTTCTCTTATCGAAGGAAGTCGATCAAGATGAGTGGGAGTCGAGTTTGTTCTTACCTTCGATATTCAAGATGCTCTAGCTCTCTCTTTCGATCTTCCCAAACTCAGGCATTTCTCAGATTGGATACGAGGAGAAGGAGATCAATGCGTATGTGCGAAATTACGTGGACGCAAGGATGTGGCGTTCAAAACGGCTTTCTTAGAGGAATATGTTGCTACCTCGGTACGAGAGGTCTAGCTTACGTGGTATCGCACATTCGACAAGTTCGGTGGATCGTATGATCAAGCTTGTCCAAGCACTGGGATTCGGTGATGATAGCGATAGGCGATGGGGTTGAAGTGAAGCGGGGCGAGTATTATACTACTCGAGATGAAGCGCGAGGCTCGAGAAGTTCACCACATTACCGGTTGGCGAGAGGAGGATAGCCGGTGTGGGTAAACTTCTATTCGGAACAAAGAGTATGCATTACGATAGAATGCGTAGTTCGGAAGGAACTTCATTGTTGAGAACTTCGGCCTTTGAGGACTCAGTACTTTGACAAGAAGTCCATCAAATTTATGACAAAGGTTTGGAGCGGAAAAGTCGATTGGCAAGGGGCCACTTGGGCCAGAAGAAGCGGCGTGCGCTCCGCCCTTGCTGTCCGAGTACGAAAGAAGAGGAGGTTGGCTAAGAATCGACCTGCGAGGTCGCGGTGGCTCGGCCCGCTTACCATTTTCGGCCCGGCTCCCTCCTTCTATTCAAGAGGAGCAACTACTCGATTCGAATGCGGAATCGAGGAGCGTGATCAGGGACAAAGTCCCAGTGATCGGCTACGAGGGACGAGTCGACGAGAGGGAGCCGTCACCGAACCTCTGCTTGAGTGGACAACAAGCGACACCGCTCGGCATCGCGTCTTGCTTGGCGAGATTGACAAGAGATACCGAAATTGCGAGCACGCGAATCACGGTTGAAATAACGAGGTAAGGACAAGAGCTCGAGATGCTCTTAAGGTTTTACACCTTGGGACATTCTTATTGACTTTGCCAAATCCCGGCGGTCGCCGAGATGAGCTGCGACGGAGGAGCAAGAGCTCCCGAAGCGAGGTGGATTCGGAGAGCCGGCGATGTGGCGTCTTTCGAAGATTTGAGAGGCTGCGATGCTCTATTTGCGGAACTTGAGAGCTCCGGCCGAAGCTGACTCCGCCCCCGTCTCCACCTACGATAAAGGCGATAATGATGATCAAGATGAGGAGATGGATGGCAGAGCCCGAGGAAGCGGGACCGGGGGAGAATGCGGGAGGGACAAACTCCCCAAGAGAAGAGCCCAACACCACCCAGTAGTCACATACGGTGAGGCTACAAGCTTTCTCAGTACGGTAGGGAGCTTGATTGATCTCGTTCTACGAGCGAGGCTCGGAACCGGCTCTTATCGAGATACAACCCGTCGGTTAGTGTCCTCACGTTACATCGATAGGGCTATCAAACGCCAAGGTGAGAAAAATCGACTCCTAGCCAAAGATGTTCATTTCAAATGGGAGAAGTACACAAGGCTCGGAAACGAAGCTCTAAGTAAGTTGGCCGCCGACATCTCCACCCCTAAAGAGGCTTCTCGGCCCGGATTTCAAGGAGATAGTTGAGCGGGCCCTAAGTGCTCAAAAGGCCGATTTATCGGCCACGAGTCGGCGGCACTTGCCGCTCGGCCATAAAACTTTCTCGGAGCGGTGACTCGAGCGATGAAAACAATTCAAGGCTTCATTGATGAGAGAAACAAGATAGCAACCACCTCTCTTCAAACGGCCGTCAAACGACGGTGAGGCCTTAAAAGCCGTTCGAGAAGAAATGACGAATCAAATGATCAAGCTCTGCTGAGAAACTCCGTCGGGAGTCGGCCGCTCGATTGAAGAAATCTAGAGCCGATCGGGGAGAAAAGCTGGGAAAACTCACGCAACTTGGTCGATGATTTTGATGACCACGATTACCGGATCAAAGATTACAATGCACAATGCTGGAAGCGGGGGCGTAAAAGCTATCCGCACCTCCTGGCGAATATTGCTGATGCCAAAAAGAGGGGGAAGATATTGTGAAAGATGAACGTCACGGATCCGGTGGCGTCAGATCCTTGAGGACGGAGGCTCGGGAGGCGGGACCCTCCTCGGCGGCGAGCCCTCGGCCCGCGAGGTCGGGAGAAGCAGGCTCGGGAGCGGGACCAACTAATCGAAAGGTACATCTCACGAGGTCCTTCTCCTTGATTTCCCACTACAAGCCACCCCCATCTCCTCTTCGGTTTGTGCACATAGACGAAATCGCTCAATTCCTTGAAGAGCCGGTGAAGAAGAAGAGTCTCAAAGGCTGCCGCGAGAGGTCGGGAAGGAAATCGCTCTTTGAATCCACTCTCCTTCCTCCCCGATCAAGAAGTTTAAATCAAAAGCGGAGCAAGAGGCATTCGACCTCGGGAATAGCCGAGAGGCGCAAGACAATTTGGACCGGGGAGCGTCGGCTAGAGGAGCGGTAGGCGGAAAAAAACAAGGGAAAAGGCTGTCGGGCGAAAGGAAAGAGAGAAGGTCATTAATACGGTCGAAGAGCAAAGAAAGAACCCAGAAGAATTTGCTAAGGCTCTTCCGGTAGGAAATCAAAGCTCTTGCTCGAGTATTCCCGTATCTACTCTTACACACGAGCGGATAGCGAGAAGATCAAGCGACACGGGAGGCGACGGCTACGGGGCCGGAGTCCCGAGACGAGGAGGCAGCTAGAAGCGGCCAGCTCTCCGTGAGAAGAAAAGGATGGGCGACCCGGCAAGAATGAAAAGCCTATCGATAAACCGGCGGCCGATCGAAGGCGGATCGAGAGGATCTAAGTTCATCGGGGGCCCCCATCGAGCAACAACCGATTCGACATGTGGATAAGTGGGTGCCGGTGATATGAATGAACATTAGGAGAGATTGAAAGAAACTTTTATCAAAGGCTACTACGTATGGCGCATTTACCCTAGCAGTGCCTTGGCCGATCGGCTCTTTGAGAGTTGATTACGAGATTTAATGTTGAATTCGGTGAGCGGTGAAGCAAGTCATGGAATCACGAGAATGTAACCTTCCGTGCCCGGCTTTAAGCGTATTCCACCGCGAGACTTGCTGAGTGGACTGGCTGAGCACTAAGGACATAGAAGAGAAGTGGAGGGAAGCCGCCTCGATGCGAGCTTGCTCCCGGAAAGGCCGAGATGATAACTTGGAGATCCGGAGATTCGAGCTAGAGTGTATAAATACTTATTACGGATCCCAGGAAAAATCCGCGACTTCGAGAAGAAAACGAAGTTCAAGAAGCGCAACGGTGATTTTTTTCTCCTCATCTTTTGTAATAGCATAGGAACTCTGTAATTCTTGATATATATATCGGTTCCTCTGCGATGAAGATGATTACTCGTTGTCTTTCAGCCTTTTACTTTGTGTTTACACTGCGATCACCAAGTGATCGACACGCACTCCATCGGTTTCTACGATCTTGCGCTTTCTCTCACCCTGTTGGAGTTCATTTACTATTATCGGTTTTTCCTCGAGATGCTTTAAGGGAAATTGTTGTCGAGTGGGACAGTATCTTTAATAGATATTAGAGTATAGAGGTTTTGGCATCATCAATTAGGGAAATTGTTGGATATGAGTCGGTAGATTGATACTCGGCTATTCTAGGGTTAAAAGAAATTGGGGGAAATCATAGTAGTACTATGGAATTGAAGATCCCAAAACCAGAGCTGATATCGGTAGATTAGTGTGTCGATAGGATTAGGCGATGTATAGGTTAGACGTGATGTAATGCTTATTATTTTTGTCTAAGTCACATGCACGGGGTAGTTGTTGAAGCGATCTTCGGTGAAGATACTTTTCGAGAACCCACGTCATCGGTGTAATCGCTTGCATTCTTCGTCGGCGTTGGCGATATCAAACTCGGTTGAAGATCCCGCATCGGTATGTTGGACCTCGGTAGAAGCATTCTCTACAAGGCGATGGTCATCGGTAGAAGAACCGGTGCGAGCAGTATACCTTCGCGGTCGACCAGCCCGACTATCGAAGCTCACTTTATCGGTCAGGACGACTCGGCCGAAGAAAGACAGACTTTCGAATCTTGTGTCAAAGCGAAAGCGACCCGGCACTTAAAGTCCCTTCAAATGTTGGCGAAGAAGGCATACGAGGTAGTTTGAGCGGTCAGCTTCGACACTCACCAACTACAAACCTCGACCAATGAGAAGCCGACAACGCTTACCTACTCTACACGGTAAAGTTGCTCTCATGAACGGTGCATTAGCGCCTGTTTGCAACAAAGTTGAATAGTGGCCGTTTTCTTTGGACGCTTGTGACACGTGGCATCGTCGTCTCCAACGGACATATGTCGCAACTCCCAACTATAAATAGAGAAGGATTTGAAGATTTCAAGAAGAGGAATATACGAAATCAAGGGAAATCATTAAAACTCACAGCGCTCCAGAACGCTTCAAGCTTATCCGAGGAGCGAACTAGTTTTCATAGAACACTTCTTGTAGTTCATCTCTCTAGAGCACTTTGATCCCTATCTTCTCTAGACTAAGCTCATTGCTAGATTCATAGCTTAGATCCAGAAGGAGTTCACATTTAGTGAATTGTTCTTGTTGTAAGAACTCCTTCTCGGTTGGAGAATATTCCCTCCCTTCTAAACTTAGGTTTGGATTGTAAAAATTCGCTAGAGGTATAACTTAGAGAGGCATCCGGTCTGCACGGTATCCTGGCTGAGAGCTTGCTTTCGGAGAATAATCAACAAGTTCTCTGCCTTGTTCGGGACCGTGGACGTAGGATCTTGCGTATCGAACCCACGTTAAATCGCTTGTGTTCATTTCTTGTTTTTATTGCATTGCATTCAATTGACTTGAAAATCATAAGTTTGCATAAAAGCGTATTTTATAAAGTGCTAGCGTGCCCGAATGATTTAACTTGAGCAAAACGCGTTTTTTTTTCCCAATGCTTGTTTTCTTTTAAAAGAAGGCATTTCCGGGCTTTAACTGCCACTTTCCTTTTCTTTATCCGCTTACTACGGTCTCCGGCGAGGTTCTCATTATCTCCGACATCGGTCGGTAGAAGGAGCCTCGAGAAGGCGACTCACTTTGACGGCCACTTGTTGATCGAAGGCTTGCCATGCGCTTGCGGCTGTTCATCGGTTGCGAAACATCGGCACCCGGTGACCTTGCCAACGAGAAAAGAAAGCGAGCTCGGAGTGTATTCACCCCCCTCTACACCGACTTTTAGATATAGGACCAGCAAGATTTAATTAATGGTTCATGATGAGACGATAACGAAATTGAATAATAGCATGCAGCTGGTAGAGGGTTCGAGATAAAGTAAAGTAGCTCGCGAAAGGGAGACGAAGGAAAGGAAGAGAAACAAATAAGAAGAAAGAAATCACTTATATTAAGTTAAAATATTATGATTAAAATTACATTACATTTCGCTTAGGAGGCTTATGTAATATCACAGATTGCTAACCCCCTATCAAAAAATAAAAATAAATAAATAAATAAACATGTCGATGTTGGAATAATCCTCCATCTTCGCTTCCCCTTTGGTGGGTTGAGTGTAGCCGCGAGGCGCGTGGCCACCCTCTCTCTTTAGGGTTCCCTCGTTGCCTCTCCAATCCCATCATCTTCTCCCACCTTACATTCTAATAGTTTTGAGATCTTCGGGGCTACAGGTTTGCAGCTTTTCATGCGCGGCTTGATGAGCTCTTCACATGAATCTACAACACGTTCGAAGCTTTCTGCTCTCCGCGGTCGGTGGACTGGGGTATTGATGAAATCATTTCTTGGATCAGTGAAATAGTATAAAAATATGAGAGAGATGAGGGGGGGAGGGGGGTTGGATCAAAGTGGCGGTTTGAGGTTATTGTAAAAACCCAGAATCATGGGAAATGTGGGAGATAGGAGTGTGTGTGTGTTTGTGTGTGATCATTAATAGTGAGATGATTGAAAATATATCGAAGACCACGATGGAGAGGAGAATATACCATCATAACAAATATTAATAACTATAATCGAGAAAATCAAGTAATAAATGATAGCCTTACGAGTTTAGTATGTGAATCAAGAACAGCGTTTCGACTTCCAACATTCTTTGGTAATGCGTGCTTGAAAGAATTAATCGTGTGAATCTAGTAAGCGTATTAAAATCATTAACAAAAACTAATTGAGTAATCAATGGTATTTAAGCAACTAATTGAGTAGTCGACTTAATTGCGTAATCGTATTAAAAACATTAATCGTGTGAATCGAAGTAATCGTATTAAAAATAGTCATTAAAATAATGGAAGTAATCAATCGTATTAAAAGCGTTAATCGAGTAATCGTTAATGAAATAATTTCATAAATATGTATACAAAATATAATTAAATAGAAATTTTCATTGTTTTATGTAAAGAAACTACCTTTCTTATAACATTCATTTTTCGACCGCACATAACATTAATGGTTGAATTTATATACATATAATAAGTGGAAATTGAAAAAGCAGATCTCATTTTAAAAAACAAAAATAATGTGGACACAAACAATGTTTGTCCAAACATATTCTCAACGCGGGAGATGGATCCGGAGTAAGTCTTATCTTATTTTTCGAGTTTTGAGGGATTTTGTGCAAATATATGTTTTTCTCTCTAGAAATTTGCATCCTCATGTTCATAGCTAGACGATAACGATTATTGCGAATAGTATGTCGATACATCCTCATGTTCATTTCAAGGGCGATGACAATTTATTTATCTTACACAAATGAGGTGGCAGCGTATGTGCTAGTCTTGAACACAATGAATTCGTTGGAACATGTCTAATCCGTAAGTGATGATGAATTGTTATTCTACACGTTGGTGAATTTTCACAATTCAACGAGTTAGTACAAGATATTCACCGGTACCTAAAAGCCGATTCTTCGGCATCTCGTACAAACACTTATGATGGTAGAAGGATTAAGGATTCGCCTAAAAATGTGTGCCAATTTGATTCGGAGTACTTTTTTAAAATAGCGAAATGATCTTATTGTTTATGCACGATGAGCAAAAATATTGAATAACTTTTTTTTATTGTATTTGGATTTTATTGTTTTACATTTAGATTTTATTTGAATGTACTTTTTTTGTATTTCCGAATTTATTTTTATTGTATTTGATTTTTAATAAAATTGGGCCGAAAACACGATTTGGTGAAAGCACGATTCTTAGAAGCCATGGACAATTAATGCTCAAAACACGATTAAAGTCATACAATCGTTGAAATGAGATATTAATTGCCAGTACACCATAAATCATGATTAATTGGTCATATGTTAAATATTAATATTTTCATCATTGTGTATGATCAATAAACGTATATTAACAATAATTAATAAAAGAAATCTTCACATACTATGTGATGTTAATATAGCAACTAAAGCTTTTCAATATAAGAGAGAATTTTAAGAACATTACTTATAATTTAAGATTTTACATGAATGCGGAATATGAAGTAATGATCACGTAATCAAATCAAATATATTAAGAGGTGTTAATCATTATAATCAAATCATCGAAGCTTCGTTATATATAGTTATCTATGTTTGGTTTAGTTGTTAAGATTTTTAGGGTTTAGAAGTTTGAGCAGTGTTTAGGATTGGAACGAGCCTTCGGAGGTTATGACCATGTTCTTAGTTGCATGATCGAAGGCGATTACTCGATTAAGACGAGTACACAAAGTTGCTTAGAAAAACCCGAATGATTAATACGCCTCATCACGCATCAGACGATTAAGGAGACAAATAGAGCGATTACAAGAATAGATGCGAGTTTATACGATTGCTTTTCGGTTATTGCTTTTAATCCCATGATTATTTGATTAAAGCGACCTACCGCGATTACTTCAATTAATGCTTATACGATTACTCGATTATTGATGACGTAGCTAGCACTATTTCACGATTAATCCGATTACTCGATTAAGGGGACTAGCATGATTTCAAGATTAATACGATTACTCGATTCATTACTTTTAATATGATTAGTGGGATTGTAGCGAAGAATACGGTTTCACGATTAATGCATTTAATGTGATTACACGATTAATGCTTTTAATAGGCCAATGCACCACTAAAATTAAATTAACACGACGAATACGATTACGTAGAAATTAGTGGAAGTTGAAACAATATTTGTAATTACACCATATAATCAGTTTTCGCTAGGAAGCTTAACTTCATTTATTACCACGATTTTTTCTCGATAATCACTAATATTTGCTATAATGGTATATGTTGCTCCGTCGAGTTGGATAGATTTGCCATCGTTGCACCATGTAGTGACCATAGTTCTTGCCTATTAAATCACATCGAACAACCTCTTTGATCACGCACACACCCTACAAAGCTTTGATCACACACACTGAGGCCTTCCTCACATGATCGCAGCATATCGCCATAACCGTGCAGCGAAACTTGAGCGTATCGTCGGCTTCATGCGGGAGACTGACCTCGTACCAATACAATAAATACAAAGGCGCAAATGGTCGATCGAGTAAAAAACTCTTAGAAAGCCAACCGGAGCGGTGATGGCCACCCCCCGCCTACGGAAGTGACCCATTGGATGATTGAATGATGAACCTACCGTAGGCCCGTGGAAGGGGTATTCTTTGCGTTTATCAATCCTCGACCTTTCTTTGACCCGATCTTTTTCCCGCGTAGCGGGGAAAAATAGCGGGCTCGAGTCGGTGCTCGTTCTCGCCGACTCTTGATAAGCGCCACTTCATTTGGATTGCTCCTGGTTAGTGTCGGACCGGGCCTGCCGTGAAACGCCCTACGTCCCCATGCTTTGCGCATCAACATGACCAAAG